>JAKSZT010054053.1:2570609-2688483 GCA_026826555.1 Tolypeutes matacus | reverse complement strand
ACCTTTGTACCTGCTAACCGGCCTGGTCACCTAAGCCTGCTGTCCAGTCTGCCCTGCTGAGCCTGCCACTCTGGCTGGTCACCCCAAGCCTGCCACTCCAGCCTGGTTACCCCCTGCTGAGCCTGCCACTCTGGACTCATTAGCCTCTGATTTTACTATTCAGTCTGTTCTACTTGAGCATGCTATCTTCTCTAGGGAACCAGTGCTGCTGCCAGCTGCCCTGCTTGCTATACATCCTGCTGAAGAAACTTGCCAATGCTGTTTCTTTGCATTCATTTTTTTGGTTTCCTGCCTTGGCTGGATCTCTTTGTCCTCAGACATATGAGACTACAGCTGCAGCCTTGTCAGGGGTCTACTGTCTGTCAGGCTATAAAACAAAAGCCTCAAGAAATTCTTCATTTCCTCAGTGTCTCCAGGGACCCTGCAGCCACCCTGTCCTCTCCTGCCTGCTCCTAGGGGCTGTGCAGAAGGCCAAATGGGAGCTGGGCTCTCGTCCCTCAGGGCCTTGATAAATGGCCCTCACGTGTCCTCTCTCCTCTGTCTTAGTGATGATGAGGATGGCTCATGGCTCCTGCTTCCCAGCAATAAGGGAGACCACCACCCACCCCCTAAGTCCAGAATACAGAGTTTGTATGTTTGGGGAAGGGAAAGGACAAGAGAGGGAAGGGATGGTGGGTGTGGAGGAGGGGCCCCACCTGGGTTCTGCTCATTCCAGCAAAGCTCACCCTACTGTCCTAAGCGCTGAGCGTGCCCCACCCCTCCTGCTTCTCCATCCCTAGGCCCCCTCACCTCCTCATGCTGCCTTTTCTTCCCTCTGTATCCCATTTTCTTACCACCACCACCCCTTCACCTTTAGCCCATATCCTTGACTTCTCTGGCTTCAGGCTTAAAGCACCTCTTGGCTCTCCCCCCAGCTTTGGCCTGTGGTATCGAGGTGAAGCAGAGGCCCCTGAAGCTGGGACCAGCAGCCTCAGTCCTGGCGAGCCAGGGGCAGAAGAGGATGCCCTACAGCAAGCTCACCTGCAGCCTGTGGGCAGCACCATGACGCCCAGCTCCTGACCGGCCCTGCTCTGCTTTCCATGAATGGCTTTGTCTAGGGGCTCAAAGTTGCCCCAGAGGCCTGACTTTGGGCTCTGGCTGTGGGTTGGTATGTGACCTCAAATGAAGACAGCACTCCCCAGGGCTCTTCCCCAATCCTGGCTTGAGTCAAGGCTGGACGGGGGTGCTCAGGCTGCCCCCTACATCTCTGTACCAAGCCTTCAGGGCCAGATAAAAACACTACATCTCTGAGTCTCAGTTTCCCCATCTTTGAAGCAGAGAACTGACTTCCCAGGGGTTTGTGTGGATGGACTGAGCTAGTGTTATTAATAAAGCACCTGCCCGTAATACCCAGAAAGTGCTCCGTGTCTGTCTGTCAGTCATCTGCCCCCACCCCCCGGCCCTGCCAGGATCCATGGCAGGCTGAGGTTTTCTCACAGGGTGTCCTTGGTCAGTCACTGGGTGGGGAGGCGTCTCCTAGCCCTGGCCTCCCTTGCTAATGGCTGGGGCTCGCCCATTGGCTCTCCTGCCACCCCACCCACCCTCTTCTGTCCCCAGGAGCCTGCAACTTCCTTCTTCCAGTTTCTTGACCCCTTGAGGCTAAGACCAGCCCCTTAAGCCCTCACTCAGCCCTTGCCATCTGCCTTCTTTTCCTTTCATTTCTCTGGTGTCTGGTCTTCCCAGCACCCGCCAGACAGCCCTCTCAGGGAGGGACCTCATGGCAGCCCGCCCCTCCGGCCTGGTTTCCTCAGGAAAAGCCTTGGGAGGAAGCAGGGAGGGGGTTGGGAGCTGTAGGGACCAGAACAACCCAAGCCCTCCTGCTGCACTGACTGCCATGGGCCTGGGGCTGCTGCTCCCGCTGCTGCTGCTCTGGACTCGGGGGGCTCAGGGGTCCAAGCTGGACCCCAATGGGCAGCACGTCTGTATGGCCAGCAGGTGGGTCTTGTGGGAGTCGGTGGGGGGTGGGGCTAGACTAGTGCTAAGGTAATGGAGTTAAGGAGGACATGGGGGGAGAGGACATGGGCCTGAAGAGGGATCTGGGGGGCAGCCTGGAGGGTGGTGGATAGTCAGGGCAGATGGTGGAAGGCCAGGGGAAGAAAGGGAAGTTGTTGGGGACATTGGGACTTTGACACTCAGGTAGCCTCCCTGGTGGGGCTGAGGCAGACTCCCACACCTCAGCCAGGGACAGTGACCCACCCTCCGGGGCCAGGCTGCCCCCAGGCTGACCACTCTCTGCCCCACAGCCCCTCTGCTGAGCTCCAGTGCTGCCCGGGCTGGAGGCAGAAAGATCAAGAATGCACCATCCGTGAGTAGCCAGGAGGAGAGGGGAGACCATAGCCCAGTGACGCTGCCTCCCTTCCCTTCTGGGGCCTAGTTCCCCTCCTAAGCCCCAGACCAGGGTTCCTGTGGCACACAAACCCAGCCCCGAGGGGGCGGTTCTTGGGGGGGGCAGAACCCCAGGAGCCAGTGAGAGGGGCAGGGGTAACCCCTGGTCGTGCCCCCGTCTCCTGATCTGAGTGGGGTGTTTTTCAGCCATCTGTGAGGGGCTGGACATCTGCCAGAAGGACGAAGTCTGCGTAAAGCCAGGCCTCTGTCGATGCAAACCTGGATTCTTCGGGGCCCAGTGCAGTTCCCGTGAGTCTCTGGAGGATGAAGTTGCTGGGCAGAACTGGGTAGGAGGGAGCTAAGCAGGCAGCAGTATAACCTTAGAATAGCAGGACCAGAATCCCCGAGGATTCCCTGAGGAAATTGAGGCCCAGAGGTGGGAAGTGATGCACCCCCAGAGGTTCCCTGACTCAGCTGGTCTGTAGTCATGTCCACAAAGCCCTGCCCACCAGATTCAGTTCTGGGCCCTTCCCCTTCCTTTCCAACTTCGCAGAAGAGGTGACTGTGATCCCTGTTAATTTCAAAATGGAAGCATCTCTCCTCGGACAACCCTCCCCCCCAACACACATGTAATGCACTCCGGATGTTGGAGGGTGGGCAGAGGCAGCTGCCCTCTCTAGCAGAAAGAAGGGCATGGGAGAGAGGGGTGGTGGGCAGGCAGCCGGCAGTCCCCACCAATCACTGGGAGGACACACCAGAGGAAATGTGGCTTCTTCTGCGAGCCTGGTGGGTAGCATCCAGACCTGGAGTCCGGAGGAAGGCCCAGCACCCCTCCAGTCCAGTGGGAGGGAGGAGGGGGCGTGAAGCAAGCCCCACCCGCCTCCTTGAGATTCTGGGCAAGCCCCTTTCCCACTCTGGATTTCTGAGTATGTTCTGGAGTGTGAAGTGTGACGCTGGGCCTCTGCTAAGAGTTTTCGTAGTTCACCATCTGGGGCAGGAAGTGAGCTGCGCACCGGGAGGACAGGCTGCGGGCGTTTCAGGGTTCCGCCCCTGGGACTGGAGGGCGGGCCCGGCGCCACCTTTCCTTGTGGATCGCGGTGAGGGTGGAGGTGGGACGCAGATCCAGGCCGCGCCCTGAGCCCGCTGACTCCCTCTCGACCCCGCAGGCTGCCCGGGCCAGTACTGGGGCCCCGACTGCCGTCAGAGCTGTGCCTGCCACCCGCACGGCCAGTGCGAGCCGGCCACGGGTGTGTGCCACTGCCACGCCGACCGCTGGGGCGGCCGCTGCGAGTTCGCGTGCGCCTGCGGCCCCCACGGGCGCTGCGACCCGGCGACGGGCGTGTGCCGCTGCGAGCCCGGCTGGTGGACGCCCACGTGCCGCCGCCAGTGCCAATGCCACCCCGCGGCGGCGCGCTGCGACCCGGCCACGGGCGCCTGCCTGTGCCAGCCGGGCTGGTGGGGCCGCCGCTGCAGCTTCCGCTGCGCCTGCAACGGCTCGCCGTGCGCGCAGGAGTCGGGCCGCTGCGCCTGCCGGCCGGGCTGGTGGGGCCTCGAGTGCGGGCAGCAGTGCCAGTGCGTGCGCGGCCGCTGCCACGCCGCCTCCGGCCAGTGCGCGTGCCCGCCCGGCTTCCGCGGCGCGCGCTGCGAGCAGTCTTGCCCCGCGGGCACCTACGGGGCGCAGTGCAAGGACAGGTGAGCCCCGGCGCAGCGCCTGAGAAGGCGGAGGCTGCGGGAGGAGTGAGGATGGAGGGTGGGGGCGGCGGGGAGAGGGAAGAGAGGGGAGGAGGGAATAGGAGGAGAGGTGAAGGCGGGAATGAGAGAGAAGGGAGGGGAGGAGGAATACAGGAGGGGAAGGGAAAAAGAGAAAGGTAAGGGCGGGAGAGGGATAGGGTTACCTGGCATTCTCCATAAAAATACACAAGGCAGGGGTGGAAGAACAAAATCCTCCATGCCCCTTGGTCCAGGCCCGCCCTGCCTCTTCATTCGATTACTGTTAAACAAAAAGCAAAAACAAAAACAAAACAAAACTTATATGTATCCATTACATTAAATTGAGAAATGTATATGTTTATTCATCTGTGTTTACTTTTTAGTTTTTAATTGTTTATATTTTCAATTATTAAATGTACAAAATAAAGTTAAAAAAAACCCAACAAGAAGGCGGGGGTGGGGTGGGGGTGCTAGCACACCATACTTAGATTTAAAAAATGAATCACGAGACAAAAAGAAATAAATGATTGCAGGATCACTTTAAGACTCAGTGGCTTTCAAACTTTGACTGGCTCCACCTAGTATAAGAAAAACATTTCACACCATCACCTAAGGCATGCATACACACACACACATATATACATATAACTGAAATGACACTTTAACATGTTTTAAATATGATACACTGTAATGTTTTCTATGTCATTTGTTTCTCTCTTTTTAAAATGCTGATCAGTATCCTCTAAATTGATTTTATGAACTTTCCCCACCCCACCCTACAAGATAATTAAGTGTTGGGGGCGGGGGAGAAACTGCACCTTGCTACTGAGCATCAATGAGAAATTAAGATAAGGCAAACTTGAAAAAATAATGGTGAAAACGAACACTTATGTTTTTATGTTTATGCATTTTCATGCTATGTCATAGAAGCTAAAATATTTCGGCCCATTCATCGCAGCCCTCAGGCACATGTGGAAGGGAAGAAGGGAAAGGGAATGGGAGGGGAAAGCTGAACAGAAGGGAAGCCAGGTGGGGTGGGTGACTTGGCTGCCATGACTGAGCGGGTTGCGCTGGTGTCCCTGGGAACCTGGGCAGGAGAGGTCAGACTGGGGGATTAGAAGAAGGTGGATGGAATCCTACACAAGTCCCCAGAGGTCACCTGGCCAGTCTCTTCATTGTACAACATGGGGAAACTGAGGCTCAAACATGCCTAAGTGACCCAGAAGGGACCTGGATGCTCTCCAGTGACCCTGAAGGCCTGAATGGGCACGCAAGTTGGAGGGGGTTGGCACTCTGTTCATCCACCCTCGATGCTCCCCTGAACCCCTTCCCTTCCCAGCTGTGGCCACTGCAAGCAGAATGAGCCATGCTCTCCAGACACCGGTACCTGTGAGTCCTGCGAGCCAGGCTGGAACGGGACCCAGTGCCACCAGCCCTGCCCACCTGGCACCTTTGGCGACAGCTGCAGTCAGCAGTGCCCCCGTTGCTGGCTTGGGGTGGCCTGTCAGCCAGACACAGGGCACTGTCAGCGCTGTGACCCCGGCTGGCTGGGGCCCAGGTAAGGGGGCGGGCCTGCTCAGGGAGAGGTGTACCTTTTCAGGATCCCACGATGGCTGCTTCCTCTGGGACCCTCCCCCCACACACAGTTCTCTGGTTCCTGCCTCCCTGGCAAAGGCAGAAGAGACAGACGGGTGCTGAGGAGGCCCTGGGCAGGACCTTCCAGCTTCCCCACCGGGCTGCCTCTTTCCCTTTCAGGGATCTGTAGTCTGTCATCCACTGGGTTTGGCCCCAGGTTCAAGGCTCCATTTGCACCTGAGCTTCATTGCTGAGGAGGAGCCAGTGGGGTCCTGGAGTCCAGGAGCATGGGGGAAAATGAACAAGGTCCTCCTGGGGAAACCAGGCCTGCCTTGTCCTCCCATTCCCTGAGTCTTGCTTCACCCCAGGTGTGAAGATCCCTGCCCTCTTGGCACCTTTGGGGAGGGCTGCAGCTCTACCTGCCCCACCTGTGTTCAGGGCACCTGCGATGCTGTGACTGGGGAATGTGCCTGCCATGCTGGGTACTGGGGTCCCAGGTGAGCACCCTGCATGGGGGAGCACAGGGGCCTGGGTCAAGCCTCTGTGCAACCCAGTTCCTAAACTCCCCTTCCCAGGCCTTTCCACCTTCCAGATACCCATCCAATGTGCTCCTGAGAAGTTATTCCTCCCATGGTGGGAGGGTGGGGGTGCATCTTCCAAAGGAGAGTCAGGGGCGATGCTTACTCTAACTAGATGGGGAGCATGTTTAGGGGCAGGCCTTCAAGCCCTGTTGTTGTTTCCCTAAGTCTGTAGTGTCTCCAGTCAGGTTTTCCATCTTTAGGACAGAATGCAATGTCAGCGGAAGAGACCTTCCTTTGACAGAGGAGAGGGCAGAGGCCCAGGACGTTCGTGCTGGGTGGGCTAGGGGATGAGGGTGTTGGAGGCAAACCCTGCCCCAAGGGTTACACATTGGGAGTTGGGGGCCAGGGAGCAGCTTGTGGGTGGTCTCCCTGGAAATGGGCTTAGGGGCTGAAAGTGTCTCCCAAACACTGCCAGGGGTACTTGGAATATGGTCAGGGATCAGAGGGGTCTGTTTAGGCATCATCCAGGGCAGCAGGTAGCAAGTAATGCCCAGAAATCTACCCTCCCTTCTTCCCTGCCCACCCAGCGTTTGGCCTGCCTTTCCTTGTCACCCCACAGCTGCAACACATCCTGCCCTTCTGGTTTCCATGGAGTCAATTGCTCAGTTCCTTGCCAATGCCCAGAGGGTCCCTGCCACCCTATCTCTGGGGCCTGCCAGCTGGGTAAGGTGGAGGAAGTGTGTGGGGTGCAGTGACCACGGAGAGACTGGCCCTTGACATGGGCTCCAGGTGCCCGTCAATTGCCTTGGAGGCTGGGCCCGCTTCGGAGACATTCTGTGTGTGTGGATGATGTGTGCTTTGGGGCACCCTGAGGCTGTGACAGAGCTCCTGTCCCTGAGAAACCATGCCAGAGCCCAGGAAATGAGCAGGGGGTGGGGGGAGGCTGGACATTGGTATGTGCATCAGGCAGGAGAATTGGGGACAACTGTGGGTTAGGCCAGGGACCCTCCGAGGAGAAAGTGCAGCAGAGAGGCTGTCTAGAGGAGGGGCCTTCAGGTGGAGCAGAGTCTACACTTCTCAGAGAAGGGGGAGGACTCTGGGGAGGGGGCCATTCAGAGCTAAAGATGAGACCTGCTGTGCGGGGAGCAGAAGACCCTAACCCAGTCCACCTTCCACCTCCCCAGGCCTTCACGGTCAGAACGCTGCCCTCGTGGCGGGCATCCTCGTGCCTCTGCTGCTGCTCCTGGGCATCGTCTGCTGTGCCTGCTGCTGCTGGGCCGCCCGGCTGGACCCCAAGGAGGGGTAAGCACTGGCTGTGGGGGGGTGCAGGGTGGCCTCTGCTTTCCTTCCAGGGGCGGGGAAGGGCTGGCCTCGTCACACACTCAGGGAGGAGGTGCTGCAGGTAACTGGCAGCGGCGGTGGCCTGGAGACACCAGGCGAGCCACCTCCTTCATCTTGTGGTGTGAGGATGCTCAGACTGGTAAAACTCAAACCCACAGCAGGAGGCTGAGGGTTTACTAATGAGGACTAGCAGAGGAGGGCAGTGGAATGCAGGAGCTGCCGTTCTGGCAGGGAGAACCAGGCCTCAAACTCCCCACAAAGGAGAGCACCATAAAGTCTGAGCAGGGGGTTAGCATATGAGGCTGTCCAAGAGGAGAGGGGAGGAAGGATTTGCCGGGTGGGGCCTGCCGCAGGGGAACATGGCTCCCACAGGGCTTTGCTCCTTTCCAAAACCTTCACTCCTCTTGGCTCCTTGGAGACTCACAGCAGCATGGAACAGGGAAATATAGGGGCGGGAGGATGAGCCTTCCCTCTTCCTGGAAGAGGAAACAGAGGCCCAAGGTGAGCCAGCTAGTCACTGACATGCACAAAGCCCCCACTCAGCTTTCTGGATGCTCTGTCAGGTGCACTAATCCCCTGAGCACATCCTCCTCTGTGATGGTGGTAGGGGTAGGCATTGGCATTCACAGAGGAGCAGCCCCAGGTGCCTCTTCCAGGCCATAGAGCCTGGGGGTGGGGTGGGGAGAAGCCCCTCACATACGCACCAGCTCAAAGATGCTCAAAGGCTGCCAGGGGGAAGTGGATATGACTCAGGCAACTAAGCTCCCGCCTACCACATGGGAGGTCCATGGTTCTGTTCCTGGTGCCTCCTAAAGAAGACAGTGAGCTGGCATGATGGGCAGGCACAGCGAGCTGACACAACAAGATGACGCAACAAGAGACACCAGAAGTAAAACATAATGAGAGACACAACAAAGCAGGGAATGGAGGTGGCTCAAGTGATTGGGCTCCTCCCTCCCACATCGGAGGTCCTGGGTTCAGTTCCTGGTGCCTCCTAAAGACAGCACCCAGCAAGTATAAACAACGAGGTGGTGAGGAGAAAAAAAACAATAAATAAAATCTAAAATAAAAAATAAAAAGAAAAAGAATGTTTAAAAAAAAAGGGCTGCCAGGGGGATCAGGGGGGGATGGTCACATCCAGTCTGGGGGAAGGGGAGAGTGGAGACAAGGGCAGGCTTCCTGGAGGGGGTGCCATTTGAGTTGGTTAGTTGGGGCTCCACTATGATGATGATGATAACAAATAGCTGCATTTAGAGGGTCGGATGTGGCTCAACTGGTTGGGCGTCCGTCTCCCATATGGAGGGACCTGGGTTCGATCCCCAGGACCTCCCGGTAAAAAAAAAAAAAAAACCTTCCTGAGATAAGTTTGGGGGTCGGATGTGGCTCAACTGGTTGGACGTCCGTCTCCCATATGGAGGGACCTGGGTTCGATCCCCGGGACCTCCCGGTAAAAAAAAAAAAAACAACAAAAAAAAAACCAAATAGCTGCATTTCGGGGAACTCCCACCAGGTGCCTGGCACTGTGCTAAATGCCGACAAAAACTCTGATAGGTAGGAGTTGTTGTCCCCATTTTACAGAGAAGGAAACTGAGGTCCAGAGAGTAAAGTCTGAACCAGAGTTGGAATCTGCCCTCTGTGGCTGGTCCAAGTCTCCTACTCAGAAGTGGGGATTTTATTTTGGAGTCGGTAGGGAGCCATGGAGGATTTGGGGCAGGAGAGTGATGTGGTAGAAATGTTCCACCCCGTCACTCTGCCTCCCTCACACTAACCCAGGTAGTCCGAGCTCTTTTCTCCTGCCTCCACCCTGCCCTCACCAAGGGTCCCCTGGACTGACCACCCTCCCTCCCCTCTCAGGCCAGTGAGAGATGGAGCTGCCGTGTCCAGGATGAAGCTGCAGGTCTGGGGGGCACTGACCAGTCTGGGCTCTGCGCTGCCCTGCGGTTCCCTCAGCAGCCACAAGCTCCCTTGGGTGACCGGTAAGTAGGGGCTGAGGGCTGGGGGCTCAGGTGGGCCGAGGCTTCCCATCGGGCTCTGCTCCTGACCTGGTGCCCCTGCAGTCTCACACCACGACCCGGAGATCCCCTTCAACCACAGCTTCATCGAGCCGCCCTCCGCTGGCTGGGCCTCCGACGACTCCTTCTCTTCTGATCCCGAGTCTGGAGAGGAGGACGAGGGTCCTGCCTACTGTGTGCCACCCCAAGAAGGTAGCCCCCGTTAGCCCCCTCGGACCCTGGGCAGCCCTGCCCACCACAGCCTCTTCTTGGTTCATTCAACAAACATTCATAAAAAGTACCTGTTCTGTGCCAGTCACTGTTCCTGGCTCGTAAGAGGCAGTAAAGAGCAAGACAGTCTGCCCTCACCAAGCTTAGCGTCATCACATAATTCTAGGACTCAGCGATAGGTGCTCTTATGGGGACATATAATCAGGGATTCATAATCTAGCTGTGCCGGGGGTGACTGGGACCAGGGCTGATGTCTGAGTGGAGTCCAGCAAAATCAGTGTGAAAGTTAGGGAAAGGTGGAAATGGACGTGGCTCTGCAGCACTGAAAGAGTTTGAGCTCACTAGACTGTGGCATTAGTTCAAGGTGGGGAGGGGTGGTGGGGGCCGAGTAGAGGTAGCAGTGCCTTTTCCTGCCCCACTTCTGAGGCCCTGAGAAGATGCTGCACTGGGTAAGTAGGATGGGTTGGGGTGAGCGGCCCGGCTCTGCCCAACTCCCTGGCTTCTGTCTCTTCCATCAGGGATGGTCTCTGTGGCACAAGTAGAGTCACCAGAGGCCAGCCCAGCCGGAGGCCCCTTCCCGGCCCCTGAGGATACCTCCACGCCATTTGCCATCCCCCGCACTTCCAGCCTAGCCCGGGCCAAGCGGCCATCAGTCTCCTTTGCTGAAGGCACCAAGTTTGCGCCACAAGGTCGCCGCAGCTCAGGGGAGCTCTCCAGCCCTCTCCGAAAGCCCAAGAGGCTGTCCCGGGCGGCCCAGCCGGGTCCCGAGGGCCAGGAGGCCGAGGAGTCCACAGGCCCAGAACAAACAGAAACAGATGAGGCCCCTCCTGGTGCTGCCAGCCCCAGGGATTCAGCCACTGGCCGCCAGCAGCTCCCGCTTGGTGATCGGACAGTGGCTGAGCACGTGGAAGCCATCGAGGGCAGTGTCCAGGAGAGCTCAGGCTCTGTGACCACAATTTACATGCTGGCGGGGACGCCACGGGGATCTGAGGGTCCCGTCTGGTCTGTCCTACGCCGGTTTGGTAGTTTCCAGAAAGGCCTGGCAGAGCCCAAGGTCAAGAGTGCCATCCCCAAGCCTCCACGCCGGGCCCTGAGTCGGAACAAGGGCAGCCCAGGGCCAGCCTCTGGCTCTGCCAGCCAGAGTCCCAGCCCAGCCCCCTATGAGGAGCTCACTGGGGCCTTGGAGTCTGTGGGAGCCAGGCCAGAGGACACGGCCCGGGGGCTGGGGGATGGCACCGAGAGCCCAGGGAGGGCCCAGGAGCCGGCTCGCGGGGGTGGTCCCCTAGAACGGGACCCCCAGAAGCAGGCTGAAGAGGAGGGACAAGAGGAGCCCCAGTATGAGAATGTTGCACCCATCTCTGGGCCACCAGAGCCCTGAGGACCTTGAATTTGGGGAGTAGGAAGACAAACGAATGGGTGGGGGGGTGGGGTGGCACCGGATCAGACTGCTTTGTGCTGGGAAATGATCACAGGGCCGGGACAGACATGCCGGGGAGGCCCATCTACAGGGGGGAGTCAAAGGTTAGAGGCCAGGGTTGGCTCTGGGCCCTGCGCTCTGCGAGGGCTAAGACCCTACAGGCTAGGGCCAGGGAGGGGGAGATGGCTGCAGGGCCTTTTTCTATGTCCTATACTCGGTTTGCCCAAAGGACTATTCTTTCTTTCATTTACAAAACATTTTTCTGAAATGGGAAACAACCTAAATGTTTGATGATAAAAGATTAAATAACTATTTCTTATGATAGGTTTTGACAAGACCACTAAAAGTGCTGTTGTGCAAGAATATTTAGTGATATGGGAGAATACTCATGCTCTCTTAAGTGCAAACAGTAAGTGATTAATTAGGGCACACAGTTCAGTC
Organism: Tolypeutes matacus; assembly: GCA_026826555.1. Taxonomy (NCBI): domain Eukaryota; kingdom Metazoa; phylum Chordata; class Mammalia; order Cingulata; family Chlamyphoridae; genus Tolypeutes; species Tolypeutes matacus. The sequence goes on along the minus strand of JAKSZT010054053.1, from coordinate 2,676,892 downwards.
CCATTGTTTTCTTTTTATGAACTTTATTTCTTTTTGCTTTAGGATACATGTTTAAATTCTCCCTTTTGGGAAATGTTTTGTGATTTACAAACTTAATTAAAAACAACAGGATGTATATACATAAAAAAAGATTCACGGGAAAGATATCAATGGTAATTTTCTCTGGCAGATGATATTGTGGGTGATATTTATTTTCTCCTTTAATGTTTGTATCATTTGCAAATTTTCTATAGTGAACCTTCTTTTACTTATTCACTAGATTGAACTTTTAAGAAATTATGAAAGTGACACGTTCATTTTTTAAAATAAAAAGTGCTAACATTGCAGATATATATAAAGTAAAACTGAATTTACCTTCTCCCCAGAACAGCCTGGGAGCAAAGAAGGGGCAAAACTTACTTTTTACTGATGCCTTTTGTTCTTGTTTGAATTTTTCACTCATGTACTTGTATTACTTAGTAAAAAAAAAAAAAAAAAAAGAAAAGAAAAAAAGAAAGGAAAAAAAAAGGTGGCCTCTCCTATCCCAGTCCTCAGAGAATCTTATTAACAGTTTAGATGCTTCCTTTCAGATGTTTTACAGTGCACATATAAACAAATATTTAAAACAAAAACAAAACCTAAAAGCTTACTAAGCATACTGTTCTGTAATATGCCTTTTTACTTAATATGTCCTGGATATCTTTCGATGTCAGTAAGTATAGAGCTATCTCTTTTTATGAAAAGTTACTCCGTGGGATTCCATTGTGTGGAATTAGCATGAGTTATTTAAATCATCCCCTACCTATGAACTGTGAGGTTGTTTCCAATTGTTTTGGTACAATAAACAATGATGCAGTATACAAATTTGTCCATATTTCTTTTTGCACTTGTGCAATTCCTGCCCCCCAACTTTTTAATTTGAAAACTCAAATCTATAGAAAAGTTGCACAAATAGGACAGTAAACATCCATCTATACTTTTTCTAGATTCACCAATTGCTAACATTTTGCACAGTGGTTGTCTCCCCCATATATAGGTGCATACTCTATATATACACATATACACACATATACATACACATACACATATACAATTGTGCAAGTTTTTTTTTGTAGACTAGATTCTTAGAAGTGGAATTGCTGGGTTATGAGGTAAGAACATGAAACATTTTTATACCTACTCCAAATTGTCCCCCCAGAAAGTTGTCTGGGTTAGTATTCTCACAAATTATGGGAGTTTCCATTTCCCCACCCTCAGTGTGATAGGTTAAAAATGGTATAATTTGAATTTCTATGATTATGCTAAAGTTATGTTTTTTTTCTTCCAGATCTTTAATAACCATTTGTATTTTTCCTATAGATTATCTGATTATATTCTTTCCCTTATTTTCAGTTAAGATGCTCATCTTTGTCTCATTGATTTATAGGTGCCTTTTTATATAACAAGGATATTAATTCTTTGCCCAGTTTTTAAATTGGTCTTTTAATGTTGTTTATAGTTTCTTCTTTTTTCTCTACAGACATTTACATTTTTAATTTAGACGGTCTTATTCTTTATGACTTCTTGGTTTCATATCACGCTTAGTGGAAAGGTCTTCTTTACCTTGAAGTCAGTGAAATAATCTTCTACTTCTTCTTCTAGTACTTCAGTAGTTTTATTTCTTTATTATTTGTCAACACTGCTAGTGTTGGGCCTTAAGCATGACTGCCAAAAGACTGAGGAAAAAAAAAAAAAAGAGTTTCACTCAAATAGACCTGGGTTCAAATCCCAGTTCTGACTTTTTTTTTTTTGAGTGTGACTTTAGAAACATCACTTCATTAGAGGCAAGGCACATGATCCCATGAAATCAGCACTCTGTAAGCAGCCCTTATTTTGGAATAAATGATAATCTATTTCCCCAATATAACAAGAGTTAGACTCATTTATAATTTCCTTACCTATGATTCTTCCATCCCTTTCATTTGAGCCTATAATTATCACTATACCTGTTAAATATATGTCTCAGAGACTTAAACCTTCTGTCTGTTCATATGCCTGTTGAGCCCTGAATCTCAGCAGAGTTGTGGCCAACACCTACTTTCCAGTTCTTTGGACTTGCCTGGGACAGCTAATTAAAAACAAACAAACAAACAAACAACAACAAAAAAACAAAAAACAAAACCAAAAAACAAAATAAGGAATATCTACAACTATAAACAAAACAGTTCCTTCCATCTGCCCCTAATATCTAAGCCCCCTCTCAAGCTGAAGCAGAGCAGACATCATCCCAAATTCCTCAAGACTGAGGAATGAATACACATAAAGGGGGAGTGTAACCATGGACCACAGTAGATTTATTGTTACTGTAGTTATTAGGGTGTGGTAACGGAAGAACTTGTAATACTGATATAAAGTTAGTGGTTACTAAAGGTTCTGAGGGGAGAGGGAGGGAAATTCAGGTGGAACACAGGGCATTGGAATTGTTCTGTATGCTACTGCAATGATATATGTCATTCTACATTTGTCAAAACCTATAAAACTGTACAACACAAAGTGTAAACCATAATGTAAACTACAGACCTTGGTTAGTAGCAATGCTCCAATATTGGTTCACCAAATATAACAAATGTACCACAGTAATGTAAGATGTTATTAATAGGGGAAAATGTGGGTGGGGGAGGGGGCAGGTTATATGGGAATCCCTTATACTTTCCATGTAACTTTCCTGTAATCTAAAACTTCTCTAAAAATAGTTTGTTCAGGGATTAAATGACACAAAGTAAACACCTAGTAGAGTTTTTAGTTCTCAATAAAGATTGGTTAATAGAGGCTGTGATCGCTTCTCGGCCTTTTGGCTAAGATCAAGTGTAATAGAGGCTGTGATGGTTAGGCTGATGTGTCAACTCGGCCAAGTAATGGTGCCCAGTTGCAAATTGTAATACAAGGACATTGCATGGACATTAATCATCAGTGAGTTGATTGCATACATGACAGATTACATCTACAATTAACTAAGGAGATTGCCATCAGCAATGAGTGACATCTCATCCAATCAGTTAAAGGCTTAAAAGGAGAAGTAATTTCAGCATTTAGGGAGAGAATCCCCATCTCTACTTCAGATAGTCAGCATCTCCTGGGGAATTCAACTAGAACTGTCAAGTGAGTCCCTGGCTTGCAGCCTGCCCTATGGAATTTGGATTTGTGCATCCCCATGGTCATGTGAAACAATTTTATAAAATCTATTATTTACAGATATCAGTTGTTTCCCTAGAGAACCATGACTAATACAGTAGCATAGCCACTACCTCCCAGACCTGGTACCTCTTGCCCTTTTTATTTGTTCATGTTTTCATTCCAAACACTTACATTGTGTCTGCTTTGTGCTTGCTTAAGTATTAAGGGCTTTTTATACAAAGTTAAACAAGACACAGTTACCTCCAAGAAGTTCACTCCATGATAAAAGGGAAGAGAGGACCAAGATAGGGATATGTGAAGGGTACTGTGGGGAGGGCTTGGGGAGGGCTTAGGGAGGGCCGTCCAGAGGAGGTGCTGTCCAAGAAGCAACCACTAGGAATATCTAGGATCCAGCAGGTCCACCAGCCTCCACTGGTGAGGGGGGCAGGGGAGGCCTGGTTAGGTCAAGTTGGGGAACTTGAACTTTACTCTGCAGGACAAATAAGGAATTTCTGAAGGAGCTTAGTAGATTCCTGCCAAGGTCAGATTTACATTTCCTATAGCTCACTTGGGATGGCAGGTGGATGGATTTGAGCACCTGAGACCAGGCTGAATGAACAATAGTTGCACAGATGGGGCAGCACAGATTAGATGAGTATTTAGGAGATGTAGCTGCATCGGCCGGGTGGGGGTGAAGGAAAGGGAGAAATCACAGTAGGTGCCTAACAAATTATTTGTTGCAAGGATGGTTTATGGTATATGACTTCAGTAGATAGTGGTGCTATTACCTGGGAGAAAATGGAGGGAAAGGGCAGTACAGTTTTGGGGTGGGGGTAGTGAATTGTTTAGAGATGTGTTTGAGATGTGCATGGAACAGCTGCTTGGAGACGCCCCTCAGGTAGATGGCTTTAGGAGGGAGAGAGGGAAGGACTGGGGATGTGTCAGGAGGATGGGTGAGATTCTGCATAGTGGGTAACCAGTGGCGAGCACTGCCTCGGCGACATAGCCCTTGTGGGGTGGCCAGTGGCGGGTTCCCGACGGCAGGCGGCGCACTCGGACTGGTGGACTTGGAGTAAGAGGCTGCTGGGGCTCCCGCAGCCCTGGGGTTTTGAGCCAGTTCCCAGAGCGTGCCCACAGAGAACAAGCTGCATGTGGGGGAGACCGGGGATCCACCGAGGTCGGGCTGGTGCCACGGATCCCGAGGATGCCTCCGGGCCGCTGAACCTTGAGTCCCAGCCCCAACTCCCTGCCACAGCAGTGTCTCTGGACAGGTCCAGCTCGGCGCATCAGAACGGGAGCCCGGGGCCGTCCCGAGCCCGCGCGCTTTCCGGGGGCCTGACTTGTGCTCACGGCCCACGGGCGTCACCCGGCAGAGGGGGCGGATGGAGAGAGAACCTGCCGGAGACGTCCGGGCAAGGGCGGAAGCGGGTGGGGGTGGCGCAGGCCGTCCGAGCCCGGGACCCCAGGCCGAGGAGAGCGGGAACTGGGAGGTCAGCGCCTGGATCGGGGACCAGCGGAGACGCCGTTCTAGGACGGGCCGGACAGCCCCAAACTCCTGCCTGGGGACGAGGGACACCTTCCAGGGACGAGCAGATGACACCCAGGAGAGGGCGGGGTGGCTGAATCGGGGAGAACAGGGGCGAGGCCGGTGGCGCTGGACCGGACCCGGGGTCGGGCAGACGGCGCCTGGGTGGGGGCCGCCGAGCGCGCGAGCGCTCAGAACCAGAGCCCGCAGCCCGAGGCGGCGGGGAGGGCAGCGCGGAGCCGGCAGGACCGAGACGCCGCGCGCGGCCACAGCCGGGGGCGCGACGCCCAGGCAGAGCGGGGGCTGCGCGGCGACGCCGAGGGCCGAGCGCGGGCGCCCCGCCGGGTTCGCGCCGGGGGCCCCGCCGCGCAGCAGGGGAAGCGCGGCGGGCGCGGGGCTGGGGAGCCCGCCCAGGGGCGAGGCTCCGCGGCGGGGCTCCGGAGAGGCGATGGGGCAATGCCTTCGGGGGTTCCCGGCCGCGCCGTGATTCGGGTTTCAGGAGGGAGAGCCGCGGCTCGGCCCGCAGCTCCCTCCGGCCCCCCCAGCTCCCTTGTTTGTCTCCCAGTCCGGCAGGAACCGGCTTCTGCTCGCCGCCGGGCGGGCGGGTGTCTGCTGATTGGGCAAGGCCTGTTTCCAGCCCCCACTCAGCCAATCAGCGTGAAGCAGTGTTTTCATCTTGGAGTCAGAATAAAAGGGCTGGAATAAAAGGGGGCAGAAAAGGCGCCGGGCGGGCCCGATACACACCAGTAGGAGTCGGGTGAGCTGGACCCGGGGGATCGGGGCCCCTGGCGAGGGTGCGGGGTGCAGAAAGTGCAAGGGAAGGGACCTAGGTAGAAAGCGTGTGAATAAGAGGGGAAAGAGATAACGAATAGAGGAGGAAGCTGGGGCATGGAGGGACGGGGGTCCGCTCCCATGGAAACGGGCTAATTGCCGAGGTAACGGCCCGGGATGGGGGTCGCGCGAGTGGCTCGCGCCGCCGGTTTGAACCGGCTTCGCCTCTCGCATGCGGAGTTCGCGTGGCCGCAGCGCCTAGCGACCTAAACAGCGGCCAATGGGGGGGCAGTTCCTGTGCTGGGAGGCCAATGAGCGAGCCGTGGGCGGGCCGTTCCGGAGCTCTGTGCGCTGATCTTGTGGTTGAAGGAACCACTTCTGGGGAAGGGTCTTGAGTGCGGGCGGGAGGGCTCCTGTCAGGGTCCGAGGGAGTGGCAGCTCTCAGGTATGCACCTGCCCAGGTGGCCGGACCTCGAGCTGTACCCCCTGCCGGTCCCCAAGTCACGTCAGTCCCTCCGGGGGCCAGGACTAGTTCTACGTCCCCGAGCATGCTTTAGTCCCTTCCCGCGTCTATACCTCAGTTTACCTCTGAGTGAGCTGAGGGGAAAGTCTCCTTGCCTGACCAGGGCGGCTCAGTCGTGTCCGAGGGCAGCCATACGAGCCAGCCACGTATGGAGGGGTTCGGAGGGGGCCCGGGTCCCGGGCAGGCCTGGGGCTTGCTTGGTTCCCTGCGCGCACCTGCAGCCGGGGCCGCTGGAGAGGGGACACGCTCCGCTTCCTGCGGCGGCGGCCGGGGACGTCCGCACGGGCAGGGCCGGGCCGGGCTGACGCTGAGATCTGTGCGCAGGTGGCTGCAAAGCCGGAGCCGAGCCGCGGCGCCGCGCCATGGCGCCCACCCTGGCCACTGCCCATCGGCGCCGCTGGTGGATGGCCTGCACAGCGGTGCTGGAGAACCTCCTCTTCTCCGCAGTCCTCCTGGGCTGGGGCTCGCTGCTCATCATGCTCAAGTCAGAGGGCTTTTACTCCTACCTGTGTAGTGAGCCAGGTGAGATGGGCGCCTCGGGCTGGGGGTGGTTCTTGGAGTGGGGACTGTGGAAGGGCACGGGATGACAGCGAAGACCTTGCCAGCCAACACCAGCCCACTGCGCAGCGCCTCCCCGTTGGCAAAAGGCCCATTTGATCCTTACCCAGCTCTGCTTGGTATATGTCATTGTCCCTGTTTTGTGGATGAAGAGACTGAGGTTCAGAGAGGTCTTCTGCCTTGCCCAAGGGCACACAGCTGGGTCTGTGATAGACCTGGAACCCCCAAGTCCAGGTTTTTCCTGACTGTACAGGAATATTGCCTGACTCCTCTGGCCCCAGTGCATTGCCTGACACATAGTAGGCCTTTGGTAAGCATGTTCTTGCCTGCATCTGGAAGTGTGTTTGTTGTAAGAAAGAGGAACTCTGGAGTCAGTGACTGGGGTGCAGTTGGACAGAGGAAGTGGTTACCTCTCCTACCCAAGGAAGGTTCATATAGAATTTAGATGTTTTTGAGTCAGGCTATTATGGAGTCTCATAGGGCTAGGTGGAAACAATTTATTGTCTGTTTTTGCTGCCTTACGATTCTCCAATGGACATTTTCTCCATCTGGCTGTGAGGACACCTCAGTGGCTTTCCATCCAGGCAGGTGTTGCGGCTGACCCCTTCCCTTTGTCACCCCATGGATGATGCAGAAGACAGCCTGAGGATTCTCATCTACACTAAATCTGCACAGACCCCCTCACTGCTTCTCCCTGTCTGAGGGTCCTCATTGGTGCAGGTCAGAAGGTTCATCCCAATAGTAGGGCCCCAGCTGCTTCCAGCCTCCCCCATCCCACGCCTTCCTAGGCAGCCTTGATAGGAAACCTTTTCCCTCTGTCCTCTCCTTGCCTCCGACAGTGGATATGTCACAGATGAACTCACATACCCACTCTCCCCAGTACCTTTGTCAGCCAGCCCCTGCCTGAGTCCCAGAGATAGACAGGACAGGTCTGACCTCCTGAATCACTACCATTGTGAGGCCTTGCTTTGGAGGAAGAGAAAGCTCTGGACCAGCTCATGCTGCCTGTGACCCCAGTGTAGGCTCCTCCCTGTCACCCTTCTCTGATATGCCCAAGAGATTCCCAGTCTCTAGGGAAGGTTAGCTGAGAGGTTACAGGCAAGAGAGAGGGAGGGGATGCGTAGGCTGTCTGGACAAGGGCAGAAAGTATATCATTTATAACCTTTAACCTAGACCATATTTCCTAATAGCCTAAGGGTTCTTGGCAGGCCTTTCCCCACATCAGCAAGAAATCTTAGGAGATGGGAGAGTCAGACCTTGTTCTCTGTACTGGTTTTCTGCTTTCCCCGAGAGATGTGACAAGATTAATGACTGGTCTGAGAGGAGCCGGTAGGAGTGTTTGGCTCCTCCCCTCCCTCTCCTCCTGCTGGATCATGACCCTCCCCGCCTTCATCCCTGGTGAGCTTTCAGGCTGCACAGAGTGTTGAGAGAACAGAAAGAAATGTCACCATCCCCGAACAACAAAGCTTTCAACATGTTGTCCAGATTAGGGAACTGTTGTGGTCAGATTTTCTTTTCTTTTTTTCTTTTTTAGCCCACAGTGGTATAGGGAAGAAAAGAGTCTAGGTTTTTCCTCCAGACTGTCCACTGACCTTATTTATTTTATTGGATTGGTATCCTTGGGGCTGGTCACTTCATGCCTGCCTCAGCCTTGCTCTCTTCCTTCTCATAAAGTGGGATGAGCCCCAGATGGGGCCGAGTTGTGCTGAGTTGCTGTGTTAGTCCTTCAGAGGCTGAATGGGTCCCTCCTGTAAACCAAAGTGAAGGTGAAGGGTCAGAGCTGTGGGTTGAACATCAACTTCTTATCCCGTGTCTTTGCTCCAGCTTCTGATTTTGGTTTTCCTGATTAGCTGGCAAACCCGCTGACCCAGCATCCCTAGTGGAAAGGCTGCTGATTCCACACAGTTTATCTTTCTGGCCTCCCTGCTCCTTGCTTCTCGGAGTCTATGAAACCTGTTGTCTTTCAGGGCCAGAAATGGAAGTGCCTGTTGGATTTAGGGTCAAGGTTTCTGCTTGGTGGATGGTTGAATTACAGAGAAGGAGCTAGATCATTTATTGAATTTATTGACTTAAACTTATCAAAAGCCTACCAACTTATAGCTGACTGAGATGCAAATTTGTCAGCTTTTTGTTGCTTTGGGGACTGATGCTTTTGTGAGTTTTCTAAACAATCCTGTTAGAAGGTTCATCTTTCTCGGGACTCCAGCCAGAATGTGGCCACAGACACGGTGCTGGGTTCCAGCTTGATGAGGTGGGAGACGGAAGGAAGCAGCCAGTGTCTCTGTTGCCCCTCAGCTTGTTTTGCCCTGCTCCTGGACAGTTGGGAGAGGTGCTGCGGCAGGGTCTGGGCATTCGATGGGCTTTGCACAATGCCCACCAGGTGTCGGCTGCTGGACGCCTCCCCTGCCTACCCCACCCCCTCCAGAAGCCCTGTCTGGTGTGGACAGGAGACTGACAGGATTCCCAGGCCGGGAAGAGCAGAACTTTCCCAGTGATGTGACCTTTTGGCCTCTAGGGTGGCTGCCCTAACCACCCACTCATGGCTGACCTCTGTCTTCATTCTCCTTGTTGTTCAGCGGCTCACTTTCACAGGGTCAGCTCAGAGGGGTGGTGGTACCTATAGAAGTTTAACCTCTTCTTTCATCTATCCTACATATTTAGTAAACATTTTTTTTTGTTTTAAATAGGCAGTTGCCTTCTTGGTGTTATTTATTTATGCCCCCCTTGCTACTTGTGCTCGCTGTGTGCCTTTCTGTGTCTGCCTGTCTCCCTCTGTTGCATCATCTTGCTGCGCCAGCTCACCATGCCGCACGGGCCTTCCCATGCCGCCCGGGAATTCCTTCATCAGGAGGCCCCCCGGGTATTGAACCCAGGGCCTCCCATATGGTAAACGGGAGCCCAACCAATTGAGCCACAGCCGCTTCCTTTAGTAAACATTGAGGTGCTGAGCAAACCTGCCCTCCATGGATCTGCAGTCTGTTGGGTCAGAGGATCTCTTTGAGGTTTAGGCAGAAGCCTGGGTGGTGAGGAGGGTCGGGAGAAGAGAGGGATGAAGGACAGTAGAGGAGGCCCTGGTGGCTGGCGATGCTCAGACTCACCCGTCAGAGAGCATTCTGAGTTGTGGAGGGCTGACCACGTGCTGGGTGTGGGGTGGGGGCTAGGAAGGTGGGGGGCGCGACCTCTGCCCTGAGGGAGCTAGCACAGTTTTCCATGTTACAGTCACTCTGCCTGTGAGGGTCTGGGGAGGGTGGTGGTCCCATCCCTCACTCTGAAACAAAGTGGAAAAGTGGCCCCTGAGAGGGAAGAGCGGCTGCTGTCACCCAGGGAGGCAGGGCCAGGCCTGGGTCCTCCAGGGTGGGCCAAGGCTGCAGATGTGGACAGCTTTGCTGCTGCTTCTAGGCCCTAAATTTTTTTTTTCTTTTTCTTTTTTAATATATGTTTTTCATTAGGAAAGTTGTGGTCTTACAAAACAATCATGCATAATGTGCGGAATTCCCATACATTGCCCCTTCACTTTTTTTTTTTTCGCCCCTTTACTTTTACCTTGCATTGTTGTGGAACATTTGTTGCAGATTATGAAAGAACATCTTCAGGCTGTTACTGCTAGCTATGATCCATAGTTTACATTTGGTATATTTTTCCCATACGCCCCCTATTATTACCACCATGTATTAGTACTGTCCATGTGTTACAGTTCACGAGAGAACAGTCTCATATTTGTACCGTTGACCACTGACCACCTTCCACCACCTGGTTGACTGTGATCCAGTCCCACTAGGCCCTCCCTTTTTATGGTCTCTTCCTACACCCAAAGGCCAGGAGTTCATAGCTTTGAAAGTCCCCTCTTTCTCTTTTGTTGCTGTGAATATGACTTTTCATCCCCGTCCCCCGCCCAGTTTATTTTGAATTAAAAAAAAAATTGTAGCTATGGGTAAGAGGGTCTCCAGGCTGGTGCCCACAGCCTCAGATCGGGCCACAGAGAGGGGCTGGTGGTGCCCCCGGCTTTCCCCACCCACCCGCCTTCCTTCTTCACAGTTCATGACCTAATTTCCCTCCCCCACATCTGCTGGCCTCACTTGGCTTCTTGCCGTCCCATGAAGGTCCTGTCCAGCTTGGGTTGGCTTCCAGGGACCTCGTGGGGAGTCTTGGGCAGTCCTTTGCACTGGACATATGTTATTATTATTTTTTTTTATTAGAGAAGTTGTGGATTTATAGAACAATCATGCATAAAATACAGAATTTCCATATATCATCTTATTACTAACACCTTCTAATGGTATGGTACATTTGTTACAATTGAGGAAAGCACATTTTTATAATTGTTTTGTCCATGGTTTAACTTAGGGTCCTCTGTGTAGTGAAATTCCATGAATTTTTTAAACCTTTTTTTATTCTATTACCATATATATATATATATATACACACACACACAACCTAGCATTTCCCCTTTTAACACATTCAGATATATGTTTCAGTACTACTAATTATGGGCGTATGTTATTAAGGGCCACCTGTGTGACAGCCTTTGGCTCTCTCCATCTCCCAGCATTTTCTCTCTTGAGGCACACCGTGCAGGAGCCTGGTGTCAGTACACCCTGAAGGTCAAGAGCCTGAGCCTTGGAGCCAGACGGCCTGGATTTGAGTCCCAGCTTCCCCATGTACCTTCTATGAGACTGGGGCCGGTGACTGACCTGCTCTGAACCTCCCCGTGTCCTCGTGTGGAATGTGGGGTGAGGGGACACAATGAAAGAATAGCATCGAGCACAGTGGCCTGCACACACCAGGCACTCTGTGAACGGTAGCTGCCGCTGCCGTGGCCACGACGAGGGGGTCGGCCCCAGCCCACCGGAATGGCCCTCTGGCTGCCTGTGTCCTGCCTCTCGTTTGCTCTGTGTCCCAGGCCGACCTCTCACCTACATCTCCCTGCGGGACTGAGATGCTGCTTCCTGTTGCCGGATAGACTAAGGATTTGAGGGAGGCAGGAGATCCTGGGGCAGGGTGGTCCAGGGGCCCTGTACCCTGGGGGTGGGGGCTGCTCAGTAAGCAGCCAGAGAAGGGGGGCTGACCAGAATTTAGAGGGGCCTCCAGCCAGGTGGCCCATCCTTGCTCCTTCAGGCATCGTCTGGCCAGCTCTTCTGGAGGCTGCCTTTGACCTTGGTTTCCCTGGGGTGGAGAGGAGCCCCCCTCTTTGACCTGGGAGGCTCAGGGCAGCCAGAGTGTGGTCCTAGCACCCCCTCTCCTTCTTTGCTTCATCTATACAGATTTTGTCTGTGCGTCTTCTGTGAGTGGGGCCGAACAGTAGGGGCATTGTTCTCTCTCCCCTGCCCTGGGTCTGCTCCTAATCAGCCTTAGTCCTGTTCTCAACACACTCTGGCCACACCAATCCTCCCTTGCCCTTCTTGTTTTGCCTTCCCTGGCTGGGCTGGCCTGGACTAACCCGGCGCCCACTGCGTGGGCATCTGTTTAATAAACAGGTGCAGGTGAGGAACAGGGAAGCTTGGGCTGGGTGAGGGCTGAGCTCTAGGCTGGGAGCACAGGGGCACCCCAGGGGCTTGACACTTCCTAGGTGCTTTGTCTCTGTGTGTCTCTCCTGGCCCAGGAAGGCCCAGGTGAGAGCAGCCTGGGCGTGGCTGTATTTTGACATCTGCTGGCTCTGTGATTATTCATGTGGGCTGTTTATTGCCAACAAAGCTTCTGGGCACAACAAAGGTAAATTCCCTCCAGGAGCAAGGAACAGATGGGAGGCCACTCACCTTTCCTCTCCCCTCCCTCCCTCAGGCTCATCTGCTGCAGGTCATCCCTGCGCAGAGGCAGGAGGGCAGAGGGTCTGGAGCCCTGCTGGCAGGGATTTGTTTAAGGAGCCAAAGCTGGTGGCCTACAGTGCAAGGTCCCTGTTTCTGTGAGTGGCTCCAGGAGGGATGGAGGAAGGACAGAAGCCCTTCCTCCCACCCGACCTCTTTCCTGATGAGTCCCCCTCTACTTATAGGGGTGACCAGATAGCTTAACCATTTCAGACATTCCCACCCCCATCCTCAGCTCCAGCAAATCAGGAAGACTGCCTCGGGTACATTGCCTTGGGATTTTGTCTTTCCTCTCTTGAAGAGTAAAGCCCTGGGTTTAGGATTTAGCTGTGGCTTCTTTCTGGGGAAGCTGGGGTGGATGGGGCACCAGAGTACCTGTTCTTAGAGACAGTGCTGCCTGGTGCTCTCCACTCTCTGGCCAGCTATGGCTTCCTGCTTGCAGCAAGGAAGTCCCTGCAGTCCTCCAAGCCTGAGTTATTTCTCATCCCTCAGTGTATTAGCTGGGTCAGCTCCCTGCATGACCGCAATCAGGTCTCCTAGGCCAGCGATCCCAGGCCCTGGGCTGTGCTTTCCACCCGCCCTCTCTGTCACATCTGGGCTGGTTTGCTTATATCTGCACGCCTGCCTGGAAGCTGCTGTGCCGAGACCCTGCGCCCTCGCATCAGAGCCAGTTCCTGTTCCTGCTGGCAGAGCCAACATGAGAAACCGGCTCCAGCCTGTGAAGCAGCTCTGCCTTTCCAGAAGCTGCCCTGCAGTGGCCGAGGCGTGAAGGCCTGTGGCTGAGATAGTGTAGTGGCACAGTCCTGAGCTGGATTGTGTGGTTTGGCTGTCAGCATGGCAGGGCATCTTTTGGAAAACTGAAAGAAAGAGGAAATCTGGCTTGTTAGATTGGGTTTCTGTGGCTTCAGGTGATTAACCTTGTGGCTATAATCTCCTTAAATCCCCTCTGTCTTAGCTTGGTTCTGCATGGCCTGCTCCCCTTCCTGTCTCAATCCTTTTGGCCATTGTGATCTGGTCTATTACTTTCATTCATTCAGTAAACAACTAGTGTGCTCCAGGGCCTGCTTGAGGACCTGCGGACACAGAGGTGACAGATCACAGCCCCTCCTGTCAAGGCTCACTGCCCAGCAGGAGACGTATACTCACTGCTAGCACACACACAGTACAGAATTATGTTCCCAGGAACTGCATCTGGCTCTGCTGCCAGCCAGTTGCACCATTATCCCCACCCCAAATCTTCAATAATAGTATAATAAGAACGACTTTCAGCTGTTACTTATTGAGAGCTTTCTATATCTGTGAGCTCTAGAATATTATTTGGATTGTCTCACTGGTCTTCCTCAAAACTCTAGGAGGTAGATACTATTATATTATGCCCATTTTACAGATAAGGAAGCTGAGACAGAGAGATTACTACAGTTCTCCAAGGTTGCACGGGTAGGAAGTGGAGGAAACAAAACTGGAACCCAGAGGCCAGGCCCCAGCACCGCACCCTCCATTAACGTGCCCCCAGCATGTGCTGATCAGAGGTCTGCACACAGCATGACTCACCCCAAGTACATCCTCTTCCTTGACCTCAGGGCCAGCCTCTGCAGAGCAGACCTCAGCTTTACAGCCCTGGTGCCAGAGGACCGCAGTCCAGAGGTACACAGTTATCTCAAGAGAAGTATTTTCTTGACTATCGCGGTGTGACCTCACACCTGATCAGAGCCTTTGCCTCTCTCTGCAGGATTAGTCAGCATCTTCTACCTCATGATTCCAGGGAGGAGAGAGGTCCTCAGCCTGTCTCTCCTCCACCCTCCCGCCCTCAGCTGCCGCAGCACTTTTTCCTCCCCTTTTTGGTTGTCTTGGTGCTAGGTGGACTTTGGAGGGGGTGATTCAGGGGTGAGATTGCATACCAGCCTCCAAGGGGTCTGGGTATGGCCACACGGAACAACAGTGCAGTGACCCCAGCGAGAAAAATAAGAAAGGTACAACTCAACAAGTGAAAGCAAATGACGTTGGACTATTGAAAAAAAAAAAGAAAAAAGGGAAAAAAACTCTTTCCAAAAGTAGTTCTAAGGCACAGTGTGTGTGTGTGTGTGTGTGTGTGTGGTCGATGCTAGGAAAATACAGGGGGAGGAGCAGCACACAGACTGTGTTTGGGAGGTCAGCTGTTCTCCCCCGGAAGGGAGGCCCCCTCACCGTTCCCCACACTGACCCAGGAGAAGCAGGACGTAGGGAGATGAGCAGCTTGTCCTTCCAGGTGATCTGGCATCTGCCTCACACTGACTGTGACCTATTTCCATGGACAAAGGTGCTGGGAAGGTTCCAGCCAGCCAGCCTGAAGCACCAGAGCCAAGGCTGGGCCCTGAGGCCGGTGATTCTAGGCCATGGTTACTCTAGAATGGGAATCCCCAACCTGGGGCTCAAGGAACCCGTGAAGCCCATTTGTGGGCAAGACTTTGTATGCATTATCTGAGGAGTGGAAGCACAGGTTTCTTGGATTCTCCAAAAGGTCTGTGACCCACCCACGCCCTAAAGTTAACAGCCTCCGCGTTGTCACTCCATAGGGCTTGAACCAGAGACATCAAACCTGCTGTGGAGTAGTGTGAGCCCTCGAGGGGCCCAGAGCCTGCCCCGGCATTCCCAGTGAAGTGCCTAATGTGTACCTGTCTTTTTGATCTTTGGGAATACCTGCCACGACTCTGTAGTCAGACTCCCCTCCCCTGCACACAGAGAATGTCACCAATAGCACAGTGGTGGGCACAGCAGAGCCGGAACACGAGAAGGTGAGCTGGATGAATGGCTGGCTCAGCTGCCAGGCCCAGGACGAGATGCTGAACTTGGCCTTCACCGTGGGCTCCTTCCTGCTCAGTGCCATCACCCTGCCCTTGGGCATCGTCATGGACAAGTATGGGCCAAGGAAGCTCCGGCTGCTGGGCAGGTCAGTGTGGGTTCCTTGGGGATGGGGGCAGGTGGGTAGACCCCCTGGGCTGAGTTCCCCACTGTAGGGAAACTTGGCACCTGCTATCAGGTGCACTGCAGAGCTCCCCAAATGCCTGCCCATTCTGAAGTTCCTATCCCATCTGCCACTGAATCAGTAGGAACTGGATTCTTGCAAGGTGCCAGTACTGCATAAAAATATGGGACTTCAGCCTACATGAGGGGTCTGGAGTTACTTATCATTAAGAGTACTGGTTTCATATAAGTATTTTAAGTATAGCTACTAATGAAAAAAGCATAATAAATCTGGCATTCTTATACCACTTGACTTGTTTATTGAGTGAATAAACAAACTATTAAAAAAAAGAGTACTGGTTTCCAAAGTCTTTTTTGGCCTTACATCTCCATCAGAAAAAAACAGATTTTGAAAACTCCCCTCTAATATAAGCACATAGAATTATAAATTATATACATGCATGCCATTCTTAATGTGTAGTGTGCTTTATAGAAATCCTAATATTTCTCCTACCCCTGGCACCCTAGTGGACCATCTTGTACACCCCCTGGGATGTGTGTCCCTGGTCTATAAAGCTGCAGCCTCCCAGGTTCAGGGTTAGCTCACCAAGATGCTGCTCTCTTGGGCCTGGGTCCCCCCAACCCAGTTCCCATTGAGAATGAGCATCTTGCAGGGCAGAGGTTTGCAATGAGCAAGACGGGTGACCATGAACGGAAGGGTGGGATTAGTTTTATTCACTCTTTGTTGCTGAAGAGCCATTGTTTCCAGGGCAGGGCAGGGTGGGGGGAGGCAGAGTTTTATTTTCCTTATCAGAAAAATGAGACCAATTATATTCCTCAGAATTGTCATTAAATTAAATGAGATAATGTATGTAAACATTCTCAAAATGTCTGACACATAGTAAATGCCCTCAAATAATAGCAATATTATTATTAATAATAAATAATATACTATTTCTCTTGGTTTTAGTGCCTGCTTTGCTGTCTCCTGCTTGCTGATTGCATATGGAGCAAGTAACCCAAACTGTGAGTATGCTTTTCCTCTGCCTTTTGTCAGGGGCTGGGGAGAAGTTGCCCAGAGGTGATCCCAGGCCCACCTGCCCCAGGTCTGGTGCTCACTGACCAAGTTAATCGTCTTAAACGGGTGGCTGGGTAAGAGAGCAATCACCCCAGACAGAAGTCTGAGAGAAGCTCCCAGAGTGTGTGAGACTCCCCTCCCATTGCCACATCAAGCCAGTCCCTGCTGGCCCATTGGTGCCAACCTGAGAAAGGAGTCGTAAGAACCAGGCCAGCTGCAGGGGCGTGGGCCTCAGCACATGCAGAAGCCATGAGCTGAGTCCTCGCGTCGACCGCCCAGGCCGGAACGTTAAAGATGGCTGAGAAGCTGCCTGATTTCTTCCTCTGGTCCCTAACCCTCCTCAGGTGGAGCTGTTGCTTCAAGGACTTTAAGAACAAACACCAAAATGGGACTTGACTTTCTCCAGAATCTTGGCCAAGCTCCTCTACTGATTTTTGGGTACCTGTATTTTTGTTTTTTGTGAAGTGGCTTCTTTAGGCCTCTCACTTGCCACTAACGTTGGTGGAGAAAGGAGGACGGGGATGTACCTCTCAGAGTCCCAGCTCCCAGAAAGAGGCAAGAAGAGGATAGTGAGGAAGAGTCTGCTCCAGCTCCCCAGGTGTCAGGCACAAACCCCAGTGACTTGCCGTCTGTTGACCCTGCTTTCACTGGGGGCTTCATGTTGGGTATGGGGCCAGGCCCTGGCCTCCCTGAAGCTCGGCTGTGGTCCCCCCTTACGAGCTTTCTCTTCCCCTACAGCTCTCTCCGTGCTCATCTTCATCTCCCTGGCATTGAATGGCTTTGGTGGGATGTGCATGACCTTCACCTCATTAACAGTAAGTGTCCATCTGTTTTAGAAGTTCTCTAGTTCAGTAATCTACTTGTGGATTTGGGGCAGCTTTTATTGGTTTCAATTTCCTTGCCTTCCATTCAGCAGAAGGGCTATTGGCGGAGTCGCCAAATCAACCTGTGGAGGTCCTGCAGGCAACCAAGCCCGGGTGATCAGAGCAGATCCATCCCCCGCACGCACGCTGTCCTTGCAAGGCTCAGGCACTGCTCAAGTCAGCCAGCAGCCACGGCCCGGGGAGGCAGGAGCAGGGAGAGGAAACGCTGCCACCCCTTCCTTTACTCTTATTTTCCATGGTAACCCATCACTGGGGTCTCCAGGAGCCCTGCTCACAGCTCAACCTAAAAACAAACCTTTGGAATTGTCCTGCCCTAACCTTTGCATTTGTCCAGAACTGAATGGAACATTCAGGGGAGGACATGTGCTGCCTCTCTTCTTGGTTTTCTAAAAGCCAGGACACAAGCAGCCCTCCTGGGGAGGGAGCTGATTTCTTAGCATACTCAGGATGAGCTCCCCCTTATCCGGAGCCACCAAACGCCACAAAATGTGCTTCCTTTTGAGCATGGGTTGAAAGAAATAAAACCAAAGAAGGCAAAAAAAAAAAAAAAAAAAAAGTGCTGGTCCAGAGGGAAGAAGGAATTCTCTGTAGCCTCACTCCATGGGGCAAAGGTGCCATTCTAAGCCGAGCATTGGAAAAGAAATCAGAATTTCTTCAGGCTCTTCAGAAAGACTTCTGTCCAGCATGGAAGTCTCGTCTGACTCAATTTCCCAAACAGTTTTTTTAATGACACAATACTTCCCAATACTATTTGTAGTGCTCCGTGGTTTCTGATTTCTCTTCCCACAGATGAGTCAGGAGTCATGCCTGTTGAGGGGAGCCCTGGGGACTTGTGGTCTTCTTTTTGGGAGTGCGATGAGGTGGTGGCATCTCTGGGAGTCAGAGTCCAGACCCAGTGTCCCTTCTGTTCATACTGCCTAAGCTTTTGCCTCGATAGCTTTGTCCAGGCAGGAAGGATTAGCTGCCTGGGTCTAGCTCCATGGAAATAGAAAGTTTGCTGAAATATGTGTTAGGATGGAATATGAGGCTCAGGGCTGAGTGTGTGCTGGGTTCCTAGAGTGGGTGACACACAAATTGGGGAACTCTGGCTGTCTCTGGTGGGGCGAGGGAGACAGTTCATACTCTTGTGCATTCTGACTTTTTTTTTTAACCAGGAAGATTTTTTTTTATTGATATATTCCCTCATCTCAAATTATCAAGGGTAATGAATGTTGAAATTGTGAGAAATAAGTGAGAACTGTCAGGAGTACACAAATTCCACTAATTTGTGTAAATTGTGAGACATGTGTCATGGTTCTGTAGAAAAACAAAACTTGGTCCTACTCTCATCATTTTATTTTATTTTTTATTTTTTTTTATTTTCAATTTTTTATTGGAGAATCTGTAAGTTTACAGAAAAATCATGCAGAAAATACAGAGTTCCCACATACCCCACTTCACAAGGCAGTTCTACCTACTAATAACACTTTCCATTAGTGTGGCATCTTTCTTACAATTCATGAAAGAATATTATCATAATTGTACTATTAACTACTGTCCATAGCTTATACTTACATTAGGGCTCACTGTTCTATGCAGTCTTACAGTTTTTTACAAAGTTTTATTCTACTAACATATATACAACCCCCAAAATTTCCCCTCCAACCACATTCAATATGCAAGTCAATGTCATCAACTACATTCACATGTTGCCCTACCATCGCCACCACCCATTACCAAAATTTTTCCATCACCCCAAAAAGAAACACTAGCAATTAAGCATTAACTCCTCATTCCCTACCCCTACCATTACCCCTGGTAAACCGTATTCTAGTTTCTGACTATGAATTTGCTTATTCTAATTATTTCATATCAGAGAGATCATACAATATTTATCCTTTAGTGTGTGGATTCTTTCACTCAATATGATGTCTTCAAGGTTCATCCATGTAGTCACATGTATCAGAATTTCATTACTTTTTATGGCTGAATAATAATATTTCATTGCATTATATACCACATTTTATTTATCTGTTCATTAGTTCATGGACATTTAGGAAGCTTCCACCTTTTGGCATCTTTTGTGAATATGCTGCTATGAATATCAGTGTATACATATATCTGTTAGAGTCCCTGTGTTCAATTCTTTTGGGTCATATGGTAATACTATGTTCCACTTTCAGAGGAACAACCAAACTGTTTTCCACAGTGGCTGCACCATTTTACATACCCACCAACAATGAATGATTTTCCTATTTCTCTACATCCTCTCCAACACTTGTTATTTTCTGTTTTTTTTTTTAATCACAGCCATTCTAGTGGGTATGAAATTGTTTAGTCAAGCGTTTTGCCCATTTTTTAAATGGGTTGTTTATCTTTTTGATGTTGAATTGTAGGGTTTATTTATATATTCTAGATAAGAAACCTTTGGCGGATATGTGGTTTCCAAACATTTTTCTCCCATTCTATAGGGTGTCTTTTTACTTTCTTGTTGAAGTCCTTTGGTGCACAAAAGTTTTTAATTCTGATGAAGTCCCATTTATCTATGTTGCCTATGTTTTTAGGATAAAGTATAAGAAGTCATTCCCTTATACAAGTTATTGAAGATATTTCCCTATACTTTCTTCTAGGAGTTTTATAGTTTTTGTTCTTATATTTAGTCTTTGATCCATTTTTTAGTTGATTTTTGTATATGGCACTAGATAGGGGCCCACTATTATTTTTGCATATGGATATCAAGTTTTCCAAGCACCATTTATTGAAGAGACTATTCTTTCCCCATTGAGTGGACTTGGCACCCTTGTCAAAAATCAGATGACCAGGGATGTAGTTCAAGTAGTTGAGCTCCTGCTTCCCATGTACAAGGTCTTAGGCTCAGTCTCTGGTACCTCCCAGCATTTTTCTGAAAATATTGTCAAACTTTCTGTTTGTCCAACTCTTCCTCAGTTTCAGAGCCAGGTTATGTCAATATTCAGTCACATATAGCAAATATAACTCTGAAGACACCCACATTAGTTCTGGAGCCTAGAAGTCCAAAATCAAGGTGTCAGCAGGGTCATGCTCCCTCTGAAGACTCTCTACTCTCATCATTTTAGACATGCTTTTGTCATGGCAGTTTGAAATTTCAGGGATAAAAGAAAGATGGACTTGAGGGACTTATCCTCTGAAATGCAGAAAGATGCTTAAGACAAATGGATAAAAACCACCCTGTCATTAACCTCTTCACATGAATCCCCTTGAAGAAGACTTTTAAAATGAACTATTCTGTAGCTGTCCAACAAACTTTTATGTGAAGCTAATAGGACCATAAGGATTCTTTTTCATGTTTATGTTTTTATGATTATAGCCAACATGTTATTTTAAAAAGTCAACATTTCAGAAATATAACCTGTAGACTATAAAATTCTTTTTTTTTTTTTTTTCAGATTTATTTTATTTATTTATTTCTCCCCACCCCCTCGTTGTTTGCACTTGCTGTGTCTGTTCATTGTGTGGAAGGCACCAGGAACTGACCTCCCATGTGGGGGGAGGTACCTAATCACTTGAGCCACCTCCATGCCCTGCTTTGTTATATCTCTCATGATGTAGTCCTCCTTGAGTCTCTTCTTTCATCATCTTGTTGCATCAGCTCGCTGTCTTGCTCATCTTCTTTAAAAGTCACCAATCAAAAAAAAAGCACTGGGATCCAAACCCAGGACCTCCCATGTGGTAGGCGGAGCTCAATGGCTGGAGCCACATCAGCTTCCCAACTATAAAATTCTATATGCCTACCTTCATATAACTACTGTCAACAGTTTGTAATATATTTCTCCAGCTTTTTTTTTTTTTGATCTGAAAATTCCAATGTTACTCTTTTTTTTTTTTTCCTTACTTTTTTTTTTTTTTTTTTTAAGTACCGGGATTGAACCCGGGACCTTGTACATGGGAAGCAGGCATTCAAACCACTTAGCTACATCTACTCCCCCTATTCTTTTTTAAATACTGCTAATACTTGCCTATTTCATTTAACCATTATATCTTTAAATCTTTTCCTATCAACATTTAGAGATCTATTGTCATTATTTTAAAGGCTAGAGTATATACAGTTCCATATAATTCTTTTTTTCTTTTGAGGTACCAGAGGCCGGGGATTGAACCCAGGACCTCGTATGCGGGAAGCTGGCACTCAACCACTGAGCCACATCAGCTCCCCTAAGTTGTTTTTTTTCATTTGTTTTGCTTGTTGCTTGTTCTTGTCTTTTTTTTTAGGAGACACCGGGAACTAAACCCGGGACCTCCCATTTGGGAATCAGGTGCTCAACAGCTTGAGCCACATCCACTCCCCCCTTATAATTCTATAATATAGATGTACCATTATTTATTTAACCAGTTTACTGCTAATGAACATTTGGATTGGTTTCCAATTTTTCCAGTTTATGAATGCTACTGAAATGAACATCCGTGTACACATATTTCTGGAAACTAAATTCCTGGCAGTGGACTTGCTGGGCTATAGGATCAGTACTTTTTAAATTTTAGGGGGGCGGGCCTGCCCGCGCGGCGTGGTTGGCTGGCCCGGCGAGCTCGGGCAGCGGGGGGGGGGGGGGTGTGGATGAATAAATAAATAAAAAAATCTTAAAAAAAATAAAATAAAATAAAAAAATAAGTTTTAATATATACTGTCAAATTGCCTTCCAAAAAAGCTTATAGGTGATATACTGTTACAATCCTCCCAGCTTGTATGATAGTGCCTTTTTGTCCACACTCACTCTAATATATCATCCTTTTAAACACTTGTCAGTCTGATATGGTGGAAAAGACACACCATGATTTTTTGCGTTGCTTTAACTATCAGTGAGCTGGACTGTCTCATCACTTCCATATTGGTCATTTGTTTTTCTTCTGTGAATTGCTTCTTTGTGTCATTTGTCCATTCTTCTGTAGGGCTGTTTATCTGTTTTTCAGTGATTTATAAGAGCTTTTTCACATACAAAGAAATTAGCTCTTTTTTTCCATGAGGGATCTGCACTGGGGGTTTTTAGGCCTCTGCCTAGGTGGTCCATGAATAAGCTTCAGGAGGGCTGGGGACCCCCTTGAAATTATGCACAAAAATTATGCATGTGTGTGCTTTTTCTGGGTGTTTTCTGGGTGCAGATTTCTGGAGAGAGGGTCCATTGCTTTTTTTTTTTTTTTTTACATTTCTCAATTAAATGTAATGGATATATGTAAAAAAAAAATTTTTTTTTTTTAATCAAACAATATTTTACACAATATATTTGGTTCATAGTAACGAATTCATACAGTATTTGTACTTTTGTGTCTGGCTTGCTTCACTCAACATAATGTCCTCCAGGTTCATCCATGTTGCCATATGCTTTATGACTTCATTTCTTCTTACAGCTGCATAATATTCCATCGTGTGAATAGACCACAGTTTGTTTATCCATTCATCTATTGATGGACACCTGGGTTGTTTCCAACTTTTGGCAATGGTGAATAATGTGGCTATGAACATCGGTGTGCAGATGTCTGTTCGTGTCACTGCTCTCAGTTCTTCTGGGTATATACCCAGTAGTGGTGTTGCAGGGTCACATGGCAAGTCTATATTCAACTTCTTTAGGAACTGCCAAACAGTCCTCCATAGTGGTTGTACCATCCTGCATTCCCACCAACAGTGAAGAAGTGTTCCTATCTCTCCACATCCTCTCCAACACTTTTTAGTTCTTTGTCTTTTTAATAGTGGCCATTCTGATAGGTGTGAAATGATATCTCATTGTAGTTTTGATTTGCATTTCCCTAATCGCTAGTGCTGCTGAACATTTTTTCATGTGTTTTTTACCATTTGTATTTCTTCTTTGGACAAATGTCTATTCAACTCTCTTGTTCATTTTTTTTTTTTTTTTTTAAGATTTTATTTATTTATTTATTTTATGGCCCCCTTGCTGCTTGTGCTCGCTGTGTCCATTTGCTGTGCGTTTTTCTGCGTCTGCTTGTCTCCCTTTTTTGGGTTGTTCAGCTCACCGAGCTGTGTGGGCTGGCTTGCCTTTACCAGGAGGTCCCGGGAATTGAACCCAGGGCCTCCCATATGGTAAACGGGAGCCCTATTGATCGAGCCACATCCGCTTCCCTCTTGTTCATTTTTTAATTGGGTCATTTGTCTTTTTATTGTTGAGTTGTAACATCTCTTTATATATCCTAGATATTAAACCCTTATCAGATATGTGATTTCCAAATATTTTTTCCCATTGAGTTGGCTGCCTTTTCAGCCTTCTGACAAAGTCCTGTGAGGTGCAAAAGTGTTTAATTTTGAGGAGGTCCCATTTATTTACTTTTTCTTTTGTTGCACGTGCTTTGGGTGTGGGTCCATTGCTTTTATCAACCTTCAGTAGGTGTGTGTGAAGGCTAAGAGCTGCTGCAGCTAGCAGAGTGTTCTGTTAGTTCCATCAGCTAGGGGGTAATCAGGTGAGAAAATCCTCCAACCCTCCGACCCTCCGTAAAAGCCTGTCTTTACCAGGGATCTATTTAAGAGAGGCTGGTTACTTGTCCTCTAAGGTCCTCATCCTTGGGTCTAGAGCGGGAGACCGCAAACTGCTGCCCTTAGCCAAACCCGGCCCACTGCTATCCTCATAAATAAAGTTTGTTGGAGCAGGGCACACCCCCGCCCACTTGTTTACTGGGGCTGCTTTCACACTACAATGGCAGAGTGATGGCCGGGAAGCCTAAAATATTTACTATCTGGTCCTTTACAGAAGACGGTTGCTGACCCCTTGTCTAGAGGCTGACACCCACTCCCTCACCCCCACACCCTGCCGGGGCTCCCTCTCTAAGGGAGCAAACTCTCTAAGCACTCTGCGCTTTTTAAGGCATCCTAAACCCATCTCCTTGGTGAGGCTCCAGGGCGGTTCCTTTCTAGGACAGTCCCCGAAAGGGAAATGAGAGGCAGGTCAGAGAGGACAGGGCAGGAGCAGTTGGGCAATGTTCTTGGGCTGGCTGAGGCTTCTGCTGAGCAGAGCTGAATCTCATTCTGACACAGGCCAGACCTTTAAAAAGCAGAACCGTCAGGATCAGCTCCCAGAGACACTGAGTAAGCCGCACAATGGCACTTTCTGTTTGTGTCTCCCACCCAAGTTCTAATTTTAGGGACAAAGGGTTGCCTTTAGGAGTTTCCTAAATCAAATTTACAACTGTTTTGGGGCCACGGATAATCCCCTCATGAGAACCTCAGAATCTGAGGGAACACGTTTGCTACAGAAACCGTAATTTGGGGACTTTCTGAGTCTTCAGGGCTTTTGTATTCACGGGCCGTGATCTAAATAAAGACAACCAAGGGTCATGAGCTGTTACCCACACTGGTGGAGAGGGAACCCCACATTGGCAAAATGCCTTTTCTTCACAGGCCAGGATGGGGGGCCCGGTAGGCCTCCTCAGAGAGCCCATGAGGGCTGCATTCATGGGTGATGCCTCCAGAGTGGAGACTCAGGGGCAAGGGTGGATCCCATGCCAGGTGGGTGCCCAAGAGCCACTGGCTTCCCCTCGGCCCTGTGGTAGAGGGCCTGGCAGCGTCATGTGGCATCCTGGGTGGGTGTGGGGGGTGCAAGTCACTCCACTGCGGTGCTGAGCCTCAGCCTCCCCCTGGACATCTGGACAGCACGCTTTGGTTTGTTTGCTCAGTGCCTTGCATTTGTACAGCACTTTAACTCGCTTCATTGGCTGGAGCACAAACACCAGCCAGCAGCTAAGGGGCGTCTTTCGGCCACCACCCCACAATCCAGGGCCCAGGTTGCTTAGAGATGGGAGCAGATGCAGCCAACGTTTTGAAAATATCTTTTCCACTTCATTACTTTGACCCCTGTCAGTGTGGGTGGAACAGGGAGTTCTGAGCTGAAACCCTCAAGAAATGGGGTCACAAAATGTTGCCAAGTTTCTTAATGAAAAATTTCTCTGTGGGCTTTTCCCACTTAATTCATTGAAGTCTGACTTTAAACCTAATGAAGAAATGATCCCATGGGAGTTGGGAACTGAGTTTGAAGTGCTCCCTGACCAGCTCCTGGGCAGTTCAGATGCAGGGGAGCAGGACTCTCCCAGTGCCAGGAGCTAGTTCTTCCTCTCATTTCCCAAAGCAGTCAGCTGATTGCCATTAGCCTGGGGAAAATTCACCCATCAGAGGGTTCCACCTGGTGAGTTTGCTCTAGCACATGACACATTTGGGGTGGACAGAATGTGCGGTGGGGACATGGGCAGAGGTGAGCCTGGCGGGGAAGGTGGCTGGGGGGGAGGGGCGTCCCCTCCTTCACTGATTAAGTGGAAAGGTGACCACGAAGACCTTCTCCTCAGCAATGTGTGCTTGGAGGTTCCCAGTTGTTTTGGGTTGGGAAACAGCCCAGCTCTTTGCTGAGTCCTCTTGTCCAGACTGGTACTTGGATCCTGGCCTACACAGGTTGTACAGAACTCAACAGCCACCTAGGAAAAGGAGGGCCAGGATGACAGCCCCCACCCACTGCTTAGCAACCAGACCCACCCAGGCTGCATGTGGCACCTCCCCAGGTTCCAAGTGTGCCCCCAGGGCTGGTGGACTTGAGAGGCCAGGGATTTGGAAAGTCAGTGCCAAAAAGGCTATGCCCCAAGGCTTGGCCTGGGGATACCTGGGAAGAGAGGCACATACCCTCTACCCTTAGTACCTTACAGAGGGTCCTCCAAGGAGGACAGTCCATGCACACTGTCCTGGGGACTCAGGGCCAGGACTCCAGGGGAGGGCCCACCTGCAACTGCTGTTTTCCCCTCTGAGATGGTCACACGTCCAGGGCTGTTATGGTGAAGCTGAGGGGCTCAGAGAGGATGAGTCACAGCTCCCCGTGTGAGGGAGGCTGCCATGGGGGGGTGGTGTCCAGCTAGGCCCACTGCTGCCCCAACCCTGGCAGAGGCAGCAGGGCAGCCCAGGGAAGTGGGGCCTGTGCTCCCCACCTGTGAGTGAGGTTGTGAGCCAGCAGCTGCTGCTGAGTGCTTCCCCCGGGCATCTACCCATGCAGCACAGCGTTGGCTTCCTGCTTGGCAGCAGGTCCAGTCCTCGCCCCTCCAACAGACCCTTGAGGTCTGCCCCAGGGCTCTCTCTAGCTCAGTCAGCCCTCAGTCCATCCCCATGGCCTCTGAGTAGCCATCATGTGCAGTTGAGGTTGGGGGAGGGAGAACCAGGAGGAGGGATGAGCAGGCCAGTGGGGGAGGAGACAGCAGCAAAGACAGGAGGAGCCCTCAGGGAAGTGCAAGTCTACTCGGTGGTGTGGCCCTGTACCATAGGAAGGTCAGCCAAGGAAGGCCAAGGGTAGTGAGGGTGGGGCCGAAAGGAGCCTGGGCAGGGATTTGAGAGGTCTCCAGTGGTGAGAGCAGACAGCACGCTTGACAAGGAACCTTAAGAGGAGGGAGAAGTGAGGGTCCTTGTCTTGGGGCCCAGACTGAAGTGGTTTCCGAAGCAGTGTAGCCTGGTGACTACGCACATACCCTAACCAGCTGGAGGGAGTTCCTTGACTTTTCTAATCTTATATTTTTGCACCCATTAAATGAGTATAATAAATGACACCTACCTCATAACAGTGTTTAAGGGTTTTTAAGATAATATGTAAAAAATAAAATAAAAAAAAAAGCCCACCTGCCTGAGAGTAGTATTAAAAATAGCTGCTTCCTTAATAAATTTCTGGCCTAACTGAAAGAAAAAAAAAAAATAGCTGCTATTATTATATGTATTGTTTTTTATGATAAGGTAAATCTCTTGATAAAGCCAAGCCTGGGCACAGCAAATAGGGGAAATCTCCTCTGGCAGTTATGACTGCTTTGGGAAGGATAGGAAGTGGCTTAAAGGATAAAACACAATTAGTGTTAGCATTTAAAAATAATTAGTGCCCACAGGAAAATACTCTCTTCCCTGGACTAGATCTTTTTTTATTCTACTGTGTGCCAGGATGTTTATGCTTTGGGTATTGTCAGTCAGGGTCCTTTCAGAGAGATTTCATCTGATACAAATGCTTGAGTGGTCCCTAAAAACTCGAAACACAAGCTTGACTACCTATTTAAAAACTTCTATTGGTCAAAAACACCATAAGCTAAGAAGAAGTTAAACGACAAACTAGACAAACTAGGAAAACATCCTTGCAATATATCAACAAACTGTGAATGTCTTTAATATAAATAATTGATTTAAAATTTTATTTTAAAAATTCCTGTCATTAGTAATCAAATGTGTTTTTTTTTCTACTTCTTTTTTTCAATCATGGAAAAATTTAAACATACACGGTATTAGAGAGAATAGTATAATGAACCACAGTACATACCCATCTTGCAGCTTCAACAATTATCAACTCATGTCCAATCTTGTTTCATTTCTACCTCTACCCACCAGCACATTATTTTAAAGCAAACATTAGTCATTGATTTATTTCATCCACATACACAAAGAAATGGGCCTTGAAACTACAAGGAAATATCATTTTCACCTATTGGTGAAGTGGCAAATATTAAAAATAGTAAGAACATACAATGTGGGAGTGGCTATGGTGAAATAGACACACTGATAGGTTGATGCTGGGAGTATCAGTTGATGTAAGTTTTCTGGAAGGCATTTTGGCATGAAGTATCACAAAGCCTTAAAAATGTGTGTGCCCTCTTGCCAAATGATTTTACTTTTGGGAATTTACCATAAGGAAGTAATAGCTATGTGCACATATATTTATCCTCAAGAATGTTCACTGAAATATTATTTATGATAAAAATTAGAAAGGACCAGATGTCCAGTATCAGAGAAATGATCTGGTAACTTATAGCCCATCCAGATAAGGAAATACTACACAGTCATTACAAACTATGTTGAAGGATACTAAATGATATTAGAAAATATTTATAATATATCATGTAAAAAAAGAAAAAGTTTACAAAATACTTTGTACTACCATATGCTCCCCATTATGTTAAAAATTTATAGGTGTTTATAGGAAAAAAATTATATTAAAATGGTAACATGGCTATCACGGGGTGATTTTTATTTTATTCTTTATGTATACTTTGTTTAAAATGTTTTACAATAAACATGTTGCTTTTCTAATCAGGAAAAATAAATAGATGTAACTTAAGTTAAAAATGTCGGTGTTAGGCTGGTGCCCTGGAGCTCTGTACCACCCTAGGAATGGTGCTGAGCACCAAAATAACATTGTGTAAAAGAATCATTTCCTCTCTTTTGCCCACAATTCAAAATGAGTAAGGAGGGCAAGAGCTTCCTTCACAGGGGGACCCGCTGCCCCAGGGAGGCTCTGCTGCTGCTTTGGGACCAACTGGGTCCCCCACCCATATCAATTGTTTTCTCCTTTTGCACAAGCAGAATTAATCTTTGGATTCTCCCTAGGGCAGATGAGGTTCCAGAGATGCCTCCCCTACTGTGCTGCCTTGCTAGAGTAACCAGCCTGAGCAGGCAAAGTACAAAGTACACGAGTGCCACAGAGGCATGTCCTCTGAGCCTCAGCACACCTGGGAGGCAAGGTGCAGCAGTGAGATTGGAGCACCTTTGGTGCTCACCTGGGTGCATCCGGCACACGTGAGCTCATCACATTCCCTCTGTCTCCCTCTGGTGTGCATTTCCATGTGCTCCTTCTTGCCCCTGAGAAGCCTGGAAGGCAAAGGGCACATTCCCTGTGGGGCTGGGAGAGGAGCACTTTGGGGCCTGATGGCACACCCACGTGTGGAGCCTGGGGGCTCACCCGCTTGCGGGGCCTGGCGGCGCACCCGCACTTAGGGCCTGGCATCCTGCGTGCCTTCTATATTTTTTCTTTATTTTTACCAGGAGGTCCCAGGGATTGAACCCAGGTCCCTCCATATGGGAGACAGACGCCCAACCATTTGAGCCACATCCCTCCTCCTTGCTCATTTTTTAAAAATAGTTTTATTGAGATATAATTTTCATACCTTACAATTCACCCACTAAGAGTGCACAATTCAGTACTTTTTAGTATAGTCACAGAATTTTGTAACCATCGCCATGACAATTTTAGAATATTTTCAAGACTCCAGAAAGAAACCCTATCCCCAGTAGCAGTGTCTCCCTATTTACCCTTTATCCCCACCACTCCCCAAGCCCTAGGCAATCACCAATCAACTTTCTGTCTTTATGGGTTTGCCTATTCTGGACATTTTATATGTGTTCCTTTGTGCCTGGCTTCTTTCACTTAGCATAATGTTTTCAAGGTTCATCCATGTTGTAGCATGTGCCAGTATTTCATTCCTTTTTTTTTTTTTTTTTAAAGATTTTATTTATTTATTCATTTATCCCCCCCTTGCTGCTTGTGCTCACTGGGTCAGCCAACCACGCCGTGCGGGCGGGCCTGCCCTCACCAGGAGGCCCCGGGAACCGAACCCGGGGCATCCCATATGGTAAACGGGAGCCCTACTGATTGAGCCACAGCCGCTTCCCTATTTCATTCCTTTGTTTAAAATTTTTATTACCACCTCCACCCCCAGAGATGGCTCCCTTGTCTGTCTGCTCATCTTCCTCAGGAGTCCCCCAGAACCGAACCCGGGAACTCCCATGTGGGAGGTGAATGCCCATCCTCTTGAGCCACTTCTTGCAGCTCCTTGCGGCTCTTTGTGGCTCCTTGCTGCTTGCCTTCTTTAGGAGGCACCTGGCACCGGACCAGGAACTCCCATGTGGGAGGCGGGCACCCAATTGCTTGAGCCACATCTGCTCCCTACTTCATTCCTTTTTATGGCCAAATAATATTCCATTGTATGGACATTTATCCATTTATCAGTTTTTGAACATTTGGGTTGTTTCCCTTTCTGACTGTTGTGAATAATGCTGTTTTTTTTTTTTTTTTTTTTTAAAGATTTTATTTATTTATTCTATTTATTTATTCATTTATCCCCCCCTTGCTGCTTGCGCTCGCCGGGTCAGCCAACCACGCCGTGCGGGCAGGCTTGCCTTCACCAGGAGGCCCCGGGAATCGAACCCGGGGCCTCCCATATGGTAAACAGGAGCCCCACTGATTGAGCCACAGCCGCTTCCCAAATAATGCTGTTTTAAACATTCATGTACAAGTTTTTATGTGGACATATGTTTTCATTTCTCCTGAGTTTATACCTAGGAATGGAATAACTGGGTCATATGTTAATTCTCTGTTTAACAATTTGAGGAACTCTCAGACTGTTTTCCAAAGTGGCTGCACCATTTTATATTCCCACCAACAATGTATGAGAGTTCCAATTTCCTCCACATTCTCTCTAACACTTGTTATTAGCTGTCTTTTCTATTACAGCCATCCTAGTGATTGAGAAGAGGTATCTCATTTGCATATATCCTTTGGAAAAATGCCTTGCCCATTTTTAAATTGGGTTGACTTTTTATCAGATTTTTGATTTGCAAAAATTATCTCCCATTCTGGAGGGTGTCTTCTCACTTTCTTAATGGTGACCAATTGAAGCACAAAAATTTTTAATTTTGATGTTGTGCCTTACTTTTTTCCCAAAGAGACATCATATAATTTAAATTTTCTAAGACTTGAAATATTTATTCCTTAAAGTTTAAGGTACACAATGAAAGTCCTGCAGCCAGCATAGGCAGCTGTACCCCAGACATTTCTGAGGCAATCATTGAAATGATTTCAAATTCTCTGAACATTTTTCTTTTTTTTTTTTTTTTTTTTTTAAAACTTTTTTTTATTTTTTATTTTTTTATTTTACCGGGAGGTCCTGGGGATCGAACCCAGGTCCCTCCATATGGGAGACGGACGCCCAACCATTTGAGCCACATCCACCCCCCATCTGAACATTTTTCTTTACCCCATATATCAAGGCCTGATTCCTGACATTCTGACCTCTCTC
Source organism: Tolypeutes matacus (assembly GCA_026826555.1). Taxonomy (NCBI): domain Eukaryota; kingdom Metazoa; phylum Chordata; class Mammalia; order Cingulata; family Chlamyphoridae; genus Tolypeutes; species Tolypeutes matacus. Next base: position 2,645,871 of record JAKSZT010054053.1, on the reverse strand, counting down.
AGATTGCAACATGACAATTATACTTTCTTTTCTTTTTTTTTTTTTTTAAAGATTTTATTTATTTATTCATTTATCCCCCCCTTGCTGCTTGTGCTCGCTGGATCAGCTAACCACGCCGCACGGGCGGGCTTGCCTTCACCAGGAGGCCCCGGGAACCAAACCTGGGGCCTCCCATATGGTAAACGGGAGCCCTACTGATTGAGCCACAGCCGCTTCCCGACAATTATACTTTGAATGATGTCAATTCATCATTAGGATTTCATTAGTCCTTTCAAGAGCCTTGCTGTTATCCTGAAATACAAAAAGATATGGAAATAATTCAAACAAAAGCCATGGGAAAAAATTATTTGGATAATTTCACCTTCTGTTCACAACTGGATTTTTAAAAAACAAAACAAGTTCTTTGTTTTCCTTGAAGCATTTCTTTATCTTGCCTGAAATTTTCTGTAAATTGATGTGGACCCAGCCCCAAGTTGGTCCCAAAGCAGTAGCAGCACCTCCCTTGGGCAGTGGGTTCTGCTGGGAAGGAAGTTCTTGTTGTCCTTCCTCATATTGAATCGTGGGCAAAACAGGCAGAACTGATGAGGGGCAGGTATGTAGCTGAGTTCACATGCAGCACATTTGATTACCATTAGCAAAATATGCTCCCTTTGCTCAGCAACAGCGGGATTTACCTGCAGCCAGCCAGCACTTGCTACACGTTCGAGAAAACCATTCAAAAATGACTCAAGACAAATGGGGTAGGGGACCATAAGACTAGGTCCGTATAAACAGCCTGAACTCAATGAAACAGGTTGGCACAGCTCTCCAGAGAGCCACCCTCAGTGCCAGGGACATGGGTGTGGCTGGGAAGCCTTCACAAAGTGTGGTGCCATCGTTTTTGTTTTGTTTTGTTTTGTTTGTTTTTGGTGTCATCTCTTGGAGTTTGAGAAGTGAAGCTGTGGCTGGTTGTTGCCCCATGTCTGTTTGAATCTGTGGATATGATGTAATACATTACCCTGCCTGGATTTGTGTGGAATTGCCAAGGATTTTAGCCACGAAGTCATATGTCCAGAATAAGCTGATGTGAGATGCTGAGAGCAGCCCTGTTGGGAAGGAAGCCTGAGCCTTTCTTACTGTTGGCCTTCTCAGGTGCTGATCTTTAGGGTGAAACTCTTCAGGTGGAAAGAGAAGGCCTTCCTGCACTTAGAAATTCAGAGAGGGGAATCCTAGGCCTGCTCTTTGGTCAGCCAGTAAGGAACTGTCGAATTCTGATTGGCACTTACCAGAAACCTACTTTCTCAAAACCCAAAGCAGTTTTTTTGTTTTTTTTGTTTTTTTTGTTTTTTTAATTTTAAACTTTTTATTCTGAAATACCTTCAAACTGACGAAACAGTTACAAAAATCATACAAACCCACCCAAAGAACTCTAACATACCCCTACCACCAACACCCCGAGACACAGATCCACCAATCCAAAGCAGCTTTTGCTGACATCTGGTCCTTCTGGGACGCTCATATTTTCATTTATAAAATGATGCTCTAATCCCCAAATAGATTATTTTGAACAGGCTTGCTCCCTTTAAGGAATGCCTGAGGCTCACAGCTTCTACTCTCTGGCATATCAGTGTAACCCTGGAGAGACAGGGAGGCCCTGACCTAAGCCAGGGCAGAGAGGAGGGACACTTGCCAGCCGGGCAGTCAGACGCTGTCTTTACCTCTGGAGCCAGGTTTCTGTGTGACTCTCCTCCCCTCCTCTCAGCAAGAAAAACTCTGAATTAGCCGTAATTACCCCAGGGCTAATCTTCCTACAAATTACGCAGGGAGGAGAGCAGGTGAGAAATGATGCCTGACAATCCCTTGGTTCTCTCTCCTCTGCCTCCTTTGCCCATCCTGTCAGCTGTGCTGAGGTTTCCCTGGTTTCTTGTCTTTCAGCTGCCCAACATGTTTGGCGACCTTCGGTCCACGTTCATTGCCTTAATGATTGGGTCTTATGCCTCCTCGGCAGTCACCTTCCCAGGAATCAAGGTGAGGGTGTAGCATGTTTACTTGGTACCAGTGGCTGCTCAGGGGCCTCCCCCAAGCCTCCTTCAACCCTTTCTGAAGAGAGAAGTAACTGTGGGCACTTGGGCTGGCCCCTCCCCTCCATCCCCACCTGGGCAGGATGCACCTGGGAACCACAGGAGCAAGAAAAGAAAATCACTGGGCCATAGGGGACGGGAAATTCAAGCACAGCACTACAGGGTGTTACTGTAGGTTGCCTTTGCATTTCTGGGGTGGGGTAGGGAAAGGAGGGTGGGTGAGTTAGTCCCCGGTCCTGACTCTGGCTCCAGATTCCTCCCCCACCCCGCCCTGTTGTTGCTGGGCTGTTGCTTCCATTAGCAGAGCACTGCTCTGTGCCAAGTTGGTTCAGCTGTTTCCCTCCCGGGCAGGATTCTGAGCCCATGGAAGTCACACCGGGTCAGAACGCAGCAAACACCTCACAGCCCATCAGCCCCGGTTCCTATGCCAAATCCAAATCCTGTTGCTCCTGCCAGGGTTTCAGAAGGGGCTTCTCCCTTCTCTGGCACCAGCACCAAGTCACATCTCCGTTCCTGAGGTGTGGGAGAAGGATGCCATAGAAGATGAGGAGGGAGAGTCACAGATGTGGGCTGGCCACCTAGGAATCAGTCTGGGGCTAGCTATCCTGCAGAATTTTAGGGATTCTTGTGCTCCTGGAGCATGGAGGAGCCTACAAGTTCCTGCCCTCCTCTCCACAGTGTCTAACTGCTGGTCTAATCCCTGGGGAGCTGGGCAGCTGTCTGCTAGTGCTTTGGGGAGCCTTGTTGGGTTGCTGGAAATGAGTGTAATTATGACAAGCTAAGACATTCAGTGGACATGCCACAGACCAGGCCCCATGTGGAGGGCTCTACCAGGATGATACCCTTTAACCCCCAATCCCATGTGGAGCACTGGGAGACACAACCACATATTTTGTTCTCTGAGGGTTTTTTTTTTTTTTTTGGTTTGGTTGGTTTGCACATCCCTTTTGTTCAGTGTGAAAATGACCAAATATCTATCATAACATCCATGTTACCAGGTAACAACATACTGATATTAAACTCAATTTTTTTGTGTGTATGTACAGTTCCAAGGATTTTAAAAAACAACTTATTCTAGTACCGTATATACAACCTAAAATTTCCCCTTTTAACCACATTCAAGTGTGTACTTCAGTGCTGTTAATTACGTTCATGATGTTATGCTACTATCACCACCATCCATTACCAGAATTTTTCCATCGTCCCAAATAGAAACTCCGTACATTTAAGTACTATTCCATACCCCCACCCTGGCCTCTGGTAACCTGTATTCTAGACTGACTCTATGAATTTGCTTACTCTAATTATTTCATATCAGTGAGATCATACAATATTTGCCCTTTTGTATCGGGCTTATTTTACTCAATATCCATGTTGTCGAACTTGAGTATTTTTTTGAGCACGTACTATGTGCACTCTTCTAGGTGCTGGACAAGGCTAGCAAGGTTCCTGTCTCCAGGGTGCTGGACTCACAGTAGACAAGTCAACCAATCAGGAAGCACAATTATCTTAGCCAGGGCTCTCCATCATGAGCCAGTAAAACAAGCCGAGTGACTGATGGGGTGGACAGGGAAAGCCTCTGTGGGGGTGACACTTGGTCCAAACACAGGAAGTTAGACATGCCAGACCCGCTAGCAAGTGGGGGCAAGTTAGACTCTTGGAACTCGGGTTAGCTGATGAGCAAAGGCACTGGCTGACAGGATAGGGAGAGCAGGGCCTGCCAGGGCCCCATCCTGCCTGCTCGCTGCCTTCCCTTTGCTCATTCTGCCCCCACTGCTACCCCATTGTGCCTGCCAGGTCATCTATGACTTCGGTGTCTCCTTCATCATCATCCTTGTGGTCTGGGCTGGTTGCTCAGGGCTGGTTTTCCTCAACTGCTTCTTCAACTGGCCTCTGGAGCCCTTCCCTGGGCCGGAGGACATGGACTACTCGTAAGTAGATTTGCTGCCTGCTCCCCGTTCCAGCTGGGCCAGGCTAGGCCCCAGGCAGTGCTGACCATACCCCGCTACTGCCTCCAGGGTGAAGATCAAGTTCAGCTGGCTGGGCTTCGACCACAAGATCACAGGGAAGCAGTTCTACAAGCAGGTGACCACGGTCGGGCGCCGCCTCAGCGTGGGCAGCTCCATGAGGACCTCCAAGGAGCAGGCAGTGCTGCAGGAGGGCCACAAGCTGTGCCTGTCCACTGTCGACCTGGAGGTGAAGTGCCAGCCCGACGCTGCAGGTACCCAGATGTGGCCCTCTCCTTCCAGGCCCTCATGGCATCAGCGGGGACATCTGCAATCCGCAAGCGATGGGGGGGGTGCAGCTGGTCCAGAACTGGCCCTAGCACTGGCTGAGAACTTTGTGGGCATCATCTCAAAGGGAAGGTGGCTTGGGCCACCCTCTTGTAGAGACGAGCACACCTTGGCTCTGAGAGGTTAAAGGACGGGGCCAACTCCAATTTCATTCAAGTGGGAGACCCAGGTCCATTAACCTCGGCTGCCCTGTCTTTAAGTTATGGAGTGACTCGATCAATATATCAGACACCCCTCCCTGGGCACCCCGGCCCTGGCTGGTGGGTGGGCTGTGTGGTCACTTGGATCCGTCTGGGTTTTCCCTGAGCGCCCCCTCTCCCCACAGAGGCACCCTCGTTCATGCACAGCGTGTTCAGCCCCATCCTGCTGCTCAGCCTCATCACCATGTGTGTCACTCAGCTACGGCTCATCTTCTACATGGGCGCCATGAACAACATCCTCAAGTTCCTGGTCAGCGGTGACCAGGACGTAGGTAGGCACCCCCTGGGTCACAGTCACTTCCACCATCTGAGGCCGAGCCCGCTGGCCGGGACGGCTAGAATGAAAGGCTGGACCAGCAGACTCCGAAGGCTCATCAGAGCCATTTCATCAAAGCCAGCCCCAGCTGCTCTTTCATGCCTCCCGTCAGGGTTTCCCAGCTTAGGAGGTAGCGAAGACTGAAAACAGCTACCTGTGGGTGTGGGGTTTGCATGTCTCAGTGCCCGCCCGGGAAGGCTGATGTGTGTGCTGGGAAATTAGAACGTTGCCCAGACAGCATAGCCCTTGTTGAAAGGCAGCACATCAAACCCAAATGAGAACCTGCTGGGAAACCTCCGGGTTGGCCTGTGGACACGCTGGGTGTGGAGCGCCAGGACGGGCCAGCACTGGAGCCTCCCGGCACTTGGACCTGGGCTGGGATCTGCGACCTGAACTGCGGACAAAGTGGAACAAGGGGAGGCGGGGATTGCCTGGTCTGTAATCCAGCTGAGGCTTGTTAACTCTGGTGAAAAGAACTGATAATCCACAGCCACTTTTCCAAAACAGCTTACAAGGTCTTCAGCTGATTAGAGGTTTTGATTCCACAGAGAAAGTCTGTACTTCCTCAGGGCCTGAGCTGAGTCAGCTTTAGTCATCCTGAAGGGACTGGCATATCTCGTAAATCCTTTTTACTGGCAATCACGTTACCTGTAACTTCTTTGTTGGCTTAGTTTGTATTTACCTAGGGGAAGATACCTTGGGCTGTGTAAGGAATCAAGTATCAGCTTTTAAACCTGATAAGAAATCTATCTTTAACAAAAAGAAAAGAGGAACCAGATAATGAGTAGCCAAGTAAGATGGAGAAACACTGAATATCACTTTCCCTTGTAAAAATTCATAATGAACATTATTAACATCTTAAAAGCCCTAAGGAGCCCTAGAGGGAAAAAAAAAAAGTCTATTTAGCTTTTAGTCCAATGTTCTCCCAAAACTCTATCACAGCAGGGAGCCCGTGTAGGTCAGTGGTTGAGTTGAGTGCCGGCTTCCCACATACGAAGTCCTGGGTTCAATTTCTGGCCCCGGTACCTTAAAAAATAAAAAAATTCAATCACAGGACCCCTTTTCTGTGTAATGCTCATTAAAATCTGTGGAACACACTTTCATCTCTAAACACCCTCTTTTTATAAACACCGGACCCTGAAGTGTACATAGAATGACTGTACTAGCCCTTGGAAGGCAAATCTCCCTGCTGCTGAGTCATGGTCTTTTACTCAACTTCTCTGAGAAATCTTTTGATGCCCGAGTCTTTCACGGTTTCCCACATTTGAGAAGTCATTTTCAAGAAGTAGAGGGAGTTAGGCCAGGAAATTTGGTCTGTGGATGACAGGGCATTGGTTTTCCCCATCCTGCCGCGTGAGCTGTGCCCAACACTGCAGCCCGGCTGCGCCCAGAGGTGCTGCTTGGGGATCGGGAGCCCATGGTGTGGACGGGTAGACCAGCTCTGGCTGCCTGTGGGAGGCCTGTGGTGCTGCATGCCTTGGCTGGGTGGATTCTTTGGTCTCTCTACCCCCCTCCTCCCTCAGAGGGCAGGAAGAGATATCTGTAGCAGAGCAGGGGGCTGAGATTCTGCCCGCCCTTCCTCACGCCTGCCATTTCCCTATTACAGTCCGGTCTTAGCCAGCGTGGCAGGCCTGAGTCACCAGCAGACAGGAGGACATGAGCAGGAGCTTTCCGCCCCCACCCCCCAACTCTGAGGGTCTAGTCTCTTGGGGGCTTGGGCATGTGCCAGACCCAGAGCTAGCCTTCTCGAAAGCCTCTCAGTGACAGCCTTCGAGGTTTCTGCTACTAACCTCTGTCCTCTCTGCTTTTCACCTTTGCTTTCTTGATGCAGTGATGGCGACAGGTAAGCAGTGGGGAGCGTCAGTGACCATGGCAACATCCACTCCCAGACAGCCTTAGTTCAACCAAGAAACACCTTGCCTTGAATTCCTTACATCCCCTCTTCACCAGAATGTAGGGTAGGGCGGAGGTCAACTTGCAGCTGCTATTTGCCTGAAAAAAAAAAATCCCATCATTTTAAGTCTCTTAGGAGACTGAAGCCTTTACGTCAGAGCCCGCGAGTTTGCTGCTTTTCTGGTATATTCTTAGAGGCAGAAAGCTAATGGCCAGTTGCACATAAAGCCTCTGTCACAGGCCTTGGTAATTTTGTGGTTCCCCAAGTCATAGCAACTTCCTGGCGCTTCTGGGGGAGGTCATGGTGACATACTGGATTTTGTTAGCTGTTTCTTAGAAACAAGCAGGGGATTTGGAGCAGGCAGTAACCTGCCCCTTGCTGGCCTTGATTTCAGAGATTAAGGCCTCTGGGCTTCCCTGAAGACTGCCCAGGACCAGGGGCCCTCTGGGTCAGGCCCCTTCCTGGGCTGCCCAGTGCTGCCCCAGGGCTCTCTGCCTGCTGGGAGCCCTCTCCTCACACAGACCACTTTCCTCCCCAGTTGGCCTCTACACCTTCATCTTCGGTGTGCTACAGCTGCTCTGCTTGCTGACGGCTCCTGTCATTGGCTACATCATGGACTGGAAGCTTAAGGAGTGTGAGGACGCCTCCGAGGAGCCTGAGGAGAAAGATGCCACCCAGTGCGTAGGCAGGGCCTGCACCCAGGGGACTGAGACCCCAGAACCAGGAGCGTGTTAGGGACAGGGTAGTGGGTTGGGTGGGTTTTTTTATTTATTAAAAAAAATTTTTTGTGTGGTAACATACGTACAACATAACATTTCCCATTTTAACTGGTGGGTTAGGTTTAAAAGTCAGTGGCTCAATGGTTGAGCGCCTATTCCCATGTACCAAGGTCCCAGGTTCAATCCCTGGTACCTCCTAAAAAATAAATAAGTAAATTTTCGGGAGTGGGTGTAGCCCAGCATGAGGTCCCTGGTTTGATCCCCTGTACCTCCACACACACACAAAAAAAAAAGTCAGTGAGAGAGACAAGAAGGAGCAAGCAATGTTACTCTCAGAAGCCCATTATGACGCTCAGTGGTTCAGCTCAGCATAAATTTTGGTCTGTTCCCCACCCCCATGATGGAAATTATTTTGCACACTTACAAAGGGGTGAAACAAGAAGGAAATCTGCATGACAGACACAGATTCTGCCTCTAGGACAGCCCTGAGACCCTTAGCATGAGTGTGTAGTGGACAGGTGGTTTTATTTATTTTTATTTTTATTTTTTTAAAGATTTATTTATTTACTTTATCCATTTTAAACCCCCGCTTCTCCATTTTGCTGTTTTGTGTCCATTCGCTGGGCAATTCTCTGTGTCTGTTTCCTGCCATCTCTTTTCATCCTCCTCCTCCAGTCTTCACCAGGATTCGATCCTGGAGACCTCTGATGTAGGAGAGAGGTGTCCTGCCACCTGCGCCACCTCGGTTCCTGGTTTTCAGAGCATCTCGTCTTGTCTCTCCCCTGCATCTCTCTCCTGTTACGTCATCATCTTGCTGCATGGCTCCCGGGGCCTGGCAGCTCACTGGCACACAGAGCCTGGCAGCCCATGAGCCTTCTATATATATATTTTATTTTACCGGGAGGTCCCGGGGATTGAACCCAGGTCCCTCCATATAGCAGACGGACGCCAAACCATGAGCCACATCCGCCCCCAAGGACAGGTGGTTTTAGAACTTTCCTCTTGCCTACAGGTGGATGCCACTTGGTTTGAATAGTAAGTTGCTATAACCCTAATGTGTGTTAATAGATTTGTTCATGATTGTGAGGATCGAACAAGCTGCTGGAGCCCCATCTTAGGTAAGGTTGGCCTCTAGAGTCAGAGGGTGAGTTAAATGCTGTTGTACATGACTCCACATTTATCAGATCAGGCCCTGTGCCAAGCACTGGATGCACAATATCTCATGTAAGCCTCCCGACACCCCTGTGAATTGTGTATGGGGTTATACCCATTTCACTGATGAGGGAACTGAGGCTAGGAGTTTAAGTACCTTGCCTCAGGGCACATAGTGAGGAAGTGGTGGGCCTGGGACTCCATGCACATCTCTGAATACTTGGTACTTGTTCTTGGAGCAAAAATACTCTCTCCACTTCATATGACTGTCCACAGGGTGTCTGTGTGGTTGGTGAATCCACAGGAAAGAATTATAGAGTGCTCTGTTATGTAGGTCAGATCCTACAGCCAAGAGGTTATCTGTGCCCGTTCTGGTTCCATCTGCTGCATACTTGTTTCCCCTGTCCCCCAATGGGAAATCTACTCACTCCCTTATCTGGCTTCTTATCGCTTTCCTGCAATGTTTGGGTGAGGCTAAAGCCAATGGTAGAAGTGAAGCTTTGCCACATCCTCGCTGGGCACACTCTCCTCCTTCCTTCCCCATCATTTCAAAGGCAATGCAGTGTGTTGCCATCTTCCCGTAACTGAGACCCTCCACTGAGGTCCACGTTCAGCGCTCCATCAGAGGGTGGTCTCTAAAACGGTCTTGCTTTGCTCCACATGCTGTGATTTCCGAGGGCTAACATTTTGGGTGAAGCTCCCCATTCCAGGACCCCCCCCACCCATGCTATTTGCTTTGTCTCCGCAGAGGCGAGAAGAAGAAGCGGGACCGGCAGATCCAGAAGGTCACCAATGCCATGCGGGCCTTTGCCTTCACCAACCTGCTGCTCGTGGGCTTTGGGGTGACCTGCCTCATTCCCAACCTGCCTCTACAGGTGCTCACAGGGAGAGAGGGGGGCCAGGTGGAGGGTGGGGTGATGAAAAGGGATGCTGTTTAGAGACTAAAAGATGCACAGTGCATCGTGGACGCCATCAACAGACTGAATGATGATCGTCCATTCATTCATTCAACCAACCCGCCAGTCGTGTTGTACGGAGGGCCTGCTCCCTGCCAGGCTCTGTGCTCCCTGCCGGGCTCTGTGCTCTGTGCCAGGGGTGGCTGTAAATGAGATGAGGTTGGCTTTCACCAAGGAACTCTTCCCTGTGGAAGCATATCATTCTTCTTGGTCTTGGGGCATCCGACATAGCATGAAATACCATCAGCATGGCATTTCCTGCAACTCTGTGGGGTCATTGCATGGCTACTTGCTTTGCATTTGCTCACACAGCTGATGTCTGATGTCCTCAGAGATCTGGCCTATCTGTGGTGTTGGTAGGAACATCTGCTCTCCTGGAACAAGTACCTGCTGAGTCTCCACAACATGGAAAGCGGCAAAGGACAGTGATGAGTGCTTGGCACCTGGGTTCAAAAGCCTAATTCCTTTGCACAAGATTTCTGATTCTTTTGAAAACTAACATTTGGCAGAGATTGAGAGAAGGTAGACTTTGCCTCCCTCCCAACTCCATCGTAGGCCCAGGAAAGTGTTCTAGCCGTAAGATTTGGCCCCAATCCCTAAGTTTATGAACTTTGAAAGGACACAAGAGGTGGCATTACTTCCAGCTGGGTGTAGCCCAAGTCCAGATGGTATCTCAGGCTAGGTCCAGCAGGAAAGCAAGAGTCCCTCCCTTTTACAAGAAGCCACATATAGAGTACAGTGAGCCTCCGAGTGGTCACCACCCACAGGTACTGTCATGTGTAGGTGCCGCGCTGTGCATGCAGACAAGAGTAGACCACTGGAGACTTCTACCACTTTCAGCTGGGAGTGTCGTTGCACACCTGGGGCCCTCCCTAGCCTTCTGGTGGCTGTCCTTTCTGCAAGACCAGCAGAGCCTTGCCCTGACCACCCTGTCCAGCCCAGGGGCAGTGCTCAGTCGGGACAGTCATCTACTTTGTATTTTATTCATTCTCATTGAAATAAAATCTGTGAAAAGGAGACAAGGTATTTGAAGTGGCCAGTGGGGGTGGTGCCTGCACAAGTCTGGCAGGTTTTTTTTGTTTGTTTGTTTTGTTTTATTTTGTTTTTAGGAGGTATGGAAATTGAACCCAGGACCTCGTACATGGGAAGCAGGTGCTCAACCACTGAGCTACATCCACTCCCCTTGCACGAGTCTGCATGTGTGTGCACATTCGGGCCTAGCCCCCTTACCACAGTGTGAGAGCAGCCCCTGCCCCCCTACCGCCCACATTCCTGGGACCGAGTCTTAGCTGCTGAGCAAGATGGCAGGGCTGCATACACAAAGGGCAAACAGAGGGCCCTAGTGGCAAAGTGGACAGCGTTCAAGCCTCTTGGGAATCCTTAAGAAGCGTTCCTCAACACTGGCTACGCCTGCCTTCAGCAGCCTTCCTAGGAGCAGCATTGCTTTTCCAGGCAGGGAGACTCCTGGGCACAGTGCTCAGGTCAGCAAAGGCAGGAGGTGGAGGGCACCAGCCCTGATTTGTAGCATTTGCCAATTTCCATGGCATAGGTGGTCTCATTATGACTCATTTCAGTCTACCAAAGGGATGTCCCTGAACGTGGAGTTGGGAGGATATTCACAGGAACACACCATTATAGTGTATCCACCCTACAGATTACATGTAAAAAACCTTGAGCATGGGTAATAGTAAAATACTTAGGAAGTGATAAGTGTTGAGTATTCGTTACCTTTGTTTTTAATATAATGTACTTAATTGTAAGTTTGTACAATTTAATCTTTAATAATGGCTCTGTATAAAGACCAGCTCACAAAATTCCTGACAGTTCAACAGCTGGCTCTGGAGAGTGGTGCTGGCCTCACCAGCATGCCACTGGTCCTTTTACTCGGGACCTGAGCAATTGTGGGCTGGGGGCCTGAGGTGCAGGTCCCCCTGTCTTCTATTCATGCTCTGCTTTCCCTCCCTCAGATCCTCTCCTTCATCCTGCACACGATTGTGCGAGGCTTCATCCACTCTGCCGTCGGGGGCCTGTATGCTGCTGTGTAAGTTCTGGAAGCTGTGGGTGGACAGTGGGGAGGGAATGACCTGAGGGAGGTTCATGGTGGGACTGAGTCCCTGGGCTGGGCCGGCTGCCCTCGTGGACCTCCTCTTTGTGCCCCCAGGACAGGTAGCAGGGCTTCTGTTGGGTGAGTCAGAGGGAGCCATACCTGGCGGGAGGCTGGCCAGCTGGCTGCCCACAAGCCTTGGTGTTTAACACGAAGTTAGTTCCCTCAGCCAGGGTCAGTGCCCCCTGCAGCTCATTACTGCCTCTGGGCCGCCGCTCAGCCAAGTCCTGGGGCTGCCCCTGGCTCTGCTGGGAAGGGCAAGGGTGGGTTCTGGCTGCCCAAAGCTGAATGTTTAAGTAGCCATGGCCTCAGCAGTGCTGGTGGCATGGATGACAGCCCCGAATGTATCAGACTGGGGGGCTCTCACCCCAAGCATCAGAGGGCCTAGTTCTGGCAGAGCCTTCTCAGGCCCTGGCTAAAATGAAACCTGTGTCTTTTCCCACACATCCGGAAGGAACCACAGTTATTCCATTTTAGGCCTTTGGAGATGGGCCCCAAAATGAAACCAAGCACCATCCACACACTCTCTCTGACCCCAAGACAAACTGGTTCCTTGCCGGTAGCCCCTTCCTGCTTCCAGGGTGATAAAGCTTGATGTTTGCCGAGATTTTGCCCAGAACCCTCTCCCCCTTCCAACAGCATCCCATGGAGGTCATTCCAGGTCTGTTTGTCCCTGCTCCCACCCCCCAGGCCTGAAGGAAGTTGTGGCGGCCCTGGCAGGGTCTGAGAGAGTCAGGCTGAGAGCTGTGATGCCGAGTTTCCGTGATTACACAATGTTCCCCTGGATGAGGGCACATCAGAGCCAGACCCAGCTTCCAACCTGCTCCCAGACCTGTTTCCCAAGCTGCAAACTCCTCTGGCACCTCACTTTCCACCCATCTCTGCCAGACCCCCATCTGCCCAGGGCACACCTGGGCAGGGCGTGGCCCTCCCAGGAGTCTGGGGCCTTAGGCAGGTCCTAAAGAGAAAGTCTCTGCACAGCTGCTCAGTAGACACCCCACCGTTCTGAGGCTCTCCCTGCCCCTTCCATCACTGGCACAGCCGGGCAGCCTGGGGGCACCAGCACCTCTGGGATGGGGCTGAGGCTGGGCTGAGGTGAGGAGGTATCGGGAGAGCCCAAGGATGGCCTGGCAGTGACAGGTCTCTGTTGCCTGGCAGGTACCCCTCCACCCAGTTTGGCAGCCTCACAGGACTGCAGTCTCTGGTCAGTGCACTCTTCGCCCTCCTACAGCAGCCTCTGTTTCTGGCCATGATGGGCCCCCTCCAAGGAGACCCTCTGTGGGTAAGACAGGGCAGGTGCAGTAGGTCACAGGTGCCTGCTCCACCCTGCCGCCTGGGAGCCGGGGGGCATCATTGGTGGGGTTCCAGAGTGCTGAGAGCAGGCATTTTGAGAACTTTGGTGAGAATCAATTCAGGGTGCCCTTTGGTGGCTGGATGGGAGGTGAAAAGTGTCCTCTCTGGACCTCATTTTGGGCTAAATAGAGCAGAGTTCCTTGTCCCTCCCTCTCCTGCAATGGCCTCTGGATGGTCAATCAGGTACAGTGAGCTCTTCCCAGTCCTGGCTCCAGCCCTGGAGATGCAGATCAGTGAGTCCTAGGTGGGGGCCCAGGCCCTGAGGCTGCAGGTGGCCAGAGAGTTGTCTTTCTGGGAATTCCGATGCTGGAATGTGGATCGACAGGCCCTGGACCTCTTAACCTTGCAGCTTCATTTTTTTTTTTTTTTTTACCGGGAGGTACCGGGGATCGAACCCCGGTCTCTCCATATGGTAGACGGACGCCGAACCTCTTGAGCCACATCCGTTTCCCTGCAGCTTCATTTTTGCCTTCCCTCTCCTGTGGCCTCCTCTTTCCCAACCTGTCTGTGAGGGAGGGTCTTCAGCCGAGCTGATGGCAACGTGCGTTCCTGCCCCCCCCCCAGGTGAACGTGGGGCTGATGGGCCTGAGCATGCTGGGCTTCTGCCTCCCCCTCTACCTGATCTACTATCGGCGCCAGCTGGAGCGGCAGCTGCGGCAGAAGAGGGAGGATGACAAACTTTTCCTCAAGATCAACGGCTCGTCCAACCGGGAGGCTTTTGTGTAGCACCCACCACCTCAGAACTGTGGCCTCCTGCCCGTGTTTCAGTGACTGACTGAGTCCTCTTCCCCACCCCAGAGGACGCCCCTGCACCCCCACGATCCTCTCCTTCACCGTATCGGATCCACGCCCCCTCCCAGGGCCCTTGTCTTGCCTTGGGGCTCTGTGGTGGAAGGACGGATGGGAGAGGGCCCGGGACAGCGGTGAGCTTCCTGCTGCTGGAGGCAGGGGCTGCCCTCGGCTTTGCTACTCTGGAGGGGCCTGGGGGAGGAGCCGGGAAGATTCCCAGCAGGCAGGCCCTCTCCCTCAAGTGTCTGTATTCTGCCTATTGCCAAAGCAGAGGGGTCTGCCACCCACTGCCCACCACCACCCCTTGGCTGCATGCCCACCGGCCACGGCTGCCTGAGGACCAAGGCTTGCACTGTCTGCACACCCTGGCCTGGCCCCTCACCTCCTCCCCAGGCCAGCCCGAGGCTGCCTGAGGAAGGAAGGACCCGCTTCCTGTTGTTGGTGCTACCTCCTTTGTAATTCCAGCCCCCTGTGGCCTGCCTGTCCGTGGCCTGTCCTCCCATTAGAGGCCTGTGAGAAGTCCCCCCACCCCCCCCCGGCTTAAAGCGGGGTATGGGGGAGGGCTGGGTGGTCACACAAAGCCTTTGGGAGCCATGGCTCAACAAGGCTGATCAGTCAGCCCCTCACCTCCTCCTTTGTTGGGGCAAAGGGGGAGCAAGTTTCCACTGCCCCCCTTGGTCCTGGCCGTGACTTGAAAGGAATTAAAGATCACTCCCAGGGTGTCCCCCTCCCAGAGCTGTTTTGTCGGGGTGGAAGTGAGGCTGTGGCTGATGGATATGGCGGTCCAGGCCTGAGGGGCACAGTGGATTTGCAAGGGGCTCTCGGGTGTGTTTATGTCTGGGTTGTGTGTGAGATGGGGGTGGGTGGAGTATGGGCTCTGGGTGTCTGCCCTTATCCTCCCCCACCAGGCCAGGAGCTCGCTAAGGCCTGCAGCCAGTCTTGTGCAGGGCTGGGAGCTGGTCCAAGGCTGCAGGGCTGCAGGGCTGCAGCGCCCCCTCCTGGAAGGTTCCTCTGTGGTCCTGCAGCTGTTTACCAGGGAGAGGCCCCCTTTCTGCCAGGCAAGCCTGGCTCACCAGCCCACCCACCCTGACTGTCACCAAAAATGTGTCTGAGACTTACTGTGAGTGTTGAGAGGAGTGGGCTGATTTTTAAGGGTTTTGTTTTCTTCTTTTAAGTTTTATCAGACTCCTTATCGAGCAATAAATTCATTCTCCTCCTGGTTAAGGATACCCCTCTAGCATATCAGTGAAGGGCTGCATGTGTCTGTTTTGACTTGAACTTGAGAATTAAAGATAGGACAAAAATGTTTGCCATTGATCAGCCCCAGTAGTAGCCAGTTGCTCCCCATCTTGCTAGGTGACTGCCCTCTTCTAGGAAAGGGCAGTGAGCTAGAAAGAGATCTGTGCCCCAAGGATGGGCATGTACAGGACATCCTAGAAGTACACGCTAACCCCCCACACACACGCTTGTACCAATCAAACAGGCTAATCTTGACCCCCTCCCATCCTTACTCAGATTTCCTGACACTTTGACAACCCTGAGGGTTCCTCCTGAGTTTAGGACACAGGGTCACCCCAGGAGAGCTGCAGGCTCGGAGAAAGCAGAGTTGGGATGTGGGGAAGAGAATGACCTGAGAACAGGAAGGGGGAGACCTTGACCCAACTTCAAGCCCTGTATTAGCAGTTGAGCATCTTGAACATACTTAACCTTCTAGACTTCAGTCTGCTCTCTATAAAATACACACACACACAAAATGGGAGTTTGATCAACATTTCCCAAGTTGTTCTTGAAACACTAGTTCTGTGAGATGTTAGCAGTTATTCTAGGTTTTTTTAAAAAAGTTTCCTAGTCAAATTCGGGTAATGCTGATTTAGAGTCAAGCATGTTTCTTGACGGCAAGTGCTGGCATGTGCCCTGCACGTGGACTTTGTGTGTTTGGAGAGGCGTGGTATGCTGCTGAGGAATGATTTTAATCCCCAGAGCCAAAAGCTTAGGCTCCAGGTCTTGCCTGACCTAGAGGGAATCTGAGGGGTGGGGCCCTGGAATCTGCCTTTTATTGAGCTACAACTAGTGATTCTGATACCCCCAGGATGTGAGATCCACCAATGAACAGGAGTGCAGTTTGGGGAAACACTGTGCCAGAGAATTAGCAAGGGCCCTTCCAGCTGGGCAATGCATCGAGGGTGTGCAGACACAGCCTGTGCTGCCCCCAGTAGTGCCCAGGCCCAGCCAGAGTGGGCGCTGCTGCCTCTTTCTCCCACCCACTTGCAGGATGTGGGTACTTTATATGAAGCAACAGACCCTGAGAAACAAGAATTTAGGGTGGAAAACAGCCCAAGGCCAACAGTATGTGGAGATTAGAGGCATGAAAATGGGAGCAGGAGCAGAGGCTATCGCTAGCCAGAAGGCACAGTACCACCTGGGTCCTCCACACCCTCCCTGTTCAGGGGCCACTAATCCTGACCTGACTTTGTACAGAGTTGACAGGTTACATACTTTCCCGTTATCACAGAACCATGATAGTGATCCAGCAGTTAGCATATCAGTGAAGGGCTGCATGTGCCTGTTTTGATTTGGACTTGAGAATTAAAAGTAGGACAAGAAATTTTGCCTACCCTATTTCATAGCTGGAAAAATTGAGGCCCAAAGGGTCCCATGTAGGTCTTAAGTCATGGAAACAGCAACACCCTCCAGACCAGGACATTCCGTTTGGAGTGGCAGCCCCAGGGACCATCAGGATCTGAGAAAGGAACGGGCTGGCGCCTAGTCTCTGTTTCTTGGAGCCAAGAACTTCCTCAGGGATGTGGAATGAGCTCTGCTCAGTGGCAGTACTGGAGGCTGACTAGTACTGGGGGGAGCAAATCCTCGTTATCCCGACCCCTGAGAAGAGTGCCCCGACATGCGCATAGTCTGGTCAAAGGAGTGGACACCAAGTGGCCCCGGCCCTCCCACCTTCCCTCTTGTCCTATCTCCAAGTGGGCAGCAGGAGCAGGGAGTGATGCTGGGCCCTATGGTTTCAGAGTGAGGAAGTGGGCTAGGCATCACCAGGATGCCCTCTCTTTCCTAGTGTCTGGACTCTGGGGTCTAGATGTTCCTTTGTAGATGTTGTTCCCCAAGCCCACTGGGCCTGTACTCAGGCCAAAGACATTGCCTTTGTGGGTTCCTTTCTGTTTTGCCCTATCTCCCTTCCCCTCTTGCCTGGTCAAAAGAGCTTCTACTCAAACCCTCATTTGCCTTGGTCTGCAGTCAGGAGGGCTTCACACTCCCCTAGGCCCCAAGGACACTGAAAATGGGGGGCATCCAGTACTGGGGGGACATGTTCAGTGCTGTCCCAGACAGTAAGCACACATTTAGCCAAAGTGGAGTTTTTCGTGCACTGGCACGTCAACCTGTGTGAATCTGAGCAGATACGCAACCAGGGGTGGGTGATGAGAGGGGAGCCAAGCCATGGGCATCCTATGTTGAGGGGCTGCTCAGAGAGCTGAGACATCCCAACAGTCAGCCTCCAGGGGCTGTTTAAGCAGCAGTTCCTCCCCCCTCTGAAGGGTAATACAGTGGGTTCTCAAGATTCTTGGGGCAGTGAGGTGCCTTATCTGTGCAAATTATCAGGGGCCCAACTCCAGAGTGATACCCGTTTTCTCTATATATAGACCATAGGATTGTAGACATTAGGAGCACAAGGCCTTCAAAAATGAGGGGTTGGTTTTCCACAGGCTGTGGTCTTCCCTGGGGTGGGGGGTGGGAATAAGGGTAAGTAGGTGGGCTTTGTGAGCTGTTCCTCCCCCAACCCTGTGTCTGGACTCACCCAAGCTCGGGGGCAGACAGCTTCCCGAGTGTCTGAGGGGGTGCCACATCCTCTGCCAGGTGGCCTGCCATAGCTCAGGCCTCTCCCTTCTAGCCTGGGGCCTCCCGCCTGCCTCTGCCTGCACCCCTTGTTCTTTGCTGGTAGCGTGTCCACTTCTTACTCTCCTGGCAGCTCCGGGCCCAGCCCTGACCCTTCCCTGAGGGAGGCTCCAGCTCCCAAGACTGAAGAGGCAACCAGGGGAGGAGTTAAGGGCAAAGGCTCTGGGGCCACTCAGGTGTCTGTTTAAATCCCAGCCCTATCTATACTATCAGTGATTTGAGGCAGGTCTTGGGCCTCGGTTCCCTCATATGTGAAATGGAGGTAGTAATACTGTCCCTGGGAGGCTTAGTGAAAATGTGTATGAAGCACTTGGACATAGTATACCTGGCGTTTAATAGGCACTTAAGTGATAGCGTTATTTCTGTTACCCTGGAGGAGTCTGGATAGCACAGGGAATGAGGATCCTGCAACCTGCCCTGCAATTAGGGTGCCTATTTTAGGCAGCTCTGACCAGGACAGACTCTGGGCCAAGTAGAAAAGGAAGCGAGGTCTATATCAGCCGACTTCCACCCGTCAGAAGGCCTTCTCCAAGCAAAAGCCTTAAGACATTATCCCCTTGTTCGATTTCCTGTTTTTTTGTTTGTTTTTTTGTTTTTTTGCATTTTAGTGAGAGGCTTGGCCAAAGGCTTCTCCAAGTATGCTCTGGTGGTGGGTGTCCAGGCACTCTGATAGACCTGCGTTGCCGCGATGTCTCCAGTCAGGTCACCTGAGCAGCACCTCCACTCCACCTCCTTGTAAAGCTCCTTGGCTGGGCCTCTGTGAGTGTGTGTGTGTGTGTGTGTGTGTGAGAGAGAGAGAGAGAGAGAGAGAGAGAGAGAGGTATTCTGGTCATGTCTGGGGGTGCACATGTCCGAGGAGAGCGTAGGAGCTTGTCTGTGTGCCTCTCTGTCTACCTGGATGGAGAAGAGGGAAAGGATCTTGCCGGGCTGAAATCCTTTCCATTGCTGGAGAGAACCCTAGACAGGCAGGGTTCAAGACCCGGCCCAGGCTAGGTTAATCCTGTTCCCTCCAATGAACCAAGGTCACCAAGTCAGCACCTGACCTTGACTCTCCCTGCCCCTTGCTGTACCTAGTCTCTGGCAATCTTCCTGGCACACAGTAAGCACTCAATAAATGTATGCTGAGAATGTCTAAGAATTGCTGCTTTCTCCTCCACTCCTTTCTCTCTAAGTCACACATTGCCTTGCCCTTGTCTCTTATCTTGATTCCCTGCCACTTGTCTGAAATGTGCTCCCAGAGCCCTGGGGGTCTTGATGTTGGCTAGGAGGGAGGGAGGCTCTCCAGAGAGGCCCCAGGGAGATCCCTCCCGGCTAGGGAGAGGCGAGGGGCTGCCTGCCTGGAGGATGCAGGTGGTGGCAAGCTCCTTGTCAGGCTTGCAGTCTCAAAAGCCAGCAGGGACCAGGGAGTCAACAGGCTGGGGCTCTGCCACATCCCTTTGCTGTCTGCCTTTCATTTTCCCACTTTAAGGAGGTACCAGGGATTGAACCTGGGACCTTGTACATGGGAAGCAGACGCTCAACCACTGAGCTACACCCACTCCCCAACATTTCCCCGCTTTTGATGGAGACAACGCAGAGAGATTTTTTTCCTAAAATAAGTAAAGCCATGTCCTGAGCTCTGTGATGCCAAAGGGGCATAAGAAGACTTGATGGAAAAAAAAAAAAAAAAAAAAAGAAGACTTAGATGGGAGCCACAGTCCCCATCTAAGCACACAGCCTTGACACCCCTTCACCCTATTGTTGCCATATGGGAATAAGGCTCAGTGTTGCTAGATCTTCTGCTTTTTCAAGAGAAGCAGGAAATCCTGATTTTTATATTAAAAATCCTCATTTTCAAATGTTGGCTCAATTTTTTTTTTTTAAAATCTAACAGCTGGCTGAAATAGTATTTAACCCTATGCAGGCCAAACAAAATGAAACACTTCCAGAGGTAGGCAGAGAGAAGATTTTTTTTTTTTTTTTTTTTTTACCGGGAGGCACCGGGGATCGAACCCCGGTCTCTCCATATGGTAGACGGACGCTGAACCTTTTGAGCCACATCCGTTTCTAGGCAGAGAGAAGAGAAGGAGGTAAAGGACCTCTTTGGGCACCAAAGCACCTGTGGTGCATTTCCTTAACTCCAGCCAATATTGCAGTTTCCCTTTTGCATTAGGCTGTGGCCCTACATGGGCTGGGGCCTTATTCTGCTTACCTTTGTAGCCCACGGCCGGGTGTACAGTAGGAACCTAAGAAATGCTGTCCAGTGAGCAAATGGAGTAGACACTCTAGGCTGGCTTCTCATGTGGCCCACAGCTCCTATTAAAGGGACAGGGACTTGTCAGGCAACGCACAGAGCAGAGCCAGCTGGCCCCCACAGGCCTGAGGTCCTGCCCAGGTCCTGGCCCGGCTGACACACCCCTCTGCCCAGTGGGACGAGCTGGCCAGCCATGGGCATCTATTTGTGTGTTCTGTTGTCTCATGCCTGCCTCCCCACAGGAATGAGCCTCCTTGGAAGCAGGCACTGCTACGTCCCCAGTGCCATAATGGTGCCTGGCATGGTACAGCAGCTCAATAAATAATTGTAGGGTAAAATTTCTTTTTCAGATTTTTATTTATTTATTTTCTTTTATTTTAGGGTAAACTTTTTAAAAAGAGAGAGAGTGTGATGGAAATAAACGGGGAAAAAAAGGCTGAAACAGACTGTGTCAGAGGCTGGGAGCAGAGCATACTCTCACCAGCGAGGAAGGGATCAAGCAGAAGATGGAAACAGTGAAACACAGTCTCCCTGAGATACCCAGAGATGGGTTACGGGTGCAGCAGTCACCGAGGCGGTAACAAGGGCCAGCCGGCCAGCAGAAACTGTGCGGGGGCAGAAACTGTGAGATCCAGAGGAACAAAGAGAAGGGAGAGAGAGAGACCAAGACAGAACAGAGGAGCAGACAGACAGGTGGGAAAGGTGACAGCTTCAAAGAGAAGCTGAAAGAAGCAGGCTGAAGACACATTGCCCAAAATAGAGCCACAAATACTGAGACAACAGAGGAGGGCGGGAGAGACAGAGTGGAGAAACAAGGAGAGAGATAGAGAGGGAGAGATCGAGAGGGGAAGATAGAGGGAGAGACAGAAAGAGACAGAGAGGGAGGGAGGGACAGAAAGGGAGAGATAGGGAAGGAGCTAGAGAGATGGAGAGACGACAGAAGGGTGCAGATGAAGATACAGAGAGGGAGACTAAAAAAGGAGAGACCAAGAGAGGCAGCTGTGATGCAGGGGGCTTGCTTCTTTCTCTTTCCTCTTTTAAGCCTGGGACATGTAGAAATTGTTTTGGGGGACAGTAGTGTCTACCCCCCACACACAACACTTCCACCCTCAATAATAATAATAATATGGAAACGTGCCACTCACGCAGGGAACTGCTTTATATACATTCCCTTTATCTGATGCTTCCGGCAGTCCCACAAGGCAGGAACTATCATTACCCCCATTTTCCAGATAAAGAAGCTGAGGCACAGGGAGGTTAAATGACTT
Source organism: Tolypeutes matacus (assembly GCA_026826555.1). Classification (NCBI taxonomy): domain Eukaryota; kingdom Metazoa; phylum Chordata; class Mammalia; order Cingulata; family Chlamyphoridae; genus Tolypeutes; species Tolypeutes matacus. The sequence continues at coordinate 2,624,630 of JAKSZT010054053.1, read as the reverse complement.
GCCCAGGTCACACAGCTAGGAAGTGGTAGGGCTGGGGTTCCAAGGCATCAAGCATCAGGCAGTCTGTTCCAAGTGGGGCTGTTGGCTCACAGCGGGGCACACTTAGGGAGAGTGTTGCGGCTCCTGCATCTAAAGGATAACTGCTATGCACCCCTGAAGCAAAATTTATTAGAGTAAAAGAGACATAAGAAACTAAAGAACTGAAAATAATATGTGGGGGGAGCATAAAGAGCTCAGTGCTTGAGTGCCTACTTCCCATGTGTGAGAGGTCCTGGGTTCAATCTCTGGTACCTCCTAGAAAAAAAAAATGTGGACCTTGTTTGGATACTGAACTAATATAAGAAAAAACTACAAAATGAATTTTTCAGACAATCAGGGAAATTTGAATGATTATTAATTTATTTAAGTATGATAATGGCATTGTGGATTTGTAAGAGAATATCTATATATTCTCTTCCCCACCCTCAGTCCGACCTGCATACCCAACACCTGCCCCCCCTCCTGTGCCCTAACCAGAGCCTCTGTTCTCTCCACTCCCCAAATCCTGCCCATACAGAATCCTGTGTCTGCACCTTTGCATTTGTACTACTTTCCCTCCGGAGATGCTTTCCCTCTCCCAGTCAAATCAGACTCATGTCCCCCATGTCCCAGGAAGCTCCCCATACTGCTTCACCTGAAGTCTCACCTCAGACCTTCTCCAGCACCGTTCTGAGTCACGCACATTCTAGTTACGGTTTTCCACAAGTGCAAGGTTTCCTCTCCATCAGCTCCAGAGCAGAGTCTGTTTCTCACATATTTTGATCTGGGTTTGGTTTTTTTATTTCTCCCAGCACCCAACACAGCCCTCCAACTTTTCACCTTGTCTCCACTCTTATCAATGTAGGCACAGCTTAGCAGTCACTAATTTCTCTCTTCACTCAAGTCAATCTATACATTGCCTCCTCCAAAAAGTCTTCCCTGACCACCTAACCAATGCAGCTTCCCACAGCACACACCCCAGGGTCACCCTGTTCAGCGTCTTCATAACTTTATCACAGCTTGAGATTATCTTCTGTGTTTGCTTATACTCTGCGTCCCCCCATTCAGCAAAGGAAGGACCACATTTTCTTGGTCACTCCTGAATTCTCAGTGCCTAGAAAAAGGCCTAGGACAGGGCCAGTGCCCAATCAGTATTTATTGAGTGAATGGGTAAATGTGTTTTCCCAAGTAGGCTGTAAGCTCCCAGAGGGCAGGTTTTGGTTACTTCCCAGAGTCAGCCCATGGCACTGGTTGAGTAACTATTCATTGATACTATACAAGAGGAAATGCCTTAAGCTAGGGTAAAAAAGAAAAACTTTTCAACAACATAGAATTTAGGATCTCATAGCTTTATTGAGCTGTGAATTCATGAATCAGGCAGTGTTCCCTTTATTTTTATTATTTTTTTTTTTCAACATATATCTAAATAAGGTTTACTGAAAATAATGAAGTGTATTACAGATACATCAGACATAATTATAACCACAATATTTTCTTTGTGAAAAAGACAACTATTGGGAAGCGGCTGTGGCTCAATCAGTAGGGCTCCCGTTTACCATGTGGGAGGCTCCGGGTTCTGTTCCCGGGGCCTCCTGGTGAAGGCAAGCCCGCCCGCACGGCATGGTTAGCTGACCCAGCGAGCACAAGCAGCAAGGGGGGGATAAATGAATAAATAAATAAAATCTTAAAAAAAAAAAAAAAAAAAGACAACTATTAATGAGATAAAATGTACAATTGAAAAATTTTTCCAAAGGAAAAAAAAACAGTATAAAGGAAATTACTTTTCTTTGAGATAGGGAAAATAGTATGTCATTGTTTTTTCATCATAATATAAATTGACACAAAAAGCAGTCATAGGATTGCACCTATTCCACATCCAGTTTCCCGAACACAGTAGAGTAAAAGGTCCATAAAGTAGACCGCAGTTTCTGAATTATCATATTTTAAATTGGTGATATTCTCATATAGAATGTCACATCACACCAGATCTGTTCACATAATGTACAATGCTATCTGTGTTGTGGCCAGATATAAATGCAAATATATGCTTTCTGCCACCTCTCTTTCATTCTGGTGTCTAGCAGTGTTCCCTTTAGAAAGTAGAAGGGAGCTCCTCCTCTGTGGGAGTAGAAAGGAGAAGCTCACACAGAGCGAACGCAGAAGCAAGTGAGGTGATGCCTGTTTGGCTGACATTAAGTTTTCATTTTACACAGAGGGATCTAACAAAGTGGGGAGCAGATATACATTGATTAGTATGGAATGCTTGTCTAACCTGATAAACTCTACTGGGCCAAAACTAGTTTTATCAACAGCAGTTCTGTAGAGCAGGGGTTCTTAACCTTTTTTGTTCCAAGGACCCCTTTGCCAGCCAGCTGAAAACCATGGACCCCTTACTAAGTCCACACCATACTGTGTATTATTTAATAACTATATCACACCCGCACCACACGTCCCCACAAGAATAATGCTGTTTTGAATTTCAATTCAGGTTTAGGGACCCTTTGTTAAGAACCCCTTCTGTAGAGTGTGTTCTGTTTTCTTAGAAAAGCCCTGCAGGTCAATTGTTTTTGTCCTCTGGAAGACCCCTTCTTGGAAAGGGGTCCCCTCCCAGCAATGCCCAGTGCCATTTTATTTTACTTAATGCTAAAGGGGTCAGGGGACCAAAGGTCCAGGCCACTCACTTGATCTTGGACTTCAGGTCCTAATGTCCCCTCTCTTGGCCTTCCCTGAGGGCCCTGGACTTGGATATTTGGGGCTGTCCGTACCCCCAGTCTAGTAGCCAGTGAATGAGTGGTTGACACATGCATGTAAACAGGCAGGTGGTCCTGGAGTACCAGTCATGCTGACACAATGTGGCCACCTTCCCCACCCAGCCTTCCTGAGACCCCTCTTGGGATGCCCACTCACTATCTCCACCTGAATGCCCCTCGAACACCCTGTACTCATTGGAGTCATTATCTTCCCTCTACAAGTCTGACTTTCCTGTGTTCTCAGTGAAAACAGTACCCAGGCTCCAAGGCCAGAAACCTGGGCAATTTTCTCATTTCCTCCCATACTTTCCCCTCTCAGCCAATCAGTCAACAAGTCTCTCTCGATTTTACCTCCTGAGTGACTCCTGAATCCATCCCACGCTGTTCTCCTCTCCCATCCCTGTCCTAGTGCAGGCTCTATCACCTTCACCTGATTTTCTGCAGCAGCCTCCTATCTGGGCTCCATCTCTCGCCCTTTCTATCCTCTCTCCTCCATCGAGCAGCCAGAGGGAGCCTTCGAATGCTCGGACCTGCTCATATCACTGCTAAAACCCTGAAATGTCTTTCCATGGCCCGTAGGAGAGACTCCAAACACCTTATCCTTACCCTTCAGGAACTTCAGCATCTTATCCCAACCATCCCCTTTCACCACCTACAGGTCCTCAGCCCCCAAACTCTATGCTTCAGAAACTTCTTTCAGTCCCCCCATTGCACTGTACTCTCTCTACTGCCCCCAGCCTTTGCATTCACCCTGCCTAGTACACTTTCGGCTCCCCTCCTTCCTGCAGATGTCGGCTTAGGACTTTTTCAGGGGTGCCTTCCCTGAGCACACACCTCATACCCCCTTAGCTGCCTGTCCAGTGTAATCCCACCTCTTACAGGCCACTCACCCATCCACCCCCACTTGACCCTGGGCTTTGGGAGGGCTAAACCTTGTCTGCCTTGCTCACCTTCTCAACAAAAGCAAAGTGCTGTGTACACAGCAGACACTCAGCAAATAGTAACTGGATGAATGACATTACACCCAGCCTGCTAGGTTAAAATCTGGGTGACCCACATACTAGGTATGGTGGACACACCTGCATCCTGCTCCTCCCCTGTAAAACGAGGACTGTAATAGAACCTTTCAGGTAGGGTTTTTGAGGAGTAAAGCACTTGTATATAGGAAGCCCTTCATAAATTTGGCTATTATTAATATTATTTTGATATAATTTTTTCCCTGGATCTCAACTCATCCCACCGGCAGGCCCAAGCATGCAGGTCCCTCCGTTCCAGCTGCGGAAGAATAGTCACATATAGGAGCCTCAGCAACTGCCCCATCTTCTGCCTGCGGGGCCCACCTTGGAGGCAGGAACCGACGCCACGGCCCATTTAAGGATTTGAGGGGACGGGCCCAAGAAGGCTCCGCCTCCGTGCTTGATGTCACCGCGCACTGCTGCGTGTGACGCTTTGGTTGCCGCAGAGACGCTCCGCCTCCGCGCGGCGCTGCGGAACCAGAGCTCCGGGCGGCGTCGGTAGCGGCGCGGGAGGCGGCGAGGTCGGGGCGACCGGGAGTCAGCGCGGCGACCGCAGCGAGAGCGTCGGGGACAGAGCAGACCACGACGAAGGCGCACAGGCAGCCGGGCCGGGACGGGCCACGGGGAGAACGGCCGCCGGGAAGCGGGCGGGAGGCCGGGCGGGCAGCGAGCAGCCGCCGAGACGCGAAACGACATGGTGCTGCTCAAGGAGTAGTGAGTGTCCAGCCGCCGTGCGGCAGCGAGGAGGACGGGGGGGGACCAGGGTGACGGCCAGGGAGTCTGACAGCCCGGCGGCGGGGCTGCAGCGGCCGCCCGGGGGCCCGAGGGGATGGGAGGCTCTGGATGAGCTGGTGGGCGGCCCAGTAAGGACCAAGAGAACTGTGAGGGCCGAATATAGCCCGAGGTGGTGCCGAAGGGCAGTGAGAGCCGAATAGGCCTGAGGAGAGGCCAAGGAGACAGTGAGGATCGGAGGGGGCCTCAGGTGAGACCGAGGACACAGAGTGGGTCAGGTCTTGGGGGAGCCGAGGAGACGTGAAGACCGGACAGGGTCTGAGGAGGAGCCCAGGGGATTGAGAGCACTAGATGAGATGTGGGGTGGTTCTGCAGTGGGGGCTGTGGCATGGTGAAGGGGCTAGCCAGGAAATGCTGGAGGGGCCGAGAGGACGGAGGGGGGAGGGAGGAGACATACGAGGGGCTGAGGAACAATCAGACAAGGGCAAGCAGGGCCAATGAACGGGCCAGTGGTGGAGAGGGTTGAGGGCTGAACAGTACTAAAGGATAGGGAAGATCAGATAAGACAGCTGAGGGAATGGAGTTGGAATGATGGGAAGGATCATGATGAGAGGAACCTGGGGTGTGAGAAGTGGTTGCCCGGTGTGTCAAGGGAAAGATTGTTAAAAAGTGGACACAGGAAAATGATTAGGGAGCCAGGAGCAGTCTTGGGTGACAGGGAAGGGTCTGAGGCCATAGAGCAGAGGTGACTGAAGTTGCTGGAGTGACATGGTGCCCAGGTGGTAGATGCAGGGGAGGAGGCATTTGAAAAAATGCTTGGGGTGACTGAAGGGACTTGGGGATGCTGAGTGAGGGTTCCAGATGCTGTCGGGCAGGGGCTGATATGAAAGAGTTGGGTGATGGAGGAGGACTATGATGTTAGAGGACAGGCCAGAGAGAGAGTGCTTGTGAAAGAATGTATTACTGGAGTGTGGGGTGAGGAGTATTGGGGCAGCCTGTCTTTAAAGGGATTCTCAGTCTTGGTGCAAAGAGATGGGGAAATTGCTTTGAGGAATGCTGGAAGGTTCCTTAAAGCCATTAATTAAAGAAGGACAGTGAAGAGTGAAGGAGTTCTTGAGTAGTGACTGAGGGGTGGGAAACTGGTGACTCCTGGAGGGAGTTGCCTGAAGATGGGTCTATTCCTGAAATCCTAGGATTGAATGATGCTTGGGGATGTTTTGAATGCTAAAACCTTTCAAGTACTCATGACCCATCCCTAAAGCTTGTTTCCAGGGATATTTTCATTTCAAAGGAGAGAGCTTTCACATGTATATATGCAGAATTTACAGTGAAACTGCTTCCCCTGAGGGAGCGCCCATGGGTAGCATTAGGAAACCCAAGAAGTGTGGAAGTGGGAGCTGTCCTGGCAGAGTGCAACTGGTAGAACTCTGATGGTAGCCAGGCAAGTGTGCAGAGGGCTGTTTCCATTTTGTTGGTGAAGGCACCAGACTTACTCCTTGGAGGTGTTGAGGACATTTAGGTCATTGTAGCCCTTTCAATAACAAAGGGAGCAGAGATCCAGGTGTCACCCAAGTTGACACCACAACTGAAGAGCATTATTCTGAGGCCCTTCCGCCTCTATTTCTTGACATCCAATATGTTAGCTCAGTCAGAGCTCAGAGCTTTATGTGGTGAGGAAGAGTAGCCTTGAAATTCCGAGAGGAAGAAGGCATGGTATACTTTTTTTTTTTTTTTTTAACCAGGAGGTCCTGGGGAACGAACCCAGGTCCCTCCATATGGGAGATGGATGCCTAACCATTTGAGCCACATCCACCTCCTGCATGGTGCACTTTGAATTTTAATCTGGGATGTCCAGACCCACAGGCTTTTCCCATTTTCCTGATCCTTTCTCCTATTCCCATATGCATCCCATCCTAGAATCTGTAGGAAGCTGTAGTTTTGAAAAGAAGGTCAGACAGGGGAAGGAAGAGACCTTAAAAAAGTATCTGAGTTTTGAAGAGAGATACTTTCTTCCCATTTTCTGTCCTCTCCCTTTAAAGCCTGCAGGGAAAGGTCCAAGGTGCCAGGGATGTAGAACCTGCCTGGTATCTGCATTTCCTTCCTGCCCGACTTGTGCCCTGTGTATACTCAGGCACGTGTGTGCATCCCTGGTTTGGTGGGGGGAGGGAGGCATCCCAGACAGTTGGCTGTGGCTGCAGTGCTGCTGCTGCAGCCCTGGGAAGGGTGCGAGTGAAGGTCACACCAAAGTGAGCATGGCTCCGAATCAGCCCAGCAGTGCATCTATGGCCCTGGCCTTTGGAACTGCTTTGGAACCACTGCTGCTGAGGTGCGAGAGGGAACCGCTTGTGTTTGCAACTAACTGTAAAGGAAGCCGCCTCAGGGCATCCTGTCAGGAATTGGCCAATGCAGGTCTCTTTTGGGGGAGACTTGGTACCCACCCAGCGTCTGAAGATTGTTTCTGTTGATTTTTCTGACACTTCCTCTAACAGGATTCTCCTTGATTTGATTTCTGCAAATTCTTGGATGAGATTTTGCTGCTGTTCTCTAAGATAAAAGGCTCATTGTTTTCTAGGAAGTTTCTTCTGAGCGTGCAGAATTTCTGGCCTCCAAGTTGAAAGTATTTTTCTGCACTGTTGACTTTCTAATGGGAGGAGTGCAGTCTCCAAAAAACTGGAGGATTTACATTATTAGAGTCATTCAGGAGGAGGGCATTTGTTATCAGGCAGCAAAGACTTGGAGCCCATTTTGTTTTTCCTACTACTTTTCTACTTGGTGTGCCGCTTCCCTCAGACCCCTCTGTGTGCTTCTTACTTCCTGGGGGAACTTTATGGAACCAGAAAATAGCAAACTATCTACAAGCCTGGAGCAAGGAGCCAGATTGGCCGAAGCACTGCATAGGAAAGAAGGCAGAGCAGCTCATGCTTCACCAAGCATGCCAGATGCGGGAGAGCCCAGTGGGTTCCAGCCTGGTCTGGGAACTAAGAATCTCAACTTGGGGATTGGCTTGACTTGTATGAGTACACCAAGGATTTTTGCCTCAGCCCTCTGACCTCAACAGCCTTGAGCTGGGGGTTGGCTCTTGCTGCGTTCCAACTGCAAGCCGCCAGGAGGAGTGCTGCTTGCCTCACACTTCTGGGGAGCTCTGGCCAGTGTGGAGACTTTGCTGGCCATGGCTTCTCCAGCAGGTTGTTGCTGGTACTCCCAGCTATGGGTGGTCACTGAAATGGAGAATAAAAAGAATCATCAGTTGGGGAAACTTTGGACAGCTTCTGGAGGTCAGGACAGAAGTTGGATGTCCTCTCTTGGTGGCCTGGTGGTAGCAGCATGCATTGTAATATCCTGCCCCAGAGCAGAGATGGTTGGTGCATGCTCTCAGGGTGATTAAGGCTCCAAGAAGCTTTGGCCCTGCCTAGCCTTTCATCTTGACTGCTATTGTTGGGAGATTAGATTTCCAGAGATGTAAATCTCAGGGCCTGATTTTGTGGGTCTGAATCCTTATCTTGGTTTCAGAGTTTGTAGGGTGGGTTTTCTTGTGTTAACATCTGTTTTACTGACCTCATTGGCAAGTCTTGTTGGGGAAGATATGGTCTGGGGAGGGGGAAAAGACAGGTCCAAAGGTGAGCCAGAGGTCTGGAAAGTAACTGGGGGATGGGATGGGGGGGTTGGGAGGTGTACGGGTTTGCCCTGAATCAGTTCTAAATGGAATGCCAGAAGGGCAAAGGCGGTGCTAGCCTCAAAGCACTCAGAAGGCCATTCTCTGCTGGATTTTCAATGGTGGTATAGTGCCATGTGTAACCAAATGCTTAATACTCTTCTAAGATGATGCTTGAAGAGCCTGAGCAGGTTTCAGAGCCTGAAGCTGATACTTTTTTCCCTCTTTTCTAGTCGAGTCATCCTGCCTGTGTCTGTAGATGAGGTAAGTCCCTTTTCTTGCTTGTCTGTTGTTATATCTGATTGCTTGTGACCATTGGCCGAGTTGGCCCATACTCTTGCAGGTCCTTCATATAGCTTTCGAGTTTATTCTAAGGTAGAGATAACTAGATAATTGATTTGGATTTTCCTGGTGCCACTGTCAACTGAAGGAAGCACTTATTTTTTTAATAGGTACCAGGGATTGAACCCAGGATCTCATACTTGGGAAGCAGATGATCAAACCACTGAGCTACATCTGCTCCCGGATGATTTTTTTTTTTTTTTAAGATTTTATTTATTTATTTATCCCCCCTTGCTGCTTGTGCTCCCTGTGTCCATTTGCTGTGCATTTTTCTGTGTCTACTTGTCTCCCTTTGTTGTGTCATCTTGCTGCGTCAGCTCACCATGCCACAGGGGCTGGCTTGCCTTCACCAGGAGGCCCTGGGAATTGAACCCGGGGCCTCCCATATGGTAAACGAGAGCCCTATCGATTGAGCCACATCCGCTTCCCCCCGGATGATTTTGAATAGAGATGAAATCAGCTCCTTTACCTGCTGGATCTGTGCCCGTTTGGGGGCATGTTATTGATGGGATGAATGTATGCATTTCGGGGTACCCTGTGACTTGGCTGGGAAGTGTGCATGGTTCTCTTCGGTCCTGCAACAAACGAACAGGGCAGGAAATGTCCTAGGCCCTCCCTCTCTGCGATAGAGGCAACTGCTGGAAAGACCAAGACACACAGAACCCTCCTTTTACGGAGGGCAGGGAATAATGAGTAGGCTTGATGTGCCCTCTGTCCTTTTATGGTTCTTAGGCCTGACGTCCTGTGTATGGGAATCTAGCAAGGTTTGCCACAAGAAGGTTCATAGGCAGTGCTGACTCAGAGTTGGTCTCTAGGAGAGCAGAAACATGTCACAGAGCCTCCCTTGTCCCACCCTTTCTCTGAACTTCCTCTACTTTTCTCTCTAGCCTCAGCCTTTGCTTCCTCTGAATCTGTAGGTCCCTACAGAAAGCTTCTAGTTTAGCTTGAGTCTGGGTGAAGTTTGTCAGCCAGCCAGTATAGTGCCCTTGGATACTGGGCTTCATCTTCCTTTCTTGCAGGGTCAGCTTGAAGTTCCTGTGATAACTTCCACTTTGTTCCAAATATAAAATGGACTTTTAAAGTTAAATCAGGCCAAAAGAGCCTGCAGCACTCTTTAGCTGAGGCAAATATCCAAGTTTCCTGGCTCCCAAGAGGGGTGGGTGAGGCACTGGCCCCTTGGAGGATTGTGGTGGGCTGCACATCTGATAGGAGATCTGGGAGAGGAGGCCAGAGGTGGGCCTCGTATGTGATTTGGGAGTTCTGGGAAGGAAGGATAAAATAAATGAGCCTTGGTAATCTGGGAAAGCAGGGGACAGGCTGGATAGATGATGAGATCCCTGGAGGCAACTGAAACATAGGCAGGGCCCAGGAAACAGGTGCCTGGGCTGACAAAGTATTGGTTTGAGGGGACCTGTTAACTCGCCTCCCTTGGGGACCTTGCTGTCTTTACTAAAAATAGCAAGTGGTGATTTTCCAAATCAGGAAACCACAGTATGTCCCTTGCCCCAAAACCCAGCTCTTGGGAGTCTCATGCCTTCCTATCTGCTGTACAAGATGATCCTGCCCCCCAATCAGGAAGATGTCCCCCAGGAGTTCAGGGGTACCACAGTATGTGTTTAGGGGTGAAATGGATGCTGGTCTAGCATTTTAAAGCAAGTTTCTTGTTGGAATGAAGGGGTAGGAATGTCTCTGATGAGTGCTGCAGACCAAAGAGGGCCCAGCAGAGTACTTGGAGCACCTCTTGAACTGCTCTGCAGTAAGGCTGGAGGGTCCAGAACACTGATGGCTTATGGTGGAACCCAAGAATGGGGGTGTGGGGGGTAACTCGCCTTGAGCATCCAGAATGGGCTGCTTTTAGCTGGTGTTTTTTCCTGCAGCATTGAGGAAGCGGTAGGGTGGGGTAATCAGAGCCTAAAGTCAAAGCGGAAGCTTGGAAAGTAAGCACTGGTTAAGATTCATCTGTCTGCTTGGTGATGGTCAACTCATTCACAGCAAGAAACCACGGAAGAGAAAGCAGTAGCACATGTTCTGGGTAGTACTGAAGCAGGAGCTGGTCATTTGATGGCTTGAACTTTAATTCCAGAAGATCAGGGTCTTGAATGGTTAGGCAGAGGAAGCTGAGTCTTTGTCAGTAACCCCATCCTGACTCATGGTTCCCATGGGAACAGTACCATGTGACTGTTGGATTCACTTCCCAAATTTGGAGGCCATGACTTGAGGCCCTCAGAGTTTTCTGAGTTTGGCAAAAAGGAGAGAAAAGAGAAGGCCATGCCTTTATAACCATCCTGATGGCCTGAATCAATATTTTGGGGTGGAATTAGCTTCTGGCTGGCCAGCACCTTTGATCTGGGTTTTTAGGTATTCTGCAGTGGAGCAGAAAAGCCCAGGCTGTTTGACATGGGTGTGTCCACCAATGGTTCCTGACTCAGGTCGGCCCGCCCTTTTCCCTCCCTCTACTGTGCACAGGGCTGGTTTGTTCCATAGTGCATGGCACTATGTCCCTGGCAGGGCCACATGGGTGGGGCCAACAGCTATGCTGTCTTTTCATGCCTTGTTGCCTATCAGGGTTTCAGACCCACCGACCACATCTTCTCTGGGCTTCTACTCTGAATTGCCAAAGTGGTGGGGTCTCTCTTTTTCTCAGCCTAGTTTCTTGGTCCTTTAGGATAAGACAAATCTCAAGGGCAGGGAGAACTGCCATAGGCCTGTGGAGGACAGGCTCCCAGTCTGACCCCCTCCTCCACCCGCCCTGAGCCTGGCTCCTCTCTCAGGGTGTGGAGCAAGTACGCCTTAGGGAACCCTCTGGCATGAAAAGTATCCCTCACTTGTAGCTTGTGGGAACCAGTCCTGCTTACCCCTTTGGATTAACAAAACTGCCTCCATCTGGCTCATTGGGATTAAAGGATCAAAATATCAAGAGAGATTAAAGTGGGAAGATGCCAGTCTAAAGACTGATCCTCTTAGAGCCTACCCTCTGACTACACCTGAAGAGGAGCCAAGTGAAGAGGATTCATCTCTGCCTGGGGACCCCTCCCCAAGTACCACCACCAGCCCCTCTCCCCAGCCTGCCCTTTAGGATTGCTGAGTCAGTGTTTAGATGTTCTTAGGAATCTCCTCTGAAATGGAGCTACTGCTTGTTTTTGGGAACCCTGGCTCAGCCAAATCTTGGTGCACTTGATAGAGGTTTTCATGTGTGTCTCGGCTAGGAGGTGGACTTAGAAAGGCACAGGGACAGTTTGGGATCCCATGGGGACATGGAAGCAGAATTGATGTTGCCTGGACCTTGGCATTTTATACTGGATTTTTTGCTTTGGAAGTTAGGGCTAGTTCAGCTTTGTGGTGAAATCGTCTTGGTCCGCTGCTTCGCCTTCCAGACTCTGCGCAATCTCCCTGCTGTGTTTGGGAGCTGTCTGGTAGGGAAGGCCTCCAAAACTGAAGTGAAGTGCCTCTGGAGGTGGCCTCTAGTCGTTGCCCCTTGTCCTTGCCGTTGCAGGCAGTGGGTTAAGTGGCAGCTGCCCAGAGACACATAGCCTCTGTTGTAAACTCCAAAGAGAGAAAAACCCTTGCTCGTTACCCTTAGGAGTACCAGGAGTTAGGAGAAGGCTGGGAGAGGGTGGGGAAATCTATTATCCTCCTCATTCCCCTCCCCAAATGTGTTGAATAATCAAGTAACTTTCATTTTCTCATGCTCCTTAAACAAAACAGTTGGGCTGTGCCTGGTTGGCACTGGTAGTGATAGGGAATTTGCATCCCCTGGTATGCAGGGTACCAGGTATCCCCTGGTACTTCCTGCTGCTGTTCATTCTCTTTTCACTTTGTTTCTCCCTCTGGACAGCTTCCCTCAGAGAAGAGGGGGCAGAATAGCCAGATCTGGGCAGTGCCCAGGTCATTAGCACTGAGCTGTCCTGAGGTCACAAAAGGCCAGTGATCTTGACCCTAGTGACTTGATAGGATGGTTTTTGTTTCCCGGCTGCTAAAACAAATACCATGCAATGGGTTGGCTTAACAACAGGAATTAATTGGCTCACAATTTTAGAGGCTAGAAAGCTTGCTTCCTCCCGGGGTCAGGATCTTCTGGCCAGCTGGCAATAGTTGGGGTTCCTTGGCTTTTCCATCATGTGACAGTGTACATGGTGGCACCTTCTTTCTCTTCTGGGTTCCGTTGACTTCCAGCTTCTGAATGCATCCTGTGGCTTACTCTTCTCTTGTCTAATTGCTTTTGCTTATAAAGTCTTTAACCGTATTAGATTAAGGCCCACATTCATTCTGCTTGGGTGTACCTTAACTAAAAATCTTCAAAGGTCCTGTTTACAAATGAGTTCACACCCACAGGGACCAGGGGTTGGGAACTGAACATTCCTTTTCTGGGGGTCATGATTCAATTCCCAACAGGTGACATGTGACCCAAATAAAGGAAAACCAGGCTCTTGCCATCTAGTAAATGTTAACCCCAGGGGTATACCCACCCAGTGCAGACTGGGATGCAGGAGCACTTGCTTCAGCCCACCAGAAATGTGGAAAACACCTGGAGATTTGGTTGCCAGTTTTACAACAGAGGTTGTGGATTTCACAGAGCATTGGGCAACTTTCTTTAACAAGGTGTCATGTTTTAATTGAATGGGATAAAGAGACTTCTAGTGACCAATCCAGATTTTGTTATGGGGGTCTTAGCATCAGAGTAATATCCAGAACAGAAGCTACCTTGGACTCTATCATACTCTATAATCTGTTTTCTGGATATGGTGTGAGATTAAGTATATTCACCTGCCTCTTTGTTCCTAGTAAGCCCTGATGAAAGATGTGAAAAATGGGAAGGGTGATAGTAAGCACATCTGAGGGCTAACCAGAGGCTCTAGAGTGGCATTTGCTCCAGTTGCTTTGGGTGAATTTGGGCAAGGCCTGTGTGAAATTCCAGATTGAACTCCCAGATGAGGGGACCCCAGAGTGATCTAATTGGACTGTTAGCGGCAACAGGACTGTGTAACTGTTGGGAAGATTCTGTGTTGAGAATAACTCTTGTCTCTCTGTTCCTGTAGTATCAAGTGGGGCAGCTGTATTCTGTGGCTGAGGCCAGTAAAAATGAAACAGGTGGTGGTGAAGGTGTGGAGGTCCTGGTGAATGAACCCTATGAGAAGGATGGTGAGAAAGGCCAGTACACACACAAGATCTACCACCTACAGAGGTATGTGACTTGGTTTTGAAGTGGAGATAATGTATGGTTGGGGTGTTTCCAGGTTACTATCTGTTTGCTCAAGTTGCTTCACCCCTGAGAGTGGGTGTAGGTGGTACTTTTTTGTTCATTTAAAGTTTTCTTTTTTTAAATACAAGTAATACATGACCTACCAGGCTCCTGGTCCCCAGAGGTGAGAGCATTTAGTTCGTGTGAGCCCTTCCATTGTCTGTGCATATACAAGTATACATGTGTGTGTGTGAATCAATATGTGTTGGTTTCCTTTATTGCTATTTTACATAGATGGGATCATACTATACAGACTGTTCTTTCCTTTGCTATTGTTCCTTATCATATAGTAGCTGTCTTTCACTATCAGCATATTCTGCCTCATTCTTACACATATTATCTGTAGGATTATGTTGTACAGATGTGCTGTTAAGTGGTTTAACCAGTCTCTCTGGATGTATATTTATAGTCATTTCCGGGTGTTTACTAACAGGGCTGCAGTGAAAATCCTTCTGCATATATCTTAATGTGCTTGTATGTGTAAGTCCATAGTTTGTATTCCTAAAAGTGGAATCGCTGGATCAGGTAGTATTTTAAATTCTGATAGATATTGTGAAGTCAGCTACTAGAGAGATTGGTATCTCTCTTTAGATCAGAGGCATTAGTATTTACAAGTGAAGCTTGAACTGATTTATGTATGAAAATCCACAGCAAACTACATATTTACTGAATCCCTAACTAATAAGTCATTTCATTTAGCTATGACCTGACCCAAAGGGTATTGAAAATTTCATAACAGTAAACATCTACCAGCGTGACAGAGCAAAACAAAGCATAGTTTTAAAAAACTATGTAGAACTTGGAAAAACAAATGTAAATCTTAATTGACAGTCACTAAAGTAAGCTGAAACCAATTGCATTTTCATTTGGTAAAATTCCTGATTCAGTGTAATCTGGTCTGGTGATGTAAAAGTGCTAGCCCAGAGGTGTCCAGGATTTGATGAGTGCTGGACTAGGAAGAGAGCCAGAAGGGAAGCCACACTGTGAGGGTGGGTGGGGGAGATTCTCTTTAACACGTCCCCATTTCCATATCTGCACTCTTCTTTCTCCCTGCCTTGTCTTTGTTTTGAAATACTTTCACTTACAAGACAGTTACAAGAATAATACAAACCCTATATAATAATACAAATAATACAAATCTCTATGTTGAGAACTCCAGCATACCTCTATCTCCTCAGATACCCAGATTCACCAGTTTTAACATTTTGTCACCTTGCTATATCATTCTAGCTATCAATCTGTCATTCTATAATATCAGTCCATCTGTTTCTCCAACTATCTGTGTATCTGTCTGTCTTCCTATCAAATCCATTTTCTGAACACTTAAGTTTAGGTTGTATGCATCATGCTCCTTACTGCCATGTACATTTCCTAAGAACAAGGATATTCACTTACATAAGTAAGTACCTTAAGTGCAGTTATCAAGTTTAAGAAATTTAATCTTGCTATAAAACTTATAATTTATATTCCATTTTTTTCTTATGTCTCAGAAATGCCTTTTGAGCCTTCTCTCCTTCCTTGTTAGGTCACATCCAGGATCATCTATTTGCCTTTAATTCTCATTGTCTCTTTAGTTGGTCTTTTTTTTTTTTTTTTGTAACAAATGTACCACACTATTTTTTTTTTTTTTCTTTTTTTTAAATTATTGTGGGAACATAGATACAACAAACTCTCAACCGCTCCCAATCATCAGTGGGACTAATCATATTCACTATGTTGAGTACCCTCACCACCTTCCATTATTAAAACTTTCCCATCTCCCCCAACAGAAACCCTACACCCCCTTTCCATTATCTCTGCTTTCCTTCCCACCCCCCACCCCTGACAAACCTATATTCTAATTTCTGTCTCCATGAGCTTTCATATTCTCTGATATTTTCTTTGTAGTTACTGTGGGGCTTAAATGTAACATCCTAAATCTGTAACAATCTTGTATGCTTTGATACCAATTTATCTTCAATAGTGTATACAAACTTATGTTTCTATACCCTTCTGTCCTCCCACCTTTAATGTAATTCTTGTCACACATTACATGTTTATGAGTCTAAAGTCAATGGATTCTCATTATATTTTATGCATTTGCCTTTTCGATCCTATAGGAAGTAAAAAAGTGGAGTTACAAACCAAAAATAACAATAGTACTAGCATGTATATTTACGCATGTCATTACCCTTACCGAAGATCTTTATTTTTCTCATGTGGCTTCAGTCAGTTGTCTAGTGCCCTTTCTTTTCCACCTGCAGAACGCCTTTTAGCATCTTGTAGGGATGGTCTACTGGTGACGCACTCCTTCAGCTTTTAGTAATCTGGGGGAATGTCTTGTTAATCTGGGGGAATGCTTGTTAATCTGGGGGAATGTCTTAATTTCTCCCTCATTTTTGAAAGACAGTTTTGCCAGATATAGAATTATTGGTTGACAATGTTTTGCTTTCAGCACTTTATGTCATCCCACTGCCTTCTTGCCTTCATGGTTTCCAATGGGAAATCAACACTTAATCTTATTGAGGCTCCCTTGTATGTGGCATCCTGCTTCTCTCTTGCAGCTCTCTTTATCTTTGGCATTCGCCATTTAATTATAATATGCTGTGATGTGGGTCTATTTGGGTTTATCCTCTTTGGAGTTCGTTGGGAGTCTTGGATGTGTATATTCATGTTAAATTTGGGACGTTTTCAGCCATGATTTCTTTGACTATGCTCTCTGCCCCTTCTTTCTTCTTTTGGGATTCCCACAATGCATAATATTGGTATGCTTTGATGGTGTCCCACAGGTTCTCAGGCTCTGTTAACTTTTTTTTCCCCCCAAGTAAATTGGTAATTTATTAGCATCATTACTGTTTTACATATCAGTTTCCAGTAAATATTTTGAGTTGAATGGAAGTGACAGAACAAAGTTAAGGATCAGATAAATGAACAGGAGGCTTTTATTTTTTCCACTTATTCTTGTCATAGTCCCACTTGGCAGAAAACCCCTGGATTGGGCTGACCTTCATGTTGAGCATTCTCCTTGTCTGCTTGGCCACCCAGGCTTCGTCAAAGGTGTGTAGGATGGAGCCATACACGTAGCGCTTCTCCCAGATCAGGATGAGAGCAGTGAAGCCGGTGAAGAACGGGGAAGTGCCCACAACTGTCTTCCACTCGATGGTTCCTCTGTTCTTCTCAGCAAAGCTCTCCTTGAACTTCATGCGATACAATTCAACTTTCTCATCCATGGAAAAGCTGCTCCAGGAGGACTTCTCTTTGTCTTTCAAGGCCTTCTGGCTGGCGGAAAGGTGCTTGACATGGGCCCCATCAGGCAGGGGATAGTCATGCTGGTCAACATAAGCTGGGAGAGCATAGTCTTCACTCTTCACCACACTTCCATGTGCTTGCACACACTGGTGGAACTTGCTAGCTTGCCAATTAGTCTAAACACCCTGTTGGTCAACATTCTGCCGCCACCCGCTGCTGTCCACTGCAACCCCTCTCTATGCCCCTCTGTTGATTTTTTTTTTTTTTTCTTCCTCTGTTGACTTTTGTACACTCTTTTTCCCTTTTGCTTCTCAGACTGAATGATTTCGATGGTCTTATCTTCAATTTCATTGATTCTTCTGTAAGCTCATCTGCTGTTGAACCCCTCTAGGGGATTTTTAAATTTCTCTTACAGTGGTCTTCAGCTCTCTTTGGTTCCTTTTCATAATTTTCATCTCTCTATTGATATTCTCTTTGTGTTCATTTATTGTTTTCCTGAATTCTTTTAGCTTTTTATCCAGATTTTCCTTTAGCAATTTGAGCATAATTAGGGCTTTTTTTTTTTTTTTTTTTTTTTAAGTTTTTGGTACATCCCAGGTCTGGTCCTCCTCACTTGACAAAAATTTCTAATGCTTTAATTTTCTCCTTTGCCTGGGTCATCATGTCCTGTATCTTTGTATGTTTTGTAGTCTTTTGTTGAAACGTGGACACTTTGATATTTTAATGTGTTATTGCTGGAACTCTGAGACGTCTGGTCCTTAGGCTTATATCCAGCTAGTGTTAGGACAGTGCTTTCCTTGAATGCCAGCAACTTGTCTCACTGCCATCCAATTCTTTGCACAGCTTTGCTTTGAGTGACCTATCTGGAAGACATATCTGTTGCTCCCCACTTAAAAGCTATAGATGTCCCCCCTTTTCCATCGGAATAAAGTTCACACTCTCTAACATAACTTACAAGATCTTTTATGACCTGCCCCTGCATGTTCCCTTGCCGTTCCCTGTCTTGTACCCTGCACCAGCTACACTGCACTTTTCTCTTCCAGCTTTTTTACACCCTGCTCCCATCCTTTTGTGTGATTAAGTCCAACTTACTCTCCACATGTTTGCTTAATCCCTACTTTTCCTGAGAAGCCTCCCCAGTCCCTTGTGCCCCCCATTTTCAAAGTGCTCTATACCCCTGCCCTCGAAGGTTCTATGCTCACCCCATCATGGCACATATTTACAGTGTTGTCTTTTGTCTGCTTAGCTGGACTCCCCACTAGGCTGGATGCTCCCTGAGGGCAGGAGCCATGTCTGTTTGGTTTCTGTGTGTATCCCTGCTGTCTGGAACATAGAAATACTCGAATGAGTGAAGCAGTGAGCGAATGAATCTCAGAAGGGTTGGGCTGTACTGAGGTTATTTCACTCTTAGCCTGAGGCACTAGAGCTGATGAGATATTTAGAGCCTGTGAAGGCTATAGGTTCTCAGTTAAAAAACAAGACAGAGGAATATATGAACCCATTTTGGAACTGTAACCTGAGATAAGAAGAATAGAAAAATAGAAGCAGATGATCCTGAGGCATCTTGGAGAGATGGTTTTCTCTCTGAGAAAAGCAGACCAGATCACCTGGATCCCATGTAATGTATTGTGAGTTAGTCAGCTAATCACTCTGGCCATAAACCTAGACTTGTTCACTCTTGAAGGTGTCTCCTTTATATCTTATCCTTGCAGCATGTAGTATAGTACCTTGGGCACAGTGAGCTCTGGAATAATGTGTCATGACTGATAAGCAGTAGCAGGTAGCTGTCCTGTTCCTGGTAGGTGGTGGGGCAGGTTGTGGGTGGGTTTTAGTAGCCAGCAGAGCTCTAACAGGTAGCTTTTCCTACACCAAGAACAGCCAGCTTATCTCATGGAAACCTGTTTATTGACTCCCCATTGCAGAAGCTGGAGCTGTGGACTGAAAAATGTGATGTGAAAGTCTTCTCTCCATTTCTCTTCATAATCCCTTTCTCTCACTATAGCAAAGTGCCCACGTTTGTTCGAATGCTGGCCCCAGAGGGAGCCCTGAATATACATGAAAAAGCATGGAATGCCTACCCTTACTGCAGAACTGGTGAGTGCAGTCCTGGCTGGAAGCTGGATAAAGAGTGGGGGTGCATCTGGGTTTTGTGAGCCACCTTCATGTTCCAGATGAAGCTAGTGGAAGGATGAGGTTGGGGACTCCCTTCAGGCTGGTAGTCCAATGTTGTCCAGCCCAATTTGGCATCCTGCTTGGGGGGAGGGTATGACCTAAGATAGCAGAGAACTCCTTTTATTTGGAGGTGCTGTAATAATTTTGATTGTTTTTACTTATTTCAAAAGTAACATTCTCTATACAATTTGGAAAATACATAAAAACAGGGAAAAATAATCACCCATGATTCTTTCATCCCTAGAGAAGCACTGTTAACATTTTACTTCTTTTTTCTATACATATGCACATACATACATGTATATAAAATCGCCAGACACATTTTCTAGGCAAAATTCAGGTAATACACTAATTATCAAATTGCTCATTTTTACTCAGTAATGGAGAACATTTTTCCTGCCACTTGGTAGTCTGATTTTTTTTGTTTTTGTTTTTAATTTTTAATGACTTCCTATTCCATCATATGACTGTACTATGATTTTTTTAAGCCAGTCCCCCAGTGTTAGATACTGAAATTTCCAGTTTTAATGTGCTATATTTGTGTTTGGCTTGAGAAGCAGCATTGAGGCCCAGGGACTCTGAAGAGAGGAGTCCCTAGGAAAGGCACTAGACACCAAGCAAAGGTAGCAAAGGAAAAGCCAGTGTTGAGGGGAAATTGAAATGGGGCCAGTTTTTGTTTATTTATTTATTTATTTATTTATTTATTTATTTATTTAAATGACAAAGGAGTTGGAAACAGCTATCTCCAAAATACGTTACACCGGAGTATGCATGGCAGATGATTGGTCTTCAGAGGGCAGGCCACGGCAAAGAGCTCTGAATCGATGGCTTATACTGAACCAGTATGTTCTGTACTTGAGAGTGGGGTGGAATTCTCTTAATCTTGGCCAGTCTCCTGTCTGGGGCTTTAGGAAAAGAAAGTAAAGATTTGAGCCTCACAGAGAACTTTCTTTGCTAGTCTAGACATTCTGGATTCCTTTTGAATAGTGCAGACTTGTAGCTCCCCAAGAGTCCTAGTTGCTGGAACATCTAGGAGTAGACCTCTTGGAGGGCCTAAGCTGGGACTGATCCCTTTCCCATGGGAATCCCTAGAAAGCCCCTGGATTTTGTCTATCAGGAGGGTGGCCTCTCCCCCAGCCAGCCTCTGTGTGTTGGCAGTCTGGCCCTGGGGTCCTCCTGCTAACTTCTGCTTACCTGTGTTGCTTCACTTGCCTTATTCATTGGAACCTGGCACTCCCTAGATTGTATCTGATGGAGATAACTCCACCCATGTAATCCTTATCTGGTGGACTGTGAGAATGAGTAAAGTCCAGAACACAGGGTCATTGCTCTCTCCAATCCTCAGTGTCCCCACACAGGATCAAGGACCTTGAATCAGGAGTTGTACAATCATTGGTGGGACCTCGAGAAGGAATGTGTCACACTTAGAGTTTTATTGCTCTAGCTGAAAATGCAAACATCACTATTCCCTAAGCATCAGGCAGGAAGCTGTTAAATTCTTGGAAATGAAGTATGCAACACTTTCTTAAAAGACAGTGTGCAGTGTGTCTGGTATAGGGCCAAAGGCGAATTTTCTTGATGTCTAATAGAGTTGCACTGAGCATGAACCTTTGCCAACTTGGCATGAAGGAGGCAAATGGATAGCATGGACTTTTCCATATCTGAGGCAGGGTTCTGGGTACCCAACTTGTGCCAACTGAGAGATGCCATTCCTGTAATTCTGGGAGAGTGTGATGCAGCTGACATAGGTATTTTTCTCAACAGCCAATGTTAGTTCCCATATTGTCGTGCTCCTTGGCCAAAAGAAAAATGTAACTTCTAAATACTCCATGAAGAGCAGAGGCACAGGCGGGTCTGGGCAGGAAAGGCTGGTTTCTTCAGTGGGTGCTTATTTCAGTGGTTAGACGCTTGCTCTTTTAAAATAAGAGATATAAACAGGCCAAGAAGGATGCTTACCAGTTCCCACGCAGGGTTGATGGGAGAGAGGTTATTAGTTCAAACATCTTATTTTGGCTTAACTAGATCAAAGTTTGAGGTGAAATGTATAAAGCAGTATGGAGTAAAACTCTCCATAACTTTTATATATATATATAATTTTTTAAAGGTTTGTTTTATTTGTTTATTTATCCCCCCCCCCCGCAATAAAAAAGGTTTTTAACCCTTATTTTCCAACTGCCCTTGTTTTTGCACTCACTGTCTGCTCTCTGTGTCCATTCTCTGTGTCTGCTTGTCTGCTTGTCTTCTCGTCTTCTCTTTAGGAGGCACTGGGAACCGATCCTGGGACCTCCAGTGTGGGAGAGAGGCACTCAATCATTTGAGCCACCTCAGCTCCCTGGTTTGTTGTGTCTTTCATTGTCTCTCCTCTTTGTCTCTTTTTGTTGCACCAGCTCTCTGCATAGGCCAGCTGTCCATGTGGGCCAGCTCACCTTCACCAGGAGGCCCTGGGAATCGAACCTGGGACCTCCCATATGGTAGATGGGAGCCTAGTCGCTTGAGCCACATCTGCTTCCCTATATTTTTATTTTTAAAGAAGCTTTAGATTACATAAATGTTAAATCAGAAATATAGGGGATTTCAATATACCCCCCGCACACGCACTTTTCCCCATTAGCAACATCTTTCATTAGTGTGGTACATTTGTTACAATTGGTGAACACATATTGAAGCATTGCCACGAACTATGGACTGTAGTGTACATTACACTTTATCAATGTCTTTTGGAAGGCCCTTATTCCAAGTGGATGATAACTTATTTGAAATACCCTATTCATTATCAGCTCTTTCTATCCTTCTACTTTATTATTTTCCTTTGAAGCTGCTGGGTTTGAATGTGAGAAGGTGGTGAGGTGAGGTTGGTCCACAAATGACCCTCCTTCCACCTCGCCCTTTCACTGCAACCCTTGGCTGAATGCAGTATTGCTATATCATGGTTTTAAAGCAATAAAAAAAGGTTTTAACCCTTATTTTCCAACTGCAAGGGGTTTCCTGAGACTTTTCCAATTTACCTGGGTTGTAGATTGAAGAAGGTGAAATGTTTTGAATGCAGAGGTGTTTGGAGTAGGGAGGAAGCTATAGAAGATTTGGGGAAGGTTGTTTTGTCACCCAGGAAGGGCCATTACCATCATGGGTTCAGAAACCTAATTTGTCAGAACTGAGTGGATCTGTTTCTCAGAAGCTAATGTATAAAAACCCTAATTGCCAAAATCTATTAAATTATATTGTAATACAAAATTATGAATGAAGCCAGTTATTCTTGTTTTCTGGTTAGGGCATTCTTTCCTTGTGGACTCTTCCTACATGGAAAACCAAATTATAATCAGAATGCCAGTGTGTTTATTTAGAATGAAAAACAGAATCAAGTGGATCCACCTGTTGTATTCATTGATTAGTACATCCTGTCCCTACAGAGAAGGATGCTTGGAGAACATGGATTCAGAATAAGGGGGTTAGTTGGAGAACCTTAATGACCAGTGTTATCAAACCAAGCTGGCCTGGAGCTGCTAGATGTATAGACACCCAGGCTGGGCTCCTGCTCCCCAGGATGGTGTTAGAGAGAATTTCTGCCCGATTAGCCTCTTTGGACGTAACTTTGGATATTATACCCATCATTTCATTTTTTGTTGGTGTGATTTTCTTCAAGCTGAGAACAGGTCACTTTTTTAGATATAGGCCTTTCAGTTGCAATCTTAACCTAGTGCTGTCTTCTAAGGGTCTTTCATTGGATCTGGGGAAATTACTGACAAACTCTTGGGTCATTTCTGTAGGCAGCATATCTCATCCCTTATATTTCAACTTTTCCTTACTTCAGTCTCAGAAGTAACCTTAGTTTCCATTTTGGAGTTTGACTGATAGCCCCGAAAACTTTTGAAAGTGTGGCATCCATCAGAAATTGAAACAACTCCTAAATTCAGAGTGTACGGAATGAACTGAGCTGTTGTCAGGAGAGCTAGTCTGTTCCCCAGTGACATCAGAGCTGCAGTCATTTTCTCTGATAAATAATTGAACTGTGCTTTCCAAGGGGGTCTCATTACAATGAGCAGGAGTGCAGAGGGTGAGAGGTTTGGTTACAGTGAGAGGAAGGATGCAGAGGGCACATAGACAGTGACTGGCCTAGAGTGCCCTGCCCTGGCTGCCCGGGGCACCCCGGTGATGCGCTAACAGCAGAGGGACGGGTCACAGTGCTTCAGCTGATCAGAGCCAGGCCTTTCCTGCCTGGCTGGAAAGAGTCCAGAGAAGCAGATAGTGGCATCACTTTAATTAAATTCCAGATTTGGTCCTTGGGGACTTTTGCACAAGTAAAACTTGAGGGTTGGTGAATTGAGGTACTCCTGACTCACTGGGGCTTAGAGGATGACTGAGATAAGCCACGGGGAGTGGGGGTGGCAAATGCGTTGCTGCTTGTGGTCACTGGAGGGGGCAGGGGGTAGATACTTTTTCTTCCCCATTAATCATTTTCTCTCTTCTTTTCATGTCCTTGCCTTGGAGCAGTTATTACAGTAAGTATTTTCTGGGGGGTTGGAATTATAGATGATTTGTAAGAAAATAAAATATAGCTACACTGGAGCCTCCTGGCTGTGACTTTTGGAGTTGTTGAGGCTTCATCCTTTCAGTCCTAATGAGGAACTTGTTCATTGGCATAGTGGCCTCTTGCTTTAAGTTGTCTTAGCAGCCTGGTTCTGGGTCTCTGTGTACAGGGTGACCTGAGGCCCTTCCCTGGGTCATGCCTTCTCAGGGTGGCACAGGAATTTCCCTTCAGCTCAGTTGGCCCTGACCCTTGCAAAGCTGTGAATTCATCAAGGTTTCTTTTCCATAAACACCCCCTCGTTATTACCTTTCAGCATCCTCATCCAGATGCCTTGTCTCTGCTGGTAATTATAGGCAGCTTCTGGGAAACTAATTCCTGCTGAGGTGTTAATGGGTTAACATGGCCCTCCTTTGAGTAGTTAGAGGATAATAATTAATGTCAAGTGTGGAATTGCCTAGAAGAGACCTTTAGGTCTCACTTCAGGCCTCTGCCAAAGGCTAGTGGGGGGATGAGGTAATGGGAATGTTTTTGGTTGGTAGGGAAGTCTTCCTATGCTCTTCCCACACTACTATCTAACCAATGGCACCCTGAGCATACCTAAGGTAGTACTGCACAGTGGTTAGATACATGGACTTTGGAGGCATACAAACCTGTTGTTGAGGCTCTGGTCTGTCATTTGTCATCTCCGGCTTATGAGTCACCTGACCCCTGTGAGCCTTACTTTCCTTATCTGTAATGTGAAGGTGATGCTTCTACAGACCTCATAGGCTGGTATGAGGCATAAATGAGAGGACATATGCTTAGCACATTGTGGGCACCCAGTAAACGTGAGCTGAAATTAAAAGGCCAAGGCTAGAGTCTTCCCCTACTGTCCATGAACCTGTGATGGGAGATGGTTACTCTCTCACCGTGAGCCTGATGACTGTAAGGTGTTTTTATTCCCCCTTCCAGAATGAGTACATGAAAGAAGATTTTCTGATTAAAATTGAAACCTGGCACAAACCAGATCTTGGCACCCAGGAGAATGTAAGTAGCATTTCCCATGAACCCCACAGACTTCCAGGCCCCAGGGTGGGGTTTTGAAGCTTTGCTTTGTTGCTTCTCCATAGCGTCTCCATCCCTGCCATGAGGGCATCTCCACTGACTCTTCTCCCTGACTGGGAAGGGGGCGGCCTCTGCCTAGTCCTGTCCTGCCAGCATTGGATTGCTGTCTCTGACTTACAAGAGTCCTTGTAGGGCCACTCATGGTACTGAGTTTTAAAAAGCATCAAAATCATAACTTCTGTAGAGAAAAATTTACCAGTAACTCCCAAATTAAAAAATATACCTATCCTTTACCCAGCAATTTCAAGGCTAGGAATTATGATATAGTTATGCTTTCACATGTATTAAATGACATGTCGACAAGGAGAGTCATTGCAGCTTTCTTTGTAGAGCCAAAGATTAAACACATGAGTGCTCATCAGTGGGACACCAGATATATTCATTATATAGTCATATAGTGGCTGCCTTATGAATTAGGTATAGCCATTAAAAGGAACAGCTAGGGAACAATCTTCAAGATGGATTGTTTGGTAAAAAAAGCAAGATGCAGGGAAGCGGCTGTGGCTCAATCAGTAGGGCTCCCGTTTACCATATGGGAGGCCCCGGGTTCGGTTCCCGGGGCCTCCTGGTGAAGGCAAGCCTGCCCGCACGGCGTGGTTAGCTGACCCAGCGAGCACAAGCAGCAAGTGGGGGATAAATGAATAAATAAATAAAATCTTAAAAAAAAAAAAAAAAAAAAGCAAGATGCAAAACCGTGTATATATATGCTACCATTTGTATTGAGAAAAATCTACACATCAATATATGTGCAGAGAACCTGGTAACTGGCTGTTAACTAGGGAGGATACTGGGAGACAAGCAAGAGGATAAGTTACTTTTTACTGTATTTCTTTGTACATATTGAATTTGTATCATAATTTTGTATCATGTACATGTAGAAGATGTTTGCATTAATTTTTTTTACTTTTAAAAACAATTTTTATTGAAGATACATAAACAGTAAGTGTATAGTGAAAATTGTGAACTTAAAAAACAAACATACATAACATCATACAGGGCTCCTATACATCACACAATCACAAATACCTTAATATTGTCGTGAAACATTTGTAACAAATTATGAAAGAGCATCCTCAAAGTATTACTACTAACTATAGTCTGTATCTTACATTTGGTGAATTTTCCCCCCACCCTATTGTTTTTTTGTTCATAAACCATATACTTTATCTAAAGTATATAATCAGTGGCATTTGGTATAATCAGAGAGTTGTGCATTCATCACGTCAGTCAATATTAGAGCATTTTCATTACTCAAAACAAACAAACAAACAAACAAAAAAAACATTATCGGGGTCGGATGTGGCTCAACTGGTTGGGCGTCCCTCTCTCATATGGAGGGACCCGGGTTCGATCCCCGGGACCTCCCGGTAAAAAAAAAACAAAAACAAAACATTATCATACCCATATGTTAGCACTACTAATTACAAATCCTCTGATGTGCTTTTGCCATGTCTATTC
This sequence comes from Tolypeutes matacus, assembly GCA_026826555.1. Taxonomy (NCBI): domain Eukaryota; kingdom Metazoa; phylum Chordata; class Mammalia; order Cingulata; family Chlamyphoridae; genus Tolypeutes; species Tolypeutes matacus. The sequence continues at coordinate 2,598,394 of JAKSZT010054053.1, read as the reverse complement.
ATTTCCAAACACTTACAAACAACTTTTTACCAATTCTGCACAGTTTAAACCTCAACTTACTATTCTCTAACTACATTCTATCCTCTGGTGACTTATTCTAGCTATTAACTCCATGAGTTTGCTCATTATATTTAGTACATTATTTTGTACATTATGAGTTTGAATTAATTTTTTAAAAGCATCAAAATAAGCAGCATGTATGGCTATGCAGGTATCATCACCACGAGGGAAACTGGAAACAATACAGGTGCTGTAGGGAGTCCTGAGAGTGTTTTGCTCTGCTGTAGTGCTACTTGGCATGAAAAATCAGAGCACTGGCTCACAGATGTTTGTTCACTTAAAATCCAGTCTCCCATTTTTTTGCGTAACTTTGTATATAATTCTTTACCAGTAGGAATCTCACACCTTTGGCTTTGGGAATAGGTGTTCCTAGGTGTTCATTCTGAGTGATGGTCACATTGTAGCTGACAAAATCTGCATAGTGGGTCCCCCTCTTCCCACAGGTGCATAAACTGGAGCCAGAGACATGGAAACATGTGGAAGCAATATATATAGACATTGCAGATCGGAGCCAGGTACTGAGCAAGGTAGGAACTATTTATTTAAAGATGTGGTATGGCCTTGAGTGTTAGAGAAATCAGGGAACCATACCCCAACTTAGCTCAAGACATGTTCTCTGGGATATAGTGTTTTGTTTTATTTTGAGAGTATTAAGAGTTATCTTGTCTTGACTCAAGACTACCAGAAAAATAATGGCCCAAATTTGTGTGTCCCCTTTGACCTCTGGAAATGATTACTAGACAGTATAGTGCTGAAGGTAGCCCTGAGGATGTTTGGCCCCTGCTGAAGTGTCACTTATCCTGAAAAATCAGAGCACTGGCTCTCACATTTATTTTTCCAACCCAGTAATTCAAAACATTTATTGCCTTCCAACTGTGTTTGGAATACTCTGTTAGGTTCTGGGGGGTCCCAGGTATAAAATATGTGAAAAGACAAGTCCCCTGCCCTCAAAATGTTCGTGGTGGCTTTTCAGAGTAACAAACATTGAAGCAAGTGCCTGGTTACACTGTAAACATGGTAAAAGCATGGACCACATCAATCTTGCTCACTGTTGTGCTACTAGGAAGTATTTGTTCAGGGAATGAAAGAATTAGGTTCCCCCTCCCTCATTCATTACTTATTCTTATTTTACAGAGGCCTTGTTGGGTTTAGAGATTGGGAATTTGGCTCTCTGCTCATTGATAGGGAATAAGTGCTTGCCCTTCTCGTCTCTGGGGTGTAATACCTCTTTCCTGTAGTCAGTCTGTGGCTTAAGATATTTTGACTTGTACATTTCCAAAAATAGATGAAAGCCATCTTGTGCTTCCTTGCCTAATATCCCCACCCATGCCCTCAAGGCTAGTGGATTTAAAAAAATAAAAAAACAAAAAACTTATTGAACTATAATATATAAACAGCAAAGTAAATGAATCGTAAGTATGTAGTTTGATGAATTTTCTCAATTCAAATGTTTTGGAGTATTTATTTCTCAAACAGAACATTGCCAGCAAAAACTATGGTTCTTTGAGTATTTTGTCAACTCTGGTTGTTCCGTGTGAGTAGAGGGAAGCAGAGGTGGGGAATATTTATTTTTTTAAAGCACACATAATAATCTTAGCATCGGGAAATGCTTTGACTCTGTGTGTACGTGTGCGCATTTGTGTATATGCTTATCATTATTTTTGTTAAGTAGGAGGTACAGTTTGCCTCTCCTGAGCCCACATTGGCCAGTGCGGTGGGACAGCTGAATATTAAACTTTTGCTGTGGTTAATTAACACAAAGAATTGACTATAATATGAATCAGTGAAATTAGCCTAATCAATAGTGCATAAGAGAATAGATTATCTACATTGATCATTTCCTATAATGATTTTACTAAAGCAAGTCAGAGGGAGCTTTTTTGAAAACCATGCTGGGCCTTACCGGCAGATATTATTTTTCACTGGGTTTGAAGTGTGGGGCCCAGAAATCCATATTTTGAAAAAGCCCTCCTTGGTGATTTTAATGTTTACCCTGGGTTGAAAATCCCTATTTTAAACAGTGGAAATATGTGCTTACTCAGTCTGGTGACCCTTTAATCTTGGTGAAAATTGAAAACAAACTCTGGCAGAGAAAAATCATACAGAGCTGTTCTCTAGGGAAAATGTAAACAGTTCTTTATATATCTTGTTCATAACATATTCCCATATTTGCTGTTTGCCAGCAGCATCAGAACTGTTATCAAGTATATTGTGGTAAAAACCTTCTTTCTCCCTCTTTCACCCCTCCCCCCCCAATCCCAATTCCACAACTTCCTTCAGGATTACAAGGCAGAGGAAGACCCAGGAAGATTTAAATCTATCAAAACAGGACGAGGACCCTTGGGCCCCAACTGGAAGGTGCAGTTCACTCTCTCACCACGAGGGGGCCGAGCACAGTGTGGGTGGGCCTCTCCCTGCTGAGGCGGGGGAATTGCCCTGTAGGGCTAAGGGAGAGCCTGAGGTCTGCCCTCTTAGTTACTTGCCTGCCTGTGGGTGTGTTTCTAATGCAGCAAGAACTTGTAAATCAGAAAGACTGCCCATACATGTGTGCATACAAACTTGTTACCGTCAAGTTCAAGTGGTGGGGCCTGCAGAACAAAGTGGAAAACTTTATACATAAGGTGAGTGACCTGGGTGAGTCCTCTGTGACCTTCATGTATGTGTTGGTGGGAAGAGTCTGGCCCAATAAAAGATCATACAAGCACCTCATCTACCCATACATGACCTGTATCCTAGGGTAGTGTCTTATAATTTTAATACTGTCTATCCAGGGACAGTATTAAAAACTTCCTCCTTTAACCATATTCAAATATATAATTCAAATATATATATAACTTAGTGCTGTTAATGACATTCACAGTGTTGTGCTTCCTTCACCACCATCCATTACCTAATTATTTCTGTCATTCCAAATAGGAACCCTGTACATTTTAAGCCTTAACTTCCCATTCCCTATCCTCACATCATCCCCTGGTAACCTATATTCTAGATTCTGACTCTAAACAATTTGCTTATTCTAATTGTTTCAAATCAGTGAGATCATAAAATATTTGTCCCTATGTGAGTGTTCCTATTCCTCCTCATCCTCTCCAACACTTCTAATTTTCCTTTTTTAAAAAATAGTAGTTATTCTGGTGGGTATGAAATGGTATCTCATTGTGATTTTGATTTGAATTTCCCTAATAACTAATGATGTTGAGTATCTATGTACTTTATGGCCATTTGTATGTCTTCTTTGGAGAGATGTCTGTTCAAGTCATTTTGTCCTTTTATAGTTGTGGATATTAAACCCTTATTGGATATGTAGTTTCCAAACATTTTCATCCATTGTGTAGGTTGTCCTTTTACTTTCATGATAAAGTCCTTTAATGCATACACATTTTTAACTTTGATTAGGTCCCATTTATCTATTTTTCTTTTTGTTGCTTGTGCTTTGGGTATAAAGTCCAAGAAGTCATTGCTTAACACAAGGTCCTGAAGATGCTTCTCTTGTGTTCTTCAAGGACATTTATATTGTTCTGGTTCTTTGCATGTAGCTTTTTTTTTTTCCCCCCAGGGGCCAGGGCTGGGGATTGAACCCAGGACCTTGTGTGTGGGAAGCTGGTATTCAACCACTGAACCACATTGGCTCCCCTGAGTTGGTTTTTTTCTTTTTTTCTTTCAAAGATTTATTTTATTTAATTCCCCCCTCCCCCGCCATTGCTTTGTGCTTGCTGTCTGCTTGTCTTCATTTTTTTTTTTTCGAGGCACCAGGAATCGAACCTGGGGCCTCCCATGTGGGAAAGAGGTGCCCAATCACTTGAACCACCTCCACTCCCTGCTTATATATCTCATTGTGTTTCCTTGTTGCGTCGTCATCTTGTGTCAGCTCGCTGCGCCAGCCTCTTGTATCAGCTCGCTGTCTTGCTTGTCTTCTTTAGGAGGCACCGGGAACCAAACCTGGGACCTCTCATTTGGTAGGTGGGTGCCCAAGGGCTTGAGACACATACACTTTCCCATTTGTTTTTGTTTTTTTAGGAGACACCGGGAACCGTACCCGGGACCTCCTCCCATGTGGGAATCAAGTGCTCAACCACTTGAGCCACAAGTGCTCCCCACACGTAGCCTTTTAATTCTCTTATCTGTTAGAGCCTCACTCTTGGGTCACATTTCATAGCTGTTGGCCAGTGTTAACCTGGCTTTAGGCTTCAAAGACAATGCTGCATGGAGCTGATCCAGATAGTGAGCCACATATCATTCCGTTGTTCCCCTTCCCAGGAAAGTGTGGCTATGGAGGTCTTGGGGAGTGGGGAGTGGGTTGCAGCAGTGGCCTTCACTTTCTGAGCTCTAATTTGGTTCCCTCATTTTTATAGCAAGAGAGGCGTCTGTTTACAAACTTCCACAGGCAGCTGTTCTGTTGGCTTGATAAGTGGGTTGACCTGACTATGGATGACATTCGAAGGATGGAAGAAGAGACAAAGAGACAGCTGGATGAGGTAAGTGGGATTCCAGAGGAGAGTCTTGGGCTCTCAATCAGATAAAGACATAAATATTAAGGAGATTGTCATGCGGGGGCAGTTCAGTGAGGCCTCTGTACTATAGTTCTAGGAACTTGTCAGTATCTTCCAGACAATGTGGAAACTAAAGAAGAAAGCAACCTATGCTCTGGAATTTGCAGTCTAGTTGAGGTCTTGACATACCCACAGAGACAAGCATGGCAGAATGTGCCAAATGGCAAATGACTCATGCAGTTACTGCAGTGGTTCTTGAGATCTGGGGAGGGGACTATGCTGGGAGGCAGAATTGGAGGTGACCCATGAATTCCACACACGCTCCACACAGGACAGGAACAGCACGTGCAGAAGCTGACTCCCCTGTGAGGTTGTTTTGAGCTATTTTTAGTTGGGAGCTTTTGCCTTTTTTGGGGGATCTATGCCAAGCACCCTACCCCCCCCCCCAAAAAAAAAAAAAGGGCAAAATCTCCCAACTAAAAATGTGCCCATAGGAGCAAGGAGACCCAACACTCCTCCCTCACTTGGGGATGCTTCTCTGAGAGGTCAGCTCTGAGGAGATTGTTAATTAACGGCATTCAGGGCTCACTGTGTGCCAGATACTGTGCTAAGGGCTTTGACACACAGCCTCTTATTTAATCCTCATAACAACCCCGTGGGGAGGCCCTATGGTTATCCCTACACTCGGATGAGGAAGTAAAGTTCAGGGAAGCGGCTGTGGCTCAATCAGTGGGGCTCCCGTTTGCCATGTGGGAGGCCCCGGGTTCGGTTCCCGGGGCCTCCTGGTGGGGGCGGGCCCGCCCGCATGGCGTCGTTGGCTGACCCGGTGAGCGCGGGCAGCAAGGGGGTATAAATGAATAAATAAATAAATAATTTTTTTTTTTTTTTTTTTTTTTTTTTTTACTGGGAGGTCCCGGGGATTGAACCCGGGTCCCTCCATATGGGAGACGGATGCCCAACCAGTTGAGCCACATCCGACCCCAATAAAATCTTAAAAAAAAAAAAAAAGAAGTAAAGTTCTGACAGCTCAGTGTGGTGCCCAGAGTCACAGCCTGCAGGTCAGGGTAGGAGCCCGGGCTGTTGGCCTCAGTGAGCTTAAGCACTCGGCCTCTCCTGCCACTGGGTGACATTTGGTGCCCTCCTACCTTCTCAGTGTGAAAAATAAGGCAGAAATCTCTGTTTCCTAAGAACGGCCATCCATTTCTCCCTCCTTGTCGCTGGGTGGGTTGGCGCCGAGCCTGGGTGGTAGAAACATTATTTTGCAACAGCCTTGCCTAGCTCTCTAGCAGGCCTCGGGCCTGGCCTGGGTGCCCGTGGTGCCCCATGCTGCTGCTTCACTCTGCCGGGCTAGGGTGGAAATGGGGCCCCGACACTCTTCCTTCCTCTGAAGCACAGCAGGGAACTGTTTTTACCATCCAGGGATGACGCTCTTCCTGGACTGACTCACTGGTTTAAGTGGTACACTGAGTTAGTTCCTGTGGAAAGCAGATGTTTTCCTTATTCATTCTGCTACATTTGGCAGTAAGGTGGCAGGATTTGGACACAATCTGTGATTCTTCTTCTGCTAAGGATCCTCAGGTTTAATGTCCGGGGCTCTGGCAGTTCTGACTATGTTAGAGAGAGATCCGAGCATTTTGGTTACCTCAGTCCTCTGACAGAAAGAAAGAAGAAATGTTACTCAATGGGGAAACACAGAACAGAGACATTGGGGTTTAGTCTATAGCTGTGGCCAGCTAACTGCCTGACAAAGGCCAGCATAAAATACATTGGGGTTCAGAGAAGCATTTGTTGACAACCTTTTGCTTCTGGGTGGAATTCAATTTCTTGGAGATTGGAAGAACTCTCCAGAGGAGCTACTGGATCTCCCTTCCTCAGATCCAGCGTTTAAGAATCCTCATTGTTGGGGAGTCCTCCACCCTCTCTTTTTTGCACACTTCTCCATTCTATGGAGGATTGTATCAGAAGCTTAGCAGATTCTGTCTTCTTGAGTAACTGCAAATGCAAATGGAATTAGCATATTTAAAATAGTTTGCAATGGAAGAGAAAGCAAAACCAAATCCATGTCTATGGGGGGCATGTTCTGACCTCTTTATTTTTATTTTTTTATTTATGGAAGCATCACTCCAAAAAATTCTGTGCAGGCCCATTTATCTCATCTAATCCAAAAACCAAACTCAGTTATTTCTCCAGTGTTCAGAAAGATACTGAACAGATTTGTTGAATGACTTGATTAGGGTCTCCTTGTTATTGAAGAAAATGAAGGGGGGAAAAAAGCGTTATTATATTCTTCTTTTTTTATTTTTATTTTTATTTTTTTTATTTTTTATTTTTTTAAAGATTTTATTTATTTATTCATTCATCCCCCCCCTTGCTGCTTGTACTCACTGGGTCAGCCAACCACGCCTTACGGGTGGGCCTCCCATATGGTAAACGGGAGCCCTACTGATTGAGCCACAGCTGCTTCCCTATCATATTCTTCTGACCTCTTCAGCAACTCAGAGGACCTTTTGGGTGCAAATTGTACTCCTGGCTTACTTTTTTTACTCCCCCTAGAAATATATTTGTTTTATTAAAGTTTTATTTTTTGGGTTTGAATTCTTTTTGTTTAGTTTTATGTTTATATATCATTAAGTTTTACTTTTGAATCTTTATAAGAATCTTTACAAGGATGATTTGGTTTGGCTGGTATACAATATGGCTGGTATATGGTATATGTTCATCTATTTTCATTTTGCTTTGACTAAATGGGAACTTAGATCTAAAGATCTCTTTGGTTCTGGAAAATGTTTTTGTGTTATTTGTTGATAATTTCCCTCCTGTGTTCTCTATCTGGAATTTCTATTAGTCAGACATTGTACTTCTGAATTGCACTAATTTTCTTTTTTTTTACTTTATTTTGTACATTTAATAATCGAAATATAAACAATTAAAAACTAAAAAGTAAACACAGGTGAATAAATATATACCTTTCTCAATTAAATGTAATGGATACATATACAAAATATTTTTATCAAACAATATATTACACAATATATTTGGTTCATCGTAATGCATTCATACAGTATTTGTCCTTTTGTGTCTGGCTTGCTTCGCTCAACATAATGTCCTCCAGGTTCATCCATGTTGTCATATGCTTTACGACTTCATTTCTTCTTAGAGCTGCATGATATTACATCGTGTGAATAGACCACAGTTTGTTTATCCATTTGTTGTTGATGGACACCTGTATTGTTTCCAACTTTTGACAATGGTGAATAATGTTGCTATGAACATCAGTGTGCAGATATCTGTTCGTGTCACTGCTCTCAGTTCTTCTGGGTATATACCCAGTAGGGGTATTGCTGGGTCACGTGGCAACTCTATATTCAACTTCTTCAGGAACTGCCAAACAGTCCTTCATAGTGGCTATACCATTCTGCTTTCCCACCAACAGTGAAGAAGTGTTCCTATCTCTCCACATCCTCTCCAATACTCTGTCTTTTAAATAGTGGCCATTTGATAGGTGTGAAATGATATCTCATTGTAGTTTTGATTTGCATTTCCCTAATCATGAGTGATGTTGAGCATTTCTTCATGTGTTTTTTTTTTGCCATTTGTATTTCTTCTTTGGAGAAATGTCTATTCAAGTCTTTTGCCCATTTTTTAATTGTCTTTTTTTTTTTTTTTTTTTTTTTAAAGATTTTATTTATTTATTCATCTATCCCCCCCTTAATGCTTGTGCTCGCTGGGTCAGCCAACCACGCCGTGCGGGCGGACCTGCCCCCACCAGGAGGCCCCGGGAACCGAACCCGGGGCCTCCCACATGGCAAACGGGAGCCCCACTGATTGAGCCACAGCCGCTTCCCTTAATTGTCTTTTTATTGTCTTTTTATTGTGGAGTTGTAACATCTCTTTATATATCCTGTATATTAAACCCTTATCAGATATGTGATTTCCAAATTTTTTCCCGCTGAGTTGGCCGCCTTTTCACCCTTTTGACAAAGTCCTGTGAGGTACAAAAGTGTTAAATTTTGAGGAGCTCCCATTTATCTATTTTTTCTTTTGTTGCACATGCTTTGGGTGTAAGGTCTAAGAAACCACTACCTACTACAAGGTCTTGAAGATGTTTCCCTACATTTTCTTCTAGTAGTTTTATGGTCCTGGCTTTTATATTTAGTTCTTGATCCATTTTGAGTTGATTCTTGTATAGGGGGTGAGATAGGGGTCCTCTTTCATTCTTTTGGTTATAGATATCCAGTTCTCCCAACACCATTTGTTGAAGAGACTGTTTTTTCCTGTTAGCATGGGCTTGGTAGGTTTGTCAAAAACCAGTTGACTGTATAGGTGAGGGTTTATTCTGGGTTCTCAGTTCTATTCCACGGATCGATGTGTCTATCTTTATGCCAGTACCATGCCGTTTTGACCACTGAAGTTTTGTACTATGTTTCAAAGCCCGGCAGTGAAATTCCTCCCACATCGCGTTTCTTTTTTAGAATGCTTTTGGCTATTCGGGTACACTTAACCCTTCCAGATGAATTTGGTAATTGCCTTTTCTAATTCTGTAAAGTAAGCTGTTGGGATTTTGATTGGTATTGCATTGAATCTATAAATCAGTTTGGGCAAGATTGAATCTTCACGATATTATTTGCTGGGAGATTTTTGATGACGGATTCAATCTCCTTAAATGTGATTGGTTTGTTAAGTTCTTGTATTTCTTGTAGCGTCAGTGTAGGTTGGTTGTGCGTTTCTAGAAATTTGTCCATTTCATCTAGGTTGTCTAGTTTGTTGGCTTATAGTTTCTCATAATCTAATTTTCTTTTATGTGTCCCTTTGTGTCTGACTTATTTCACTCAACATGATGTGTTTAAAGTTCATCCATTTTGTAGCAGTACCAGAATTTCATTCCAAGTAAGGATAATATTCCATTGAATGGAGATACAGCATTTTGTTGATCCATTCATTTGTAAATGGATGCTTGGGTTTTTCTTGCCTTTTGTATATTGTGGATAATGCTGCTATCAACATTGGTACATTGGTATACAGCTCTCTGAGTCCCTACTTTCAGTTCTCTTGGTTGTATACCTAGAAGTGAGATTGCTGAGTCCGATGATAATTCTATACTTCTAAGGCATTTACTATTTTTTTTTTTTAATTGAACTTTTAAATTTGAGATAATTATGAGAGTCACATGCAGTCGTAAGAAATAGTACAGATGGAGCAGGTGTAGCTCAGTGGCTGAGTTCCTGCTTCACATGTACGAGATCCTGAGTTCAATCCCTGGTACCATCTAAAGAAAAAATGATAATAATAATAATAACAAAACAATAATACAGAGATCCCGTGTACCCTTTACTCAGTTTTCCCCAATGGCAGCATTTTGCAGAGCTACAGTATAATCACAATAAAAATATTGACATTGATACTTTTAATAGCTTTTTTAAATCAAAGGAGTATTTCCATCTTAACAGTAAAAACACTTTTCAAAAGTTATAGGGGAACAGATGTGGCTCAAGCGGTTGAGCGCCTGCTTTCCACATGGGAGGTCCTGGGTTCAGTCCCCAATGCCTTCTAAATACAACAAAAAACAAGCAAACCAACTTAGGGGAGCCAACGTGACTCAGTGGTTGAGCTCTGGCTTCCGACATACAGAGTTCTGGGTTCAGTCCCTGGTACCTCAAAAAAATTATAGAAAAAGTTAAAAAATACAAGTGTGGATAAATAACTAGATGAATAGATAAATAAAAGTTCCTTTTTATCCCACCCCTTGCCTCATTCCCTAGAGGTAACCACTGCTAATAAGGACCCATTGTATTTTTTTTTAAATCGGGAATTGGAGTTTCTCTTTTCATGTTCTTTGGCTGTGTGTGTGTTTATATAGCCTTCAGTAGCTAGATCCAGGGGACACTACAAACATCAGATAAATCTCTCACGCATAGAGGCACCAGGAGATAAGTGTTCTTAGAACTTTCATTTAAGAATGAAACAATTTTTATATCAGTGCACCTTCTGGGAAACCTTGCCTTAGACAATAGGGTAAAGCTATCATGTTCCCTGATAGGAAGTTGCATCTGATTTCAAGTAGTGAGAAAACAGGACCTGGATTTGCATTAGTAAATTAAAGCAAGTCCTTGAACTCTCAGGATACACAAGGATCTGGTTGAGTTCCAAGGAGCTTTGTTCCCATAATATTAAATTCTTAAAGACTCTGATTATTAAAAATTTATAGAAATGGGTGTTTTGTTGACATTTAGTGACCAAGTTATTTGTCTTCAAATATAAATTTTATTTTGAAAGAGTTTCAGATGTACAGAAATTTGACAGGAATGGTACAAAAAACTCATTACTCCTTTGTCCAGAGACCCCACTCCTTTATAGCAAAGGATCCACCAAGGATCTCCGACTGCACCCAGTTGTCACATCTCTCTAGTCTCTTTAATCTGGTGCATTCCTCAGTTTTTCCTTGACTCCTAGGACCTTGACATATTTGAAGGATATAAGTTAGTCATGTTGTAAAGTATCTCTTGATTTGTTTTTTTTTTTTTAAAGATTTTATTTATTTATTCATTTATCCCCCCCTTGCTGCCCGTGCTCGCTGGGTCAGCCAACCACGCCGTGCGGGTGGGCCCGCCCTCACCAGGAGGCCCCGGGAACCGAACCTGGGGCCCCCCATATGGCAAACGGGAGCCCCACTGATTGAGCCACAGCCGCTTCCCTTGATTTGGTTTTGTATCATGTTTCCTTATGATTAGACCTTGCTTATGTATTTTAGGCCGGAATATCACAGATTGGGTGCTCTTTTCATTGTATCCTGTTTGTCCATATGTCCAGTTCCTGGTGATGTTAACTTTGCTCACTTGTACAACAAGATGTTACGGATTCACTTCTTGTTCTTCCCATGACGCAGCCCCAGAATTGGCCTTTTCTCTAAGGCGCTCTGGTTCTTTTTGGTGGAGATTAGTTTGGAAACCAAGATCTGGCACTAGGTGTGCTTATTATTACTGGGGTATTGTTGCCCCCTAGGCCCTCCCAGTGGTGGAACTAACGGGTTTTATATGCATATTTATTTCTATATTTATCTGACATTTTGTTCACACAAACATCTCCAATTCCAATCTAATACGTTAAGTTTTTGTCTTTTCAAAAAGTTGACAGTGCCCTTATTCTTAACAGATTTCTGCCATGTTGGAAAATCTTGAATTTGTGGAACAATTGTTGAACAATATAAAGTAGAATATCTACAGGTATTAATTAATATGGATAGCTTAAATTACAGGAGCAACAGTAATTTAAAGATAATCCAGGAAAGTGGGATTTGAGCAGAGTCTACAAGAGACTCTGGATTCTAAGAGGAGCTCAGAGCCTATGCAAAGGCTTAGGGCTAGGAATAAACACACCCTGGCTTTGTGTCAGGAAGCAGCCTTTACAGTTTGGAGCAGAGGATCTTTGCTGGGGATAGTGGAAACTGAGGCTTCTGAGATGGGTTATGTGGCCGCCCCTATGGTTTATCTATAGATTCTGATTCATCAGGACAAGGGCCTAAGACTCTACAAGTGCCCCAGGCAATTAGTTTGATTAAGTTTAAGGAAACCCTGGCCTAAAGAACCTGCCTTAGACATTTGTGTGATTAGAGTAGTAGTTGTCAAGAGCAGCGAGTGAATATCGGAATTCCCTGGGAAGGACTAGGAGAATTTTTTCCCTATGGATTTGCCCAGGTTCTACAGGTACTTACTGGTTATAATGAGGTAGGGGACATGGGTTTGAAATGTAGCAGGAAGTCAGACTGGTATATTTTGAAAATGTTTCCCAGTGGAAAACCACTGATACTGAGAGAATCTTCGTAAAATGTGGCAGCATCAAAGTCTAAGTGAATAGAAATAAGTCTGAAGAAGGCTGTAGCTTCAAATCCCCCGTTCTTCAGAGCCTGTGTACACACCTCCTTTGCTGCAGGGCCGTGTAAAAATAGCAACATAAAAATAGATAATCTGTAGAATTCATATGCTATCCTAAGGACTAATATCTTATTTAATCTTCACCCAAACGCTATGATGTACGTACAAATTTTTTTTTTTTTTTTAAGGACTGATTTATTTACTTCCCCCTCCCCCCTGTTGTTTTGCACTCACTGTCTGCTCTCTTGTGTGTTCTCCTGTGTCTGCTTGTCTTCTCTTCAGGCAGACAACCCATCCCAAGACTTTCCGGAGTGGGAGAGAGGTCTCTTGCGCCACCTCAGCTCCCTGGTCTGCTGTGTCTCTTAATTGTTTCTCCTCTGTGTCTCTTTGTTGTGTCATCTTGCTGTGTCAGCTCTCCATGCGGGTCAGCACTCCTACATGGGCCAGGACTCCTCCACGGGCGAGCACTCAGGGGCCAGCTTACCACATAGGCCAGCTTGCCTTTCACCAGGAGGCCCTGGGAATCGAACCCTGGACCTCCTATATGGTAGACGGGATCCCAATTGCTTGAGTCACATCCGTTTCCCTACATATTATCTTTATATTATAATTGCTAGAAATTGAGTCTTAAAATCAGTAACTTGCCCAAGGTGACACTATTAGTGAGGAAGCCAGAGTAAAATCCAGGCAGTTTGTTTCTAGAGGTCATGCACTTACATGCTCCAAGTTTGCTGAATGAATAAATAATGAGAATAGAGGAGAGGGTATAGCTCAGTGGTGAGTGCCTGCTTCATATGGAAGAGGTCCCAGGTTTAATCTCTGGTACCTCCTAAAAAAAATTTTTTAATTAAAAAAAAAAAGAGAGTAGAGCAGAAGGCTAATGGATATTAAAGAAATATCTAATGGGAAATTAAAATACACGTTTCAGACATTCTGCAAATAAAAATTTTCAAGTTGGAAAGGATTCTAGAGAAATCACCTCAGTATTCATAATAAGAAGTGTCCACTTCTGCTTGGAAGGTGCCAGTGGCAGGAAGCACTCCGAGCTTGTGGAAAAGAGCCCATCCTACTCTCTAGCAGCCTCACCCTTCTGTTAAGCAGAGAGCTTCCCCCTGCACTTTCCACTGTGTCCTTGTGGGGAGCTCTGAGTCCACGTTGTACCCACCTGGTTCTTCCTGCTGATTAACTGGGCAGAGCTTCTAAGCAGAGCTCAGGAGAGGGAACTGCTGATCCTTCTGCCTGGAACACTCCTCCAAAGAGTGCTCCCTCACTTCCTCAGGTTTCTATTCAAACGTCACTGACCTCAAAGGCCTGCCGCAGCCAGCTAATAAGAGAGCATCTCCCCACAGTTGTTCTCTGTCCCCAGCAACCCTTAGCCCCTGCATTTGTTTGTTCTCCTCTTCCCCTGTCCCGACCTGGATTGGAAGCATCTTGAGGAAAGACTTGGTCTGTCTTGGTTGTCTGCTCAGTCCCCAGCCTTGACATAGTTTCTAGCACAAGAGAGATGCTTCATAAATATTTGTTGAATGACTGAGAGAAGCTTAAGCACTGGCTCCTATGCTGACAAGCTGGGTCGAGAAACAGAAATCTTGAATGGTGGGATCAGTGACATAGAGTGATAAACAGTGTAGCATCGGGTGTGGTAGACCTGGGCAGAATCCTCTCCCCTAGATTTATTGTTCCACCCATCTATTAGGATTAAGGAGAGGGCTATTAGTATTAAGGAGAGGGCGGGATGTGTTTGTGATGGGATTCCATCAGCAGCAAGTCTTCAATTTTTCCTGTTTTGTTTTTTTCTATTTCAGATGAGACAAAAGGACCCAGTGAAAGGAATGACAGCAGATGACTAAAGCCACCCCTTCCCCTTCTGCACTGTATGTACTGACTTTCTCACTGTGCATGTCATGGAAGCTAAAAATCAGTTTGTGTCCTCAAGGCCTCAGCAACTCACTGTGGAGTCGGAAAACCTACTTCATCCTTCATCCTACCTTTAGTAATGATGACTGAGATGCCAAATGTGCTCTGGCTTCAGGTCCCATTGACAGAGATTATGACTCTTAAGACTTTATTTCAGGAACAAGTTGTTTTAATAAAGAACCACCCAGATACACACATGGACAGGGTAGGGAGAAATGGGGGTTTGGTGGGAGTGGCAGATGAAGAAGTGAAGCTCATCTGCTCCCATTTACTCTTCCCCTCTTGTGAACCATTTGAAGATGAAACCAGGGCATTCCCTATACTCCCCATGTCAGAATTAGTTCCCAAATGCTGGCATTCCCTGCCCTTCTCCTGGAAAACTTGCTGGCCAGACAGCTTTCTCTAGCAGTGACTATTGTTTCTGGTACTTTATTGTCTTCCTCTAATATATTCCTGATGCCATAGTGAGTTGCAGTCTTCATTACAGCTGGCATCTTTCAGGGGCTGGGACAGTGTTTCTTCCCAGGTCCTAGGGCCAGGATGAGATTCTTTCATGCTGTCACTCTCCCCCAATCCCCTTCCTTCCATTGGCTCCCCAGGGTTGGTTCACTAGTGACTGGGAACCTCCAGACTCGCTGTTATTCCAGGAGCTTACAGTGATCTTGGTCATAGAATGAGAAATCTGGCCCTACTTCCCAAACTGGCTGTCCTCAAGCACTAAGAAGCTAAAGGGGCCTCCAGCATCCTCTCGCTTCCCCATAGTCTGGGAGATAGAAGAGCAGGATTAAGAAGATTGTCACAATGCCAGCTTCTCAGTCACTGCTTGGACCTCAAGTGTCTTCCCTTCTCCCATCTCCCCACTGACTGGCATCCTTCCTCCTCCTAAAATCCCCCCATTAAAGATGACTTACAGTGCGTGTCTATTTTACCCTGTTTACTTAATAATTGTATTTCTCTTCTAGTTTGCAAGACATTGGTCAACAGGAAGGCCCAGCAGCTCCACCCTCCTGAATGACAGGCCATCTTCGGACACAGCCTTTCTGTGCCCATTCTTCAGGCAACTTTCACTCCCTTACTGTAGCAAATTCTAGATGCCCTTTAATATTGTGAACAAGTAGACCTGGTATTATGAAGCTGTGTGTGCGGGAGCCTGCTCCTCGGAAATGTGTGGCGTGGAGGCCACTGGATTACAGCTCCTGCCTCTCTCTCCATTATGTTCTGACCCACTTCTGTATGTGCTCCATGCCCAACTTTATTTCCAAGTGACATTTTTAGTCATTCTAAATAGCTGCCTTTTGTGATGTGGTGATTTAAATGATTTAAGTTTGTTTTCAACCTTGGGATAAATTGCGTGTTTTACCTCCTGGGCAGATCTTCACAATTTTGAGTGTTCGTCTGGGGAGAGGGGATGAGTTACAAATGCAGTTTTTTCGCCATTTCCACAGAATAGCAATGTGGCTTCATGGCTCTCGACCTCTGTTCCCAGTAATCCATTGTTAGAGGGTTCTTGAAGCCAGTGAGGCACCCAAGGCCCAGCCAGTCTATTAAGAAAATTTAACAAACACGATTAATCCCAGCCCCAAAGCTGTACCTCTGGTCACTATTCTTAGAAACACCTAAGGCTTCTCGGCTCTCCTGTTGCCCGCGCTGCCTGAGTCTCTCTGCAGAGCCCATAATATGCCCTAAACAACTCTCTACCTGGAGGGACCGGTCCATCGTGGCCCTTGGAATTGAGTCTGTCGCATACATACTTACCAGCCTGATCCCTGAGGAGCTCTGTATATGTCCATGCTCCTGGTCCCTTTTGGGTTGGTGCTGCCACTCAGCAATAATCCTCTTTTCTCTGTGCTTTCTTAGATCCTTGTCCTCTGTCTTTGAGGCTGGTTAGGAATGAAGAGCCCTGATCCTCTCATGCTGCACACACGAGCATGCAAAAAGCTTCATTCCCAGCGGAACATGTTCCCTCTTGTCTTCAGGGGTGCTGGAAAGGAATTTGGGGATCAAGGACTCAATGCATCCTGTCCCCATGCTGAGTTCTATCCTGGACAATCAAATGCAAGTAGTGATTGTACTACACCAGAGTAGGCTGGCGAGGAAGTCCAGGCTCAGGCAAATGGAACCTGCTGAGGGGCCCATAATTTCCTATAACTTGGCAGAACCTGAGTATGCCCTGTGATGCCACCTGATATTTTTCTCCCAAGCCTCAGGAAGTGTGTTGATCTGAGTATGCATTGATCCAAGCCTGTGCTAGCCTAATGACAGAGACCAAATCTCTGTTAGGGGAGCAAGAAGTAGGATGGGATAATTTATCCTTATGCTTTTGTAGTTTGCTTTGCCTTACTCATTTCTAAGTGCAATAAGGGAGTGTCTGGCAGGATCATACTTGTGACACCCTGATGGATGCTTCCCTGTGGCCCCCCTGGAGCAAGGGTTGATAGGCTCAGACCCCTCAGGGTGGTCAGCTTTGACCTTAATTGAAGTCCTTTTGGGACCAGGAGATGTACTTTTACAGACACCTTCCTCTCTGTCTCCTCACCTTGTAGGGGTCTGTAAGTTATAGCATTTCAGTTGGTTATTAGTATTTATTTGATTGGGAAAGTTGGATAAGAGGCATTTCTACTGGAGAAAAATGTAATGTTTTCCTGTTTCGGCTCTTACATTTGTGCTTAAAGATTTCCCTTCTGCATTCATCAACTAGGCAAAGTCCAGAAGTGGGTTATCCTGGGAGAAACAAATTGTGATATTCAAAGCAGACAGTTGTTTATGTGGTTTGAGGGTCAGCAGATGTTAGTGCCCTCCCTTCAGCTCTGCTTGAGATCCAGGAATATCCCTTCAGCTGGTGGTGGCGGGTAGGGGTACCTTCTTTATCTGACTTTCCACTGGCTTCTCCCACCTCCACCTATTGCCCCAGTTTGCCCTGAAATAAAAGCATCCTCATGAGCTGAGCTCAAACATAGAGGAGGGAGGTCCCTGGTCCATTTCACCCCCATGGATGGTGTTGCTGCTGGGCAATAGTGTTGGCTTCTTTTAATACCCCCTTCCCTCCTCACCTGCCCCCCAAACTGACTAGCACTCAGGGGATGGTTGGCTCGGAGAGTTGTACCTGAGGATGTGCCACGCCCCTTCTCCAATCAGCTGCTTCCATTAGATGGTCCCAACCAGGAGCAGGGTCAGTATCGGGGGCACGTGTATCTTCCCAAGTTCTCTCAGTCCCTAGCAGGACTCCCTGACTTTTTTTTGGTTGGTTCCTAGTGGCACTTCTTTTACAAAATACACTTTGTAGAATTGATTAGAATACCTTGTTTATTTAATGTGAGTTTGTGCCTTTTTGTCTGAATCTTCCAATACAGGTATATTGGGGTAAAAAGTCTAATAAAATCTTAGACAGCTTTTCGGAGTCCAGCATCAATTTACTTATGCAAACAGATATCTGAATGTAACATAGCCATTTTATAACAGCAGTATTCCTTTTCTGCCTTTGTCTTCCTCTCTTTCCCATCCCCATCAAGCTAAACATTTATAGTAGGAGTTCTTTTTTTTTTTACCGAGAGGTCCCAGAGATCGAACCCGGGTCCCTCCATATGGGAGACGGACGCCCAACCATTGGAGCCACATCCGTCTCCCATAGTAGGAGTTCTTAACCTGTCTTGGGAAGAGAGGTGAGGCTGGCTCCCATCATGCCGTCTCTATTTCCTCAAAAAAAAAAAAAAAAAAAAAAAATCTGAAGGAAATCGTTTTTCTTTCATTGGAATCCCCAAACGCCTCCTTTGTAGTACGTAATCCAATGGCTTCGAAAAGCGTTAACACTTCCAAATTTGAGTAGAGAAGAACTAAGATTATCACATGAGACAGTCGTGATTAACTGGGAAAATTACCTGTGAGACTGGGTTACACTCAGGATGGTGACTATACAGGCCCCGCCGTTTGCCCTTTGGGTCTCTGGGCATTGGGAAACTGGAGGGAGACAGCGCAGGGGTCAGCGCCCTTAGATTGATCTTTCGTAAAATGGACCAAGCAGCCTCTAAAAGTTAACGTGGGCAGAGCCGGATCGAGGATGCACGTGTGGTCGTGGCGGTGGCTTCCGCCGGAAGACAATCGCTCGCGGCCAGCCTTGCGCACGGCATCCTGGGAGCCGCGGGCAACCGAGACCTATATGTACGGGGCGCCAGGGGCTACCACACCCGCCCGGCAGTCATGGTAGTGTTGCTACGTGCTCTGATGACAAGAAGACGCCTCTCTGACGTACCCACGATCCCCTAAGCTCTCATCAGCCTTTCACGGTTTCGCGCTCCCTGAAGAGGCCCGCCTCTTACCCTGAGCCGCACCATCCAGAACCCTCGGTGCGCTCAAGACCGGCCTCTTACGGAAGCCGAGGTGGAGGATCTGAATCCGGAAGAAAAACAATCGGGCAAGCGTTGTCTGGACCTGCTGTCCGAGGGGTTAATCTCGACTGGATTGGCTGGGGTGGGGAGACCGGAGCCTGCCGGGCCACTGCGTGGGGATGATGGCGGCCGTGGACCTGCAGAAGCCGATCGAATCTAGTGCCAGAAAGCTCAGGTGAGGAAGAGGGCTGCGGGCAGGCCGGCCTGCTCCGGGCGGGGTCACTTTCTCCGACCCAATCGGGACTGTGGGTCTTGGGGCGGAACCAAATTGGGAGGGAAGGGGCCAGGCGTACCTGCTTCCCTCTGATTTAGAGGCTGCCTGACAGGCAGCTTCCCAACCAACCTCCCTAAGGATGAAACGGCCCCCTAAATTCTCTCAGGCCAATGTTTAGGGGCCTATATGTTGGACCCCAGCTCCACACCCCCTTTAAAAAATCAGACCGCCAAGCTTTTTCCTACTGGGGCACCCAAGCAGGTACTTAACAAGGAGTCTGTGAGCTTGAATTTAAATTAAAAAACAAAACATTCTTATAGGGGCATGTTGGTGTGGGTGTGATATTTATTAAATACACAGTATAGTGCGGACTTAGTAAGGGGTCGGTGGAACAAAAAAGCTTAGGAATCCCTACTCTGAAGGATTGGCAGCCTGTTGGGCTGTTTGAAGTTAAAGATAACAAGGTGTTCTCCCCTAAGCACTAGAGCAGAAATATTGTCCCTACTTTATTTATTTGTTTATTTTTTGTCCCTACTTTAGATCAGCAGATACATCATGGGGTCTGCCTGATCCCATTGTGACCTTATGAAATCTGAAATCAGATTTAGATAAGATCCTTTAGTGAGGTAACCTAGCTTGGTCCCATGCCTGCTCTTTAAAGAAACAACATTTAATCACCAACTTAGTGCAGATCACGATGCAAGGATTTGCTGCTAAATCATGGGACCTGAAAGTAGGGGCAAAATATCCCAATTTTCGTTCCAACCACTAAGAGCAGACTCGGGAATACAAAGAGACTTTGAGTAAAAGGACTGCCCTCCTTAATCCGCTGTTGAACAGCAGGGGGAGATCTTAAACAAAAGAAGCACTTACTCCTGGCTGAGTGCCTGGGAAGGTGGGTCTTCTGTTTTGTTTATGTTTTTAGGGTGGGGCAGGAGGTTCCTTTAAACAGGTCAAGTGTTTCTTCAAGTCCTGCCTTTAAGAACAAGGTCTGACAGAGAAGAGACGTCCAAAATCCAGAGAACATCCTGTCCTTTTCTCCCCATCTCCCACTCTCCTGTATTCTCTCTCATTATAGGTCTTCACCTGCTGCAGGTACTTCTCCTCATAGTGTGGACATTCTTGGAGTCACACAAGACTTGGCAGCTGTTCTTGGTCCGGCGGGGTTTGCAGCCCCTGCCTGCTCAGTATTCAGCACAGTCTGGGGCTTCCTTGGTGTGTTTCTGGGACAATTCAGTTAAAGAGACCTCAAGTCTCTTCTTTTCCTCACCCTCTTAAAAGATCCAATGTAACTGAGAGCTGCTGGTTTAGCGCTGTTGCTTCCGTAGGGCATGTATGAAGCTGAAATACAGAAACTTATCCAACTGGTGACTTTTCCCCAAAGAAGGTAGACTTTTGAAAGAGATTTTGAGAAACCTGTTCCTTAGGCTTCCTGAAGTGCTTGGCAGAGTTGGTTGAGCCCTAGACATCTGTTAGGAAGGAGTGAGGGAGGGAATGTGGGTGCTATCTGTTCATTTTGAAATTTCCCTGTCCTTGTATTGCTGAGGCCTCTCCCAAAGTGAAAACGGAACCTCTAGGATCTCTGTCATGGTCTCAAGAACCCCTGGGTTGAGAAATAGGGTGGGAAATTGCAGGCTGAGCCATAGAAGATTGCTGACGTTTGGATAGCTATTAGAGTTGATGGAATTCCTGGATAGCCAGCCCATCTTTACCCCGTCTCTTGCCAGACTCAGAAACCTTTTGGGGGAGCAGATGTAGCTCAAGTGGTTGAGTACCTGCTACCCATGGTCCTAGGTTCAATCCCTGGTACCTCCTTAAAAAAAAAAAAAAAAAAAAGAGCGAGAGAAACCTTTGGGTTTCCTTTGGCATTTCTACTAGTGTAAGCAACACCAGTCTTGCCAGGTGTGGGTACTGTGGGCCTGCTTTTCTTCATTGGACAAAGGTGAAGGGCTTCAGATGCAGAATCTCACATTTCCCTTTATGAATTGATTGGATCGTTGTCCTGCCATTAGCAGGCCTAGACCCCTTTCTACAAACTGGACAAGGTTTTATTCTCCCTTGTCCACGACTTCCCTTTGCATCCCTTCCACAGCATACATGTTGTGACATGGAATGTGGCCTCTGCAGCACCCCCTCCAGACCTCAATGACTTGCTTCAGCAAAACAACCAGAACCTGAATCTGGACATATATGTCATTGGGTAGGTGTCAGCAGGTCCCCTTCACCCATCCCTCTATCTGAGATCAGGTAAGTATGAGCAGTCCCACGTTGTCCTTCTCGGGAACCACTGTAATTTGTCCTCCCTCGTTCTGGAGTCTGAAGGCTAGGCACTTCCAGCCTTCATGGGGCCAGTCCAGTGTATCTTGCCCTGCATCAGCAATGGCAAGGAGTTGGAGACCAACACTCAGGGGAGGGAGAGATCACAGTCATCAGAACCCAGGGCTTGAGAGTCTGGTGGGGGCAGTACTAAGCATCTGTGGCAGAGGCAGACTCCTCCAGGCCAGGGGTAGAGCCTCTGACCTGGGATGGTCAGTTTGCAGGAAATGAACTGTGGGATCATGAGCCTCCTTTCTGACACTGCCTTTGAAGACCCATGGAGCAGTTTCTTCATGGATGTGCTTTCCCCTCTGAGCTTCATCAAGGTAACTCACAAGTTCATGAGTGATTGGGAAGTGTGTCCCCCTCTTGTCACAAGCCCCCAGCTGTTTGATCTGACGTGTTCCTCTTACTCCCATTCAGACTTTCAGTCTGTTCCCCAGTTATTGAAAGGTTTAAACCTCCATTGCACCTGGTCCCCTGGGGCTCCTGCCTGCCTTGTTGCTTTCCAGAGGTAGCTGGAACTGGGCTGGGACCCCAGAGGTTAGTTTAACACTTTGGTATTTTTCAGTTTGGGGGAATTCTCTAGGGAAGGCTTATTAACTCCACAGTGCCTACCTCACCTCCAGCCTCCAGTCTTTACTCATGCACCCAGCCTGCAATCCCTGAGTGTAATAATTGCTATTTTTTTTTTTTTTTTTTTTTACCAGGAGGTCCCGGGGATTGAACCCAGGTCCCTCCATATGGGAGACGGACCCCCAACCATTTGAGCTACATCCGTCCCCCAATTGCTACCTTTTGTCAAGTGCTTACTTTGTTAAGCATTATAAGTAAGCTCTTTAATACATTATTTAAAACCAAAACAAAACAAAACCCTTGAAATATGGGTATTTTACAGCTAAAACCAAGACGCAGAGAAGTTGCCTCCCAAGGTCACACAGGCTATCTGGGATTTGAATCCAGTTCTTTCAAACTTTGTGATTATTAAGTACTATGCTTTACTGCTAAACCGGTGAGCTCTAAGTGTGGCGGGCAGCACATGGCTAACTTGCTGGTATCAGAGCTTGTCCTCTGATCACGGAGGATGTGTACCTCAAATCCCCAGCGTCCTGGGATTTGGGGAGGGGAGATTGGTGTGGAGGAAAAAGTTCTCAGGCTGGGGGACCAGGATACATTATGGAATCTTTAGGCTATAGACTCTACAAGAAGGCTCTAGATTGCTAGATCTTCACCTTGTTTCTGCCCTGCACACCCCTATTCATAGCACCCAGTGCTTCTAGGAAATGCCAGATTCCCCTGTTCCCTCCGCTGAGTGACTGGTTTTTTCTGGCCCACACAGAAAAATTCTGTTACTCTAGATAGCATAAGAGTGCTGGGGCCAGTGCTGTGTGCCCTTCTGAGGAGGGAATACAAGTTTGGTACTGCTGCCGAGGCTAGAAAATGCCAGCCCCTGAGCCCTTGGTTTCCTCCAAATCTAACTCAGCGGGCTCTTCCCACAGTCTTGGAGCTAGATCCTCTCTGGCTCTCTTACCACCCACTCCCTTCCCAAAGCTGCCCTTGTGCTTCAGCTGATCAGCAAAGGATTGATAGAATGGAATCCAGCCAAGGAAATTATTGGAGCTTGTGGTGGGGATACAACCCATTCTACCCATGCAGGTGTCCGAGGCTGGGAGGCCACCTGGAACCCAAAGCGGATGCCCCTCTGTCCCCCAGCCAAGAACTAGGGTGGAGGGGAGAGCCCTGCTTGCAGCCTGTTCCTTGGGTGGTGATTTGCCAGCCATAGGTGAGAGGCCTGAGGCTTATTTCCTTAGCCTGCTCCAGGGTTCCCAGCCACCTCCCTCCAATCCTTTCCTTAGCTCCTCCTACTTCATTTCCTCTTCCCCTAGAAGTCTCCTGCCTTTCCCCACAGTCCCACCCTTGATCCAGTCTAACTTTGCCCTGCCCTGATCCCATCCTCCATCCTCCACTCCACTTCCCTGCTACTTCACAAAATGGACTGGTGCCTTTGTGGTAGAGCGCAGTAGCCCAAACCTGCTGTATGAGTTAGGATTAGCTTGATAGCTTGAAACTGTTCTGGAATCTTTATCAGTTCCCTGGCTCATGTCCTGACCCTGGGAGTCAGTCCCTCACATTCCATATCTCCATGGTCAGTATGTGTCTGTGAATGGGAGAGAGAGAACACTGGGGAGAAAGCATTGAGGATACAGTTGAAGTAATCTCTCCCCAACCTTAGGTTCTTATGCCTTCCTCACAGTACTGGGTTTGGGGTTCCCCCTGCTTTGACTTCTCTCCTGTGCCAGGACTCCCTGGCCTGTGGGATCAAGTTTCATAATTCCTGGAAGGCCCAGTACACGTTCCCCACCCGGGGATTTCCTCCTTGGCCTCTGCACCTCATGCTCCGGAAACAGCTACTTGAGTGGTGGATGTAGGCAGCCTGATCCTGAGAGAGGGTCATTGCCACGGGCCCATTCCCACCCCAGCCCCCATGGACTCAGATAGTGGAAATTTTGTCAGTCCTAATCCTTTGATGTTGCTATTCAGATAGTCCTATCAGTTCCTAAACTTTCCTGAGCTTCAGTTCCCTCACCTGTAAAGTGGGGGCAGTGATTACTTACAGGGTTGGTGTGAGACTTAGATGATGGTGTATGCAGAGCTGTTTTCCCCACCCTATAAGCCTGTGTCCTCTACTCACTGTCCTTCCCTCTGTGTTTCCTTCATGGACACCCAGCTGACTACAAGCTGTTATTGGGGGGGGGGGGCTTTTTTTTTTTAACTGAGACATAATGTGTCCAGAAAAATGTGTGAATTTTAAGTATAATTTGGTGTATTTATACATATACACACACACATTACTCTCAAGCCAAATCAAGATATAGAAAGTTCCCTTATGTTCCTACCTTGCATTTACTTTTTTTTTTTTTTTTTAAGATTTTATTTATTTATTCATTTATCCTCCCCTTGCTGCTTGTGCTCGCTGGGTCAGCTAACCATGCCGTGCAGGCGGGCTTGCCTTCACCAGGAGGCCCCGGGAACCGAACCCGGGGCCTCCCATATGGTAAACGGGAGCCCTACTGATTGAGCTACAGCCACTTCCCGCATTTACTTTTAAGAATCCTGAAACCTAAAAATAATAGCTGCCACTTAACCTACAAAATCTGAGATGTTATTTCTGCTCTATCAATGAGAAAATAGGCTGAGACTTGCCCAGTATCTAATACTAAGTCAGAACCAGGATTTGAACCCAGATCTGACTAACATCAAAGCTATAGCCCCTCAGCTACTATCCTTGTAGCCACATTGCTCTCTGAGGCCCTGGCCAGCGAGTTCCCAGAGCGTCTCTGGAGGGCAGTCAGTGAAAAGAGCCCCTTAGGCCTGCATGGGACTGGAACTGACCCAGGAGCAGAGACTGAAACCTGCTCACTTCCCAGAATGCATTATTTGGCAGCTGAAAGGAGAAAGGGGAAGGAGTGAAACTCTGAGACTCAAACCAGAGACCCTGGAGCTGGGCATTGTGTGCATCTTAGGGCTCTCCAGAGACAAAATGAATCACCACTGTCCCCTCTTTCCTGCAGGTCTCCTGTGTGCGCATGCAGGGTCTCCTCTTACTGGTCTTTGCCAAGCATCAGCATCTGCCCTTTATCCAGATCCTCTCTACCAAATCCACCCCCACTGGCCTCTTTGGGTACTGGGTAAGAACTGCGCTGTTGTCTGCGTCGGGCTTGGAAGGTCTAGGAACTCTTGAACTAGGCAAATGAAAAGGAGGGAAATAGCTTAGCACCCTGCCTTCCACTAGCCATCCCTTCTCAGGCGGTCTTCATAACCCTGGGTCCTCAGGCTGGGTGAGCTGGTCTATGTGGATGGAAAGATTACCCTGGGAAACTGAGTGCCTGGCCTTGGGAGGTTCTTGCAGAGGTGAGACTATCTCCCTTCAGGCCTAGGATGGGAGAAGGGCTGTGTCCAACCCGGAGCAGCTTCCTACCCTCCTACCCACCTGTCCTACCAGGGAAACAAAGGAGGCATTAACATCTGCCTGAAGCTTTATGGCTACTATATCAGCATCATCAACTGCCACCTGCCCCCCCACTTGGCCAACAATGACCAGCGGCTGGAGCACTTTGACCGGATTCTAGAGATGCAGAATTTCAAGGGGCAGGATATCCCCAACATCCTGGACCATGAGTGAGCATGGTGCTGCAAACACTCCCTGCCCTCTCCCCGTCACCATTCCAAGCCAGCGTCCTCTGCCTGGTCACTGCTCCCCATCCAGTCAGTTCTTCTCCCTCCCTCTCTCAGTCCCTTTCCTGATGCCATCGGCTCTCCTATCTAGCACTGCCTACTAAAGGTTTGGAGACCACCCCCTTTTCTGGCTCCTCTGTCCTGCCTAGAAACTCAACACTTCTGAACATCCCAGATCAAGAGTCTTGTGGTTGGGAAACGGATGTGGCTCAAGAGGTTCGGCGTCCGTCTACCATATGGAGAGACCGGGGTTCGATCCCCGGTACCTCCGGGTAAAAAAAAAAAAAAAAAAAAAAGAGTCTTGTGGTTCCTGAGGTCACTGCAGGGCTGTTTCTCGGCCTTTCCTGGTAGCCAATTGAGGGAGAGGAAAGAAAGGCTAGAACTTGCTCCGTATTTGCCACATTCCCCTCTGAGCTGGTTTCTTCAGCTTAGCTTCACCTCCTAGCATCTGGCTTCTCACCTGCACCCTGGAGCTTTTCACTCCCCGTAGCCTCTGGATTGAGCAGGCCTGAGCCACCTTTGCTCCTGTCTTTCCCCTATGATTTCATCACAAACCCTCAGGCTGCCCTCCTTTCTTTCTGAAGCCTCATTCTCTGGTTCGGTGATATGAACTTCCGGATTGAGGACTTTGGGTTGCACTTTGTTCGGGAATCCATTAAAAGTCGCCGCTACAGTGACCTGTGGGAGAAGGATCAGGTACCAAGTGAGGGGAGGGTCCAGAGGGGTGATCTAAGCCCCTGGGGGCAGTCCGGAGTTGTGGCTCACATTCCCTAGAGGCTGTTCTCCAGCCCCAGGCCTCAGAAGTCTCTGTTCCCAGGTGGGGAGGAAGGTTGCAGGGCTTCATACCTGGGGCTGAGGCAACCAGTCCTGTCAGTGCCAGGCCCTCACCTGGAGCATCTGGGCTGCAGCCACTGGGTGTGCTTTAGAATAGGGAGCGAGACCGGCACTTAGGTCCCTGCCTCCTCATCTTCTGTCTCCCTGCCTTCGAGCGGCCAACTGCCCGGTTCTTGAGCTGTTGAGGGAGCCTTTCCCATCCTCAGGCTTGTTTGCCTCCCTGAGAATTAGCTACCACCCCTTTGGGGGACCCTGGCTACCCCTGCATCTCCTCTGATAACATGCCTGCTAGTGGCTCGCAGAGACATGGAATTCAAAGCTTGGTCCCTGTAGTCCAAGGACTGGAAAGTGGCAGGCAGCAGCCTCCCCTGGGAGTAAGGGTTAATGTTTCCAAAAAGATTCAGCTGCTTTCCTGGACAGGGCTTTGGAGGGTGAGATTCCCCCTGGGGCATTGAGGAAGTGTGGTGGTGCTGCATGACTCTTGCCCCACTCCTAATGGCATGGACAGATCCCTTGCTTAGAGAGTGGTCCTGGACCATTGGGTTGGGATTATTGGGAGATAGGGACTGTGCCTTTCTCTACAGCTCATGATTACCAAGAGACGTGACCCACTGCTCCGGGAGTTTCAGGAAGGCCCCCTACTCTTCCCGCCCACCTACAAGTTTGATAGGAACTCCGACAACTATGATACCAGGTAAGGAGGCCCCACTGGGAGAGGATCAGCCTGCCATGGATATGGAATTAGCTTCTGGGAAGGAAAGAGACATGCTTAAGATGAGGGGCCAGGAGGCTCAGAAAGTCAGGTTGTGCTGGGCCTGGTGGCAGTGGGAGCTGCCTCAGAATAGAAGTATCAGGGAAGCAGGAATAGAAACATCCATCAGCTCTCGGGAGCAGTGTCTCCAGGCACTGGCTGTGGGAGCTGACCCAGATTGTCCTCAGAGCAGGAAGGGGAGGAGCCAGTGCTGGCAAGCGCAGGGCAGGAGGGGACACTGGGGCCAGAGGAGGGGATGGAGGCAGCTGACTCCTGACTTGGAGGGACTGTACTTAGGCATTTCTGGGAACCCTCGCTCCCACTTCCTAGGGCCTTCTGGTCCCCAGGCAGGGGCAGAAAGCTAAGCTCAGCCAAGGGTACCTGTTAATTGTAGCGGGTACCCCTGCCCTGGCCTGTCAGGGACTCAGGACTATGTGGGAAAATGAAGTGGTAGTCAGAGAAGAATTTCCTGGGGAACAGTAAGAGTTGGCACATCTAGTAGTTAGAAGCACAGCTCTGCTCCTCATCAGCTGTATGACCTTGGACAAAGTCTTTAAACCTCAATTTTGTCATCTATAAAATGGAGATGATAATAGTACCTGCTTCCTGGGGTTGAGGATTGAATGACACCTTACTTATGTTTGGTCCAGGCCTGGCACCCAGTATGCACTCAGGGATAACTGCTGCTGTTATTTTTAGATTCATGTCTTCAGGTGG
>JAKSZT010054053.1:2523923-2564255 GCA_026826555.1 Tolypeutes matacus | reverse complement strand
CCATATGGCAGACGGACGCCCAACCATTTGAGCCACATCCGCCCCCAGCCCAGCTCTTCTTAGGAGCCATTGATGGCTCTGTCTGTCAAAGATGTGTTCAAACCCTTTGTAAATAGGTTTCCAGTTCCTCTTGGTAATCTCCCTTGGGGCTAATGAGTTCCATTACATTTATTACCTATTGCGTATAGTAGGACTTCCTTTCATTTGTCCTAAACTTACCTGGATCGAGTTTGCACAGAAGCTCCCTCCATCCAGTATCCTGCCATCTAATGACCAAGGCAGTGTTCACATTCAGGCTGCTGGCTGCCCCCTCAGCCTCCACCTGTTCACACTGGTCTGTCTGTCCTTCTGCCATTGTGCCCTTACATTGTCCTATAGCTGCTCTCACCAGAGTGTCCCCTTCCCTTGCACACTTGGATCTGGGCCTCTTTGGGAGGCCAAAGAGTAGCTGCCCAGCTTCTTAAACCCCTCAGCAACAACTCCAGCCTCATTTCTCAGAACTTGGTTCTCCCATTCCCCACCTGGCTTGTAGCCCTGTCTTCTCTGGCAGGACCCAGCCACCCTCTGAGAAGCCTTTGGCCAGCTAAGGTCTGGTGCTTTCTCAGAGC
Source organism: Tolypeutes matacus (assembly GCA_026826555.1). Lineage (NCBI taxonomy): Eukaryota > Metazoa > Chordata > Mammalia > Cingulata > Chlamyphoridae > Tolypeutes > Tolypeutes matacus. The sequence goes on along the minus strand of JAKSZT010054053.1, from coordinate 2,563,647 downwards.
AGTCTAGTAGAGTCCTATACCCATCCCCCAGGTGACCGTGCTCCTCCCACTGACCCTGGCTTATTGGAAAGTCACAGTGAGGATAGTCCCCTGAGAGGGAGTACTGCTTTGAGATTTCAGCCCCCTCCCCAACCCCTGCATGTAGCTGAAGCCATTGGTGTCTGCCCCACTGATCACGCTGATACCTGAGGGCCTGTGGACCATGGAGGATGACATGCTGATCAGTTACTCCTTGACCCCGGACTTCCTCAGCAGCCCCTGGGACTGGATTGGACTGTACAAGGTGATGTGGAGGGTGAGCCAGGGGAGGTCATCAGCCCTGGTTTATCTTTCCTGGGGACTCACAAGAGCAGGACACAGAGACTGTAGCACTCACCTACCTCAGGGGTCCTTGCCTGTCCAGAGGCCAGCAGTGAGGGGACCCCAACCCCATAAGTGGGACCATCCTCTCCTTAGGACTTGCTGTAAGGCCCATGCCCTCGCAGACCACTGACTGCCTTGATTCCCTCTTCCATAGGTGGGGCTGCGTCACATAAATGACTACGTGTCCTATGTCTGGGTCAGGGACAACCAGGTCTCCTTCAGTGACGGGCTGAACCAGGTACCTGTGCCCCTTCCTAAGACAGGTATTCCACATCTCCAGCAGCTGGTCTTGCCTCAGCTTTTCTCTATCTTCTGGAAGGAACAGACGTCTGGATAACTTGTCCCTGCGAACTGGGTGGGGCCCAGGGTCTTGGAGCTGACCCCATTCCTGTCCATCCTCCCCTCCAGGTATACATCAACACCAGGGATGTCCCTGAGACAGAGGATCAGTTTCTCCTGTGTTACTATAGCAACAGTCTACATTCTGTGGTGGGGATAAGCAAGCCCTTCCAGGTAAGGGATGCTGGTGGGGGGAGTATCACCGAGGACTTGAGCCCATCATGCGTCCTCCGAGTCCACAGGCCTAGCTGCCAACCAGTCCCCCGGGAGCCCCGTCTGTTGGAGAATGGGAGTGACAGAAAGGTGTGGAGAAAGGCCTGCTCTTCCCCCTTCTAATCACCACCTGTTTTATCCCTGCAGATCCGGCCCCACTCCTTTTTTGGGGCAGACTCACTGAGTGAATCGCAACCACAATTCTGAGCCAGGATAAGAGTGAATCCAGGGCAGAGGCCAGAGCTGGCAGCCAGCTTTGCTTTACAACTGCCAGGAGCGCTGGGGGCCCAGCCTGGCCCCTGAGGAGGCAGACAAGCCCCCTCCACATATCCACCTCCCAGAGTGAGCTCTAGCCTGCCTCCTTTGCTCTCTCCAGTCCAGATCTCTAGCACTGGCTGCTTAAATACAGATTTTTGTCGCTGAGATGCGAGTGAAACCAGCTAGTTTGTCAACAGTGAAGACTTGAGGACAGTCACAGGACATGGGAAGGACCCTCCAGCCTGCATCTCACTTCTCGACACCCCTCTTCCTCCCTTCCAGTCCCAGCCAAGCGGGCCTGCCAGGCACATGCCCCATCTGGCATGGGCCTGCATTCTTGTCACACCATCCTGGGCCTCAGGCTGCCCGAGAGGAGATGCTCACATTTGTACAGGCTCCATAGACTGGTTGGCACAAGCGGTGTCGGGTGTCAGGAGTCTGGGCATCTCACTGCTTGTCCCCTGAGGAGTGGGCAGAGGGGCTGGCCTCCTGCTTTCGGTAGGAGCAGTATGGCTAAGTAGGTGGGATAGAGGGCCCCTTATACCCAGGCTGTTTGTGGGCAGGATGATGAAGATCCTAATGCCAGCGAGAAACCTTTCCCTTGCTCCCCTGCATGGAGTGTCTGACCCAGCCAAGTTCCAGAGCCTAAGCAGAGAGAATTGGAAAGGACCCAGGTTAGCTTCTCCTGGTGGGTCAAGCCCCATGCCTTCCCCTTGCTTCTGGTAAAGGGTGGGCAGGTGGTAGAAGAGCTGTGGTCACAGACTTTTCCGGGGGCCCCCCACCCTTGCCAGGAGTCATTGGCCAGAAACTGCTCTCTTCTTTGGATCCCCCTAGAACTTAGAAATGGGTTCCAGTAGAAGAGAGCAAGGGTCAAGACATTTTGGAGAATGGTCCTGGGGGTCTTCTGAGAGCTTTCTCCAAGGATAGCATGGACACAGCCTGCCCCTGCTCCTACCACTTACCTTTGGCCAGTGGTGACTCAGTGGCCCTTCTCCCGGAAAACACCTCAGGGAGCCTGTTTTGTGACTGTTGTGCCCATCCTGCGACCTGAGGCTGAGGTCGCCTCCATAGCTCTATGTTCTTTACTCCACCCCGGGAGTGATGCGTGTCAATAACTGTCCCCCTGGTTTCTAGTGGGCCACAGCTGTCTGTTTTGTGTTGGGCACATTGGGGGATAATTACAAACATGGCTTTTACACTTGTGTGTGATTCCTCATGATGGGGATGGGAGGCTGATGGATGGTGGGCTCAGGGCTCCTTGCTAGACTCCAGGGACAAGGGCCCTGTAGCTCTAGGCTTGAGTCTGTGTCTGAGGTTGACAGATGTTGCCTGGATGGGAATGGGATGAGGCTCTGTGGTGGTGGCCCACTGGTCCCAGGCCCTGGTGGGACATGCCACCTTTGCTGTTGGATGCTCATTTCACTCTGCTATTAAGAAGATTGTGTTTCTTATTTTTTTTTTTTATTTTATTTTTTTTTAAAGATTTTATTTATTTATTCATTTATCCCCCCCTTGCTGCCTGCGCTCGCCGGGTCAGCCAACCACGCCGCGCGGGCAGGCCTGCCCTCACCAGGAGGCCCCGGGAACCGAACCCAGGGCCTCCCATATGGTAAACGGGAGCCCCACTGATTGAGCCACAGCCGCCTCCCGATTGTGTTTCTTAGAACTAAGAGTTCTCAGGGAAAAGGAGCTTACTGTGCTCTCACCTTCTACTCACTCACACCCTAGTCTGGAGCCTTGTTCCTGGGCTAAGTTTGCCAAAATGTTACCATCTTTTCTCCCGGCCTCACTTCTCAGGTTCTCCACTGAATTCTCCCCCGTGGTAACCTCCATCCCTGTCCCTACTGTACACACACCTGAACCAGGGCCCTGAACTGCCCCCCCAACACACACACACACACACTGGTCCACCACATGCACAATTGTCACAGGCACAGATGGGGAAACAAAGGCTCAAAAAAGAGGTGTGATGCCAAAGTTAAGTAGTCAGCTGTGGTGCCATGGCTGGAGCAAAAGCCGGGCAATAGAGTTCCGTGGGTTCAAATCAGAATTCCATTGCTAGGCACAAATGATTCTCAGTGGTCTGTAAAATATGAATATAGTGAGAACAATTTTTGCAAAAACCAACCTATCTCCCCTTTGTAAACTCTTAAAGGACTCCATTCTAATGAATAAAGCCGGGGGCTCCTCCTGCTTGTGGAGCATGCCTCTCCTCTCCCCTCCCCTTCCTGCCTCTTCACACACCTCTACCCCTGCCGCCCCTCCTTTCCCTGGGAGGGGTGATTCCAGTGGTGACTGAGAAGCGGGAAGGGGAAGGAGGAGTTCTCTGCCTCCTTTTGGCCCCACTCAGGATATGGCAGCTCTGGGCCCAGCCCTGACCACTGGGTGGAAACAGGAAATATGTGAGACTTGGTGTGTGCTAGGTCTGCCCCTGGCTCCATGGCTGATAAGGGCCATTGTGTGGCTGCCGGGGATGAACCTGCCCTGGATAGATGAGCTTCCCGGAGGAAGGAAGGAAGCTTTGGCCAACTTTCCTGGGCGGGGGGAAATTGTGGGGAGGGAAAGTAAGGGTGCCTGGGAGAAGGTGCCTGCTGGGGGGCTGCAGAGGCCAACTGGACTGCCTGCCCTCCCATGCCAGTCTCCCTCCCTCTGGAAAGGTCATGTTCCCTCATCCACTTCCCCCTTCTCACTTCCTATAAGGAATGGCTAGAGACCTGAGGGATCAGTCCCGGCCAGGAAAGTGTCAGCTGTGATTTAGCAAAAATAAAGACAGGAAAACAGGAACATTAGGGGTGGGGGACATATGGGGGTGCAATTGAAAAATGAGCAAACAGGACTAGAGGTTGCCCACTTCCAGGGAACCCAGGAATCAACCTGCCAAGCAAGCTTTCAAGGCTCCAGAAGCAAGTCAGGAGAGGTGGAGAGGCCTCAAAGCACCCTCCTGCCTCCCAACCAAGCCCCTCTGCCCCACATGACCAGCCCTCAGCACCCTGGCCTTTCAAACTCAAGGGGCTCACCTGCTTCTGTGGATGGCAGGCAAGTTTGGGGGAACATGCAGGAGGGGCAGGGGCCCCCTTGACTTCCTGGTTTGGGAGTGGTCACTCTGCTCTCTGGGGGACATGGGGGAGGGGGGCAGCCATAGAGCTATTGGAGGAAAGGCCTCCTACCCTTTGACCTGGAGCCCAGGGTCCCTTATGGGTGGCTGTCTCAGCTCCTCTGATTACCTGGGATAACAGGCATTTCCTCCATCCCTCAGGCCCTCCCCTTCCTGCCCTAAGCTGACGGGTCAAGGGCCTCCCAATCAGACCTGGGCTGCACCAGCTGTGTCCTGAGGAGCTGGACCAGCCACATCCCCTGGGACTGGAGTTGAAGCCAAACCAAGTGGCCATCCCGGCGTGAGACCATAGATTCCTGCCTTGGGGAGCAGCCAGATCCTGCGCACGGGGCAGGCGAGCGGGCAGCCTTTTGCCCTGAGGCCCCAGTGCTCAGCAAGCTGGCCCACTGCAGGACGGAATGGCGCTGCAAGTGGAGCTGATACCCACTGGGGAGATCATCCGCGTGGTTCATCCTCACAGGCCCTGCAAGCTTGTAAGCTGGGTGCTCTGGACTGGGAAGAAGGGTGGGAGGGTCTCCCTAGGACCCTGCAACCCCCTCTCAAACGAACCCTTCCAGAAAGAGGTGAGAGTGGGAAGAGACTCTGCTGCTTGGTGGGGCAGGAACTGGCTGGACACAAGGGGTAAGTGGAAGGAAAGATTAAGGATTTAGGGTCATACGAGCAGGGTTTTCAAAGCAGAGATCTGGGTTTGAATCCCTTCTCCAACTCCCTGAACCCCACTCAGTGGGCTAGGCTATGAAGTGGGCATAGCAACACCCAAGTGACAGGTCTGCTCTGAGGTCAAAGGACTAATGGATGCAAAGCTCCAGGCGCACAGTACAGGCTCAGGTAATGCCTGTTTCCTTACTGGAGCCGCAGAACTGGTGGTGTGGGCAGGGTGGGTGTATGTGAACGGAGACTGGGGATTAGAAATGGGGAAGAACTACCCTCGCCCAGCACGCAGGGGAGGGTCTGGTTTGCTCTGGGGACACAAAGGGGCCCTGGGATGAGGAGGGAGAACCCCATCAGGAACACCCACTCACCCAGCGCTGCAGCGAGTAGGCCGGGTCGCCGGCCAGGGGAGGGTGCATGTGAGTGAGTGAGTGAGTGAGTCTCTTCCTGGGCGCTGGCTGCCGAGTGTACCGCACCAAGTCTCCGCCAACGCCGGCCAGGGCCAGGGCCGGCCGGGGCGGGGCCGGAGAATGCGCGCGCGCGCGGCCCGGTCTGGGCCCTGCCCGGGATGACGACAAGCGGCGGCCCGGCCCCCGGCGGGCCCTGGGCGGGGAGAGCGTGCCCAGGCCACGGACTCCCGAACCGACCACGCCGCCCAGCCCGGCCCCCACCCGCGCGCCCGAACAGCCAAGCCAGTGGGTATGCGGGGCACCGCGAGGAGCGAGCAGGGGCCGCGTGGCCCCAGGCGACCTCCGCTGGCGGGCGGGATGGGGAAAAGGGCAGGCGGCCTGGCGCCAAGCCCTCCTGGCGCTACAGTGCGGGAGGCGGGGGTTGCCGGCTCGGGGATCGCTGGGGGCTGGGGGTCGGCTGGGCCAGGCCCGCGCCGGGTACCAGGAATGGGTGGCGCCGGTAATCAGCCTGGGGACTTAGTTTACTCGTCGGTAAGGTGGGGGCGGGGAAAAGCCATTTGGGGTGCGGAACCCAGGCACCCTGCGCGCCCTCCGGGCCCCTCAGCAGCCCTACTCTGCCTTTGGGTTCCGGAGAAGCCGCCCGAGCCCCGCCCCTTCCCGTTCCCCGCCCCTGGGTCCCAGCCGCGCAGTTCCCCCCGCACGCCTCGGCGCGAGGGAGTGTGAAGGGTGGGGGGCTAGGTGGGGAAGGCGAGAAAGAATGGCTGGCCCGCAGCGTTACTCAACTCTCGGTGCACTCGGCCTCCAGCTCACTCGCCCGGGCTCTGGGATTAATTCATTCATCCAGGCGTCCGGGAGGCGGTTATTGAGCCCCCACTGTATGCCGGGCTCCGTGTATGCCCCCTGTGGGAGCAGTCTCTTAGGACAGACTGACAAGGAAACAGGCGATTAGAGTGTGATGCGGTAAGGGGGCTGTGTGTCGGGGGGAGTTAGGAGGGGGTTCTGGAGGAGGTGATACCTGAGCCGAGTCTCAAAGGATGACTAAGAGTCAGTCAGGTGGGGAGGGTGAGGGCGTGTTGGGCGGAGGAAGTTTAGGGAAGCTTAGAGAGCCACTTGCGGCCGGTGGCAGGGGCAAAAGCAGCTCCTCCTGGCTGTGTGTGTCTATGGAGGGGGTAACTGGAGAAGGCCACCCATTCTATCATGCAGGGACACAGGAGCGATCTGAATAAATCAAGAGATCTGAATAAATAAAGACGGTGAGGGGCTGCTGGGGTCAATATGCAAGGGCATGACAAGAAGCAGTGGGTGGGAAGTCCTTACCACACCCTAGAAACCCTCCCTGTATTAGCATGTTCACTGATTGGATTTGCGATTTTTAATATCACTTGCTCATAGAAAATGGATTGGAGGGATTCGGGAAGGCCAGAAGGAGGCTGGAAGGCCAGTTAGGAGGCTGCTGCCAGGGTACAGGAGAGGATCAGTGATGGAGGAACAGAGACAAGGCTTTAGCCGGTGTGAGGAGTGGACGGAGGTGGGGAGGTCTTTTGTGCCAGGCTGTGATGACTAGCAGAGGCGCCTCTGACAAAAATGACATCGAAAAAGGTTGGGTTAGGGGGCAAGGTGCTCTGTTTAGTTTTGCTGGACCCGCAGACAGGTGTCTGGCAGGCCAAAGTCTTGTGCATTAGCATGCACAGCCCTCATTTGGGCTCCTGTGTCAATCAGGGCAGAGTCTCCTAAGTCCCCATCTTCTCCCCAATCACAACAGTTTTCTTTTTTTCTTTTTTAGGAGGTTCAGGGGATCAAACCTGGGACCTCATACATGGGAAGCAGGCGCTCAACCACTGAGCTACATCCACTCCCCAATGAGAGTTGTTTTTTTTTTATATTTTATTTTTAGGAGGTCCCAGGGATCGAACCGGGACCCCGTACATGGGACAGGCGCTTGAGCTACATCCACTCCCTGACACAACAGTTTTCTTGAGCCTGGGAGTGTGTGGTGAGACAGCCTGGGCTCAGACCTAAGATTTGTTTGATAAAGGAAAGTTGAGCACCTGCTCCCTGCCGTGGGGGTGAGTGATGCTGTGGTTATTTTTCCCTTGGCTCTGGAGGCTGCCTCCTGAGGGTATCCGTTTATAGCAGTGGCCTGGAGAAAAACTTCACACTGCTTGGTCCCCGGCTAGGGGAGACCCAGAGGGCAGGCCTAAGGGCACTGGACCCACACTTGGTAAAGGACCTGGATGGCCCAGGCCTGCTCGGCCCTCCCCCATCCCTGCGGTTCTGGAAAACACTTCCCCAACTGGGAGGAGGCAGCCTGGGGTCACTCTCCCACCCCAGACTGCAGCCAGCCTCTAGACCAGGGGTTCTTAACAAGGGGTCTATGAGCTTGAATGGAAAATCAAAAAAGCATTATTCTTGTGGGGACGTGTTGGTGCGGGTGTGATATATTTATTAAATAATACACAGTATAGGGTGGACTTAGTAAGGGGTCTGTGGTTTTCACCTGACTGGCAAAGGGTCCGTGGAACAAAAAGGGTTGACAACCCCTGCTCTAGACCCAGGGCCAAGCCTGTGGGGGCCCCAAAGGCGGCGGTCCACTCCCTGTCTGCTACCCCTTAGGCCTGCCTGTCAACAGAGCCACACCCCACCAACAGAGACCCATGCTGGGTACTGCAGGCCCAGGGTCACCGAGGAAGGTCAGAGCCTGGCAGGAGAGTGTGTAATGTAGCCCGGGATGGCCGGGGAGTCAGGACGAAGACGCTCCCCTGAGCCAGCCTTTCCCCCTCAGGGCAGCCCAGCAGGAATAGCAAGCGTTTGGGTTCCCGGGTTCCGATCCCACTCCTTTTACTAGCATCACTTCACCTTCCCAGCTTCAGATTCCTCAGTCTTAGAATGAGGATAATAACAGAGACCTCGTGACCTGGCTGGGGGCACTGAAGGGACTACCCTACTAAGAAGGCGCTCAGAACGCCGGAAGCGCCTGGCGCTGCAGCCTTCGCTACAGTTTCCCAAGCACCCTCGCCCCTTTCCGCCCCGATCGCCGGGCGGGCGCTTCGGTCTAGTCGCGCGGCGCGGGCCGGTGGGGGAGGCCGGGGGTTCGGGACGGGTCGGAGCGCTGGGGGGGGGGGCCGAGACCCGGGTTGGGGCCGACCTCCAGGCCCGCCCCCTGGCGGCGACGCCCCCTCCTTCCGCTGCTGGGCGGTGGCTGCGGGGGCGCCCGCGGGCATCCCGGGAATGCGGCGGCGCCGCTCCAAGAAGAGGTGGGGGGAGTCGGTCCGACCCCTCCGCGCACGGATTCCCCTCATTCCAGCCGCTTGACGCGGCGGCGGCCTGGGCGGGCCCGGAGGCCGCGGAGCTCCGCCTCGCCCTCAGCCCCCTCCGGGCGGGATTTGGAGGCGGGTGGGCCCACCCGCGGGGCGAGGGGAGGGAGCCGTGCTTTTCGCTGGGGGGCCGGTCTCCTAAGGCACGCTCTACCGCCGCGTGAGCTGCAGGCTAGGTCCCCTCCTCCGCCCTTCTGGATTTTAAACCTGGGGGGCACGCGGAGGGCGGACCCTCACGGCCCAGCCCGCCTCTGCCCGCGGCGTTGACCGCCTCCTCCAGCCCTGCGGTATCTCCCACCCGCCTCCCAGCTGCCCTGCCCCCTCCAGGGGCCATGTCCCAGCTGGCGCTCCCCCCGCGGGCTCCTCGGGCCCGGCTGTTGTTTTCCGAGGTAATGAGCAGTCCCTAGAGGCAGCAGCCTGCACCTGCCGCCGCCTCACCCCTCCTCTGGGAGCCGGGCTGCGAGGTGGGGCTCCGGTGGGCTTTGCATCCCGGCTCTGCCAGGTTCTCTCTGGGACGTGTCAGCGTCTGCCGCTTTGCTTGTCAAGTTCTCTATCTGTCATGGGGGACTAGTGCTTCCCAGGACTGTAAGGCAGCTGAGGCTCTTTGTGACGGGCAGCCACGCCAGAGGGGCTTCCCCCACTAGTTAAGAATGCGGGCCCGCCCGCGCGGCGTGGTTGGCTGACCCAGCGAGCACAAGCAGCAAGGTGGGGGATAAATAAATAAATAAAATCTTAAAAAAAAAAAAAAAAAAAAGAAGTGCAGCCCCTGTGGCCTGGCGCTTAGTAGGTCTGCGCCAAGCATGTGTGCAATGACTGTCTGGCCGAGAGAAGGAAGGGCGGCGGGAAGTGGTGTTTATTGAGCGTCTCGTCAGGGAGGGGCTTTTAGCGCGCTGCCTTAGACTTCTCTTCCTCCCTTTTTGGCCTCATTTTAAGGTAGTAGAAACAGGCCCGGGGAAGTTAAGTGACTTGCTCGAAGGCCTACTCTTAGTACGAAAAAGCTAAGCCTTTTCCAAGCACTGGCGACCAGAGGGAGGCTGGTATCTCCTGGGGCCCCAGGGAGGGATGAGCAGGCTGGGGTGGGTAGGGAGGAAGCTGAGGGGCCCTCGGGGACACACAAGCCTCAGTTGGAGTGTCCTGCATGGGAGAGAGGTGCATCTCCAACCCTGGAGGTTGGACGCGAATTTCCCAGATGGGAAACAAATCTCCGCGGGAGCGGCAAACTGCACTCGGCAGTGACGACCTGTGCTTCGCGCGCTTGGAGCTGACGCGAGGACCTAAAGAGATTTTTCTCGGGGCTTAAGGACGTGGGACCCGCCCCCCGCCCCAAAGTGTGTCTGGGGGGCGGGGAACAAGTGCCCTGCGCGGAGGCTCCGCCCGCCCGGGCGCGCCGGCCGTATTTGGACATTTCGTTCTATTTTTAACTTTTCCCGGGACTCGAGGTTCGCTTGAGGGGGAAGGGAAATCCTGCTTCCTTCGTGACCCACGGGCCTCAGCCGTCGTCCGCGCCTGGCCCGGCGGCGTAGTGTGGACACAGGCCCGGAAGTGAGTTCCGGGTCGGTGTAGACGCGGCGGCCGCCCGGGTTCCGGGCCCCACCCTGGAACCAACGACGTCCCTCCTGGAAAACCTGACTCAGGCGGAGCCCCCGCCTGGCGAGAGCCCCGCCCGCCTCCCGCCCCCCGCCCCTACCCGGGACCCCAGGTCCCCTCAGTCCCTGCCCCACCCCCACCAGCTCCATAGGGACCCCAGAGTCCGAGCCCCGATAGAGGCGGGAGGAGGTCGGGGAGTCGGGCGCTCGTGGGCCTGCAGGGGGGCGGTGCGGGGGGCGGGCCGGCCCCTCCCTCGCTGACGCCGCCGCAGCCGCCGAGTCCCGGCCGGAGAACGCAGGCTGCGGAGCGGGGCGCCAGGCCGCCAGGGCAGGATGCGCTACCGGGCGTCGGTGAGCGGGGGGGTGGGGGGTTGTGGACGGGGCGGGGGTCCGGGCGTCCCTCCCTGCCCCGCGGCGTCGGCTCGGCCCCGCCAGGAAGCGGGCGCGGCCCAGGAATTTGGGGTGGAAACCCGTCCCGGAAAGTTGCTGGGGGAGGAAGCCGAGACGGGTAGCGCAGAGGCCCGGCGAGCCGCTCTCAGGGACGGCTAGGGGCACGGAGCTCCCGCGTCCTGAGGGTAAGGGGGCGGGGGCTGTGGCCAGATTTGGCAGCAACTTGGGGCGGGACTGGAGAGGGGGTGGTGACGGAGAGGCCTGGGAGTAGCAGGCCCCCGGCCCCAGGTGCGCCCCTGCCCTGGGTCGTCTGTGGTCCGAGGAGACCTTGGTGGCTCCTTTGAGATCTGTGCCCACCACTACCACCCACCTTGCTCTTCTCTGACTCCTTGGCATGTCCTCAGTTTCCCAGGGCCCCCCAGACCCTCTTTGAAGGGGAATCTGAGCCCTGAGAGTGTGGGATGTGGGCCTTGCTGAGCCTGCCCTCCTCCACTCCTTCTGGGCTTTCCAAGGTAAAACCCCTACTCCCTTGAGACTTCTCAGTTCTTGGTGGAGGAATGTCTGCGGAGGGGAGGGAGTGGCTCCAGCAAAGGGAAGGAGGACCACCCCCTTCTGGGAGGGGGTATTGAGCCCAGCTGGGGTGGGAGGCCTTCTGGGGGAATCCCTGTCCAGTAGTCTAGGGGTGGCTTCTTTGGTCCCTGGACAATCTCCCCTGAAGATTCTGGTGGGAAGGAGGAGCTGGAGAGGGCCTCACCCTACCTGCAGAATTCACTGTGAGATATTTGTCCTCCAAAGCACCTGTCACATGTGGCCCAGAGCTAAGGGACCTGCGGTCACCTGGTCTAACTCCCTCCTCCTCAAGGTGGGGGGGACTTGCCCAAGGTTACAGAGTATTCTTTCCACTCTTCCAAGGAGTTCCTTCTCATGACCCCCTTTTCCCCACACAAAACCAGCACCTTGCTCCCATGACCTCTGGGTTGTGTGTGCTCTGGGTGTCCTGTGTCCAGGTCCCATGTGCCCATACGGCCTCTCTTCTTTGTGCCCTGTGTCCTCAGTGTTCCTTGTGCCTGGCTTCCTGAGACCCAGATCCCATTTACCCAGCATGTTCTGTGACCTGGTAGTCTCCATGTCCAGTGTCCACGCCCCCCTGGGTTCCCTCAGTCACACAGGCTGTGGTGGAGAGGGAGAAGTGGCCTTGCCTTCCCTGGCTGGCCCTGAGCCTCTCCTGTGGCCCATCCCCTATAGGCCCTGGGCAGTGACGGCGTGCGGGTGACCATGGAGAGTGCGCTGACCGCCCGTGACCGGGTGGGGGTGCAGGATTTTGTGCTGCTGGAGAACTTCACCAGCGAGGCAGCCTTCATCGAGAACTTGCGGCGGCGCTTCCGCGAGAACCTCATTTACGTGAGACTCAAGAGGAGAGATGGGTGGCAGTGCTGGGGGGCACAGATGCAGGACTAAGGGGGGAGGGAGGCACCAGGGGCCTCTGAGAGAGACTTGTGACCCTCTTCCTCAACCCCTCAGACCTACATTGGCCCCGTCCTGGTCTCTGTCAACCCCTACCGGGACCTACAGATCTACAGCCGTCAGCATATGGAGCGATATCGCGGTGTCAGCTTCTATGAAGTACCACCCCACCTGTGAGTAACTCCTAACCACCACCCTAGAATCAACCTACCCAACCCTCACTCTAAAATGATTTCTGACCTCCCCCTTGGAATAAATCTACATCTGTATGGAATCTCACAATTCCGTACCCTGGAGTGACCCCGACCCCCACTTGAGATGACTCAATTCCATCCAAGCGGGATTTCCCCAGCCCCCACCCCAACTCACCCATGACTTATCACCAACTTTATTTTTTTTTTACCAGGAGGTCCTGGGGATCGAACCCGGGTCCCTCCATATGGGAGACGGATGCCCAACCATTTGAGCCACATCCGTCCCCCTATCACCAACTTTAAGGACTCTTTGACCCCCCTCCCACCAATGAGGACCCCTAGTCCTACCTATGTGTGACCCCGACCTCCACCTGAGTGACTCTAACACCCCCTCAATCATCCATCTCAAAGTGAGCCCCTTTCCTCAACTGTGAAGTATCCCCCTTGAGCCACACCCCTGAGGGACCCCCCCACCCCCATCTTCGAGGGTCTACCCCACTCACACCCACAAGTGATCTTCAACAGGTATAGGAACAGCTCCCCTGTTCCTACCTGACGGGCCCTCCTACCACCTGCAATCACTTGGGACCAATCCCCTGACCTCCCTGACAAGCCTCTGTCCACAGGTTTGCAGTGGCTGACACTGTGTACCGGGCACTGCGCACAGAACGCCGGGACCAGGCTGTGATGATCTCAGGGGAGAGCGGGGCAGGCAAGACAGAGGCCACCAAGCGGCTGCTGCAGTTCTATGCTGAGACCTGTCCAGCCCCTGAACGGGGTGGTGCCGTGCGTGACCGGCTGCTGCAGAGCAATCCCGTGCTGGAGGTGAGGGGACATAGCATCTGGGGAGGTGGGGGAGCAAGGGAGGAGTGCCAGGCGTCCTTCATGCCTTTGCCCACTCCTAGGCCTTTGGAAATGCCAGGACCCTCCGGAATGATAACTCCAGCCGGTTTGGGAAGTACATGGATGTGCAGTTTGACTTTAAGGTAACTGTGGGTGTGCTGGAGGAGGGAGGAAAGGGGTTCTCATCCACTAGCTGCCCACCAGCGAGGTCCTTGGCACAAACAAATATTTATTGAGTGCCTACTGTTTGCCAGGCACTGTACTAGATGCTGGAGTAGTGCAGCAGTGAAACAGACAGACAAAAACCTCTGTCTCTGTGAGAGGTAGCAGTAAACAGAAAAATAATAAACTAGGTGACAAGTGTCATGGCAAAAGATAAAATGAGTTAAGGGGATAGGGAATGTCTGAGGGGTGGGGAGGTTACAATTATAAATAAGGTGGATAGAGTAGACCAGCAAGCTATGCAGATACCTGGAGGCAAAAATTCCATGCAGAGGGAATAGCCAGTGCAAAGGTCCTGTGGTGGGAGGTGCTTTGTGAGTTCAGGGGACAGCAAGGAGGCCACAGTAGCTGGAGAAGAGAGCAAGGGGCCGAGGAATAGGGGGAAAGGTCCGAGGTGGGTCAGGGAGATCAGTTGGTGCAGGTCCTTGTGTTCTTTGTAAGAGCTTTGATTTTTTTTTCACCTGAGTGGAAGGTAGGCCATTGGAGGGTTTTTAGTAGAAGTTGTCATAATCTGAGTTTCCTATTAAAAGGACCATTCTGGCTGCTGTGTGGAGTGGAGACCATAGGGGACTGGGTAAGATGCAGGGAAACCAGATAGGAGGCTGGTAGACTGCTCTTTAAGTGACGGGTGATGGTGGCTTGATTCCTGTGGTGGCAGGGAGATGGTGAGCAGTGGTTGGATTCTGGATATGTTTTGAGGGTTAAGCCAGCAGGATTTGCTGTCTGATTGAGTGTGGGGTTTGAAAGAAAAAGAGGCTTCCAGGATGATTACCAACTTCTCTGCCTAAGTGACCAGAAGGATGGAATTGCCATGACCGAGGCAGGACACTAGAGTGGCTAGGTTGAGGAGGGGAAGACCAGGAGTTCAATTTTAGGCATTTACCGTTTGAGATGCCCCTCCAGTATTCAAGTGGAGTTGCCAAGTAGGCTGTGACTCCATGACAACCCTTTGAGTTGGGGTTGAATGTCCCCATTTCTTAGATGAAGAAACTGAGGCCAGAGGGGGGCAACTTGCCTTAACCCACACAGCTACTGGCAGAGCTGTAATTAGAGCCCACGTGTGGCCGGTTCCACAGCACAGAAGTTCAGGGAGAGAGGAGGAGATAGGCTCTAGTGATCAGTGTCCCTGACCACTCCCTGTGCCCTGCCCACAGGGGGCCCCTGTGGGTGGCCACATCCTCAGCTACCTCCTGGAGAAGTCCCGAGTGGTGCACCAGAATCACGGGGAAAGGAACTTCCATATCTTCTACCAGCTGCTGGAGGGGGGTGAGGAGGAGACACTGCGCAGGCTGGGCTTGGAACGGAACCCCCAGAGCTACCTGTACCTGGTGAAGGTGAGTGGCTGGCAGGCAGGACAGGTGCCACCCAGGGACACGGTGCCAGGGCTCACAACCAGCTGTGCTCTTCCCTCAGGGCCAGTGCGCCAAAGTCTCCTCCATCAATGACAAGAGTGACTGGAAGGTCGTCAGGAAGGCTCTGACGGTCATCGACTTCACCGAGGATGAAGTGGAGGTAAGACTTCTGCCAAGGACCCTCCTTTCCTCCTGTCATGCCCCCAAAATCACCTCCTGCTTTCAGAACCCATTTCCACTTTTCCTCTCAGGCGCTCTCCCTCTGCCTGTCCACTGTTCGCCCTCACGTGGCTCTCTGCCCCTCCCCCAGGACCTGCTGAGCATCGTGGCCAGTGTCCTGCATTTGGGCAATATCCACTTTGCCGCTGATGAGGAGAGCAACGCCCAGGTCACCACCGAGAACCAGCTCAAGTATCTGACCAGGGTGAGCAGGGTGGCAGAGAGCGAGAGGAGGGGCAGTGGGGGCGAGGGGCGCACCCTCACCATGTCCGCCCACCCTTGGCAGCTCCTTGGTGTGGAAGGCTCGATGCTGCGGGAAGCCCTGACACACAGGAAGATTATTGCCAAGGGAGAAGAGGTGAGCCTGAGTCTTTGTCTCAGTGCAGAGAGTGAGGGGGGAGAAGTGCAGGGGTTCCAGGGCAGCTCCCCTCTCCGTGGGCTGCCTAGCTGGTCCTCTCAGCAGTGCTGAAGTGAACAAGGCAGGAGGCGTCTGAAAGCTCAGAGACGCTGTAATCTGGCCAAGGTCACACAGGAAGTGGGTGACAGACTGGAACCAAGACTCCTGCCAGGAATCAGGCCTCTTGTCCCCATACCATTTCTCTCCGGGGTGGCTGCTGTGCAGCCCTGACCACCCTCCCCCTCCAACCCCTAAGCTCTCCAGGAGCGAGGTGTTCAGGGAGATCATAGTTTCTTGGTCTTCTGCCTGAGCCTGCTGAGGAGGGGGCCCAGGGCATTCACCTGTCTGTCTCGCTGTCCCCCCACAGCTCCTGAGCCCGCTGAACCTGGAGCAGGCCGCATATGCGCGAGATGCTCTTGCCAAGGCTGTGTACAGTCGCACTTTCACCTGGCTGGTCGGGAAGATCAACAGGTCGCTGGCCTCCAAGGTGAGGAGGGTTCGGCCCATGCTTGCAAGGCCAGGAGGGAGGGTAGTGTGGGGAGGCCTGGGGTAGGGGCTTGGCAGACGTCGGGACCCATACTCTTGGTTGAATGCCCGGCCCTAGGATGCTGAGAGCCCCAGCTGGCGGAGCACGACAGTTCTTGGGCTCCTGGACATTTATGGCTTCGAGGTGTTTCAGCACAACAGGTCAGCGCCAACCTGTCTCCTGCCAGCCTCCATCCCCGCTGCTTCTGTTTTCTCCTGGGCAGCCCGCCACCTCCTCCCAGGGCCCTGTCTTAGCCCCTCTCCTCTTTACCTCTGTCATTCCTGCCTGATTCCTCCCACCCCACCCCTAGCCACCCGGGGTCCTGCTGTGTTTCCTACCTTTACTGTTAGGGGGCCTTGTCCTTTCTTTCCCCTGCTCCTGGCCCTGTATCCCCCTTGAGCTGCTGTGGCTGCTTCTATTTCCCCCACAGCTTTGAGCAATTCTGCATCAATTACTGCAACGAAAAGCTGCAGCAGCTCTTCATCGAACTCACCCTCAAGTCAGAACAGGAGGAATATGAGGCAGAAGGCATCGCGGTGAGTGTGATCTGGGGGTGCCCATGGACACTGGAGGTCCAGGCATCGGGGTCTTGAGGGGAGAGAGTGCCAGGACCCCATGACGGTGCCTTCCTTCTCTTTACTCCTCAGTGGGAGCCTGTCCAGTACTTCAACAACAAGATCATCTGTGACCTGGTGGAGGAGAAGTTCAAGGGCATCATCTCCATTTTGGTGCATCCTCTACTCCTCCCAGGCTTCGTGTAGGGGGCTGAGTGGGAGGACGTCACGCCTTTGCCTTGTTCTCCAGGCCTTTCTACAGAGGGCGAGTTGGGGCCTGAGCAGGGACAGGGCAGGGCTGTGTGTGGAGGGTGGTGAGATGTTGGCTACTCTGAAAGCTTTCTGTGGGGAGCTCTCTGGAATCTGCCCAGTTCCCTGTGTCTGCCTCCCTGTACTGTGCCCCTGAATCTCCTGTGCTCTCAGCCCCTTCCCCGGTACATCCCTCACCCTGTCCCACACCCCCCAGGATGAGGAGTGTCTGCGCCCCGGGGAGGCCACAGATCTGACTTTCCTGGAGAAGCTGGAGGACACAGTCAAGCACCATCCGCACTTCCTGACGTGAGCGGGACAGCAGGGCTGCTTGGGGCAAGGGCTCCCTGCAGGACAAAGCCTGTGGAAGGCTGGGTATTTCCCTCACGGGCCCACTCACACACCATCCCATAGCCCCGGCCAGAAGTCAGGAGACCCTAGAGCCAGTCAGAAATGGCTGCAGAATCTTAAACCACCAGCCATGAGGAGATAACAGGGAGGTGCCCTATTGGAGCAGTTGCACACAGCCGCAGCTCCCACTGCTCCCACGAAGAAAGAAGCTAGTAGTGGCATGGCTTCCTCCTTATGCTTTTGTGAGGAGGAAACTTGCTAAGATTTTTTTAGTTTCCTTATTTGGAAATTGCTTTTTATTTGAGGAATTCCCTAAAGTGGGAAGGGGTAGAAACAGAAACAGGCTCCTCTGGCCCAGCTCTACCCTGTGGATTTTGTGCGCATCATGTCTTCGAACCTATGGCAACCCTTTAAGGAGATATTCTTGGGAATTTCTCCATTTTACTGAGGCTCAAAGAGGTGAAATCACTTGCCCAAGATTTTCATGCATCTAGCACATTGCACAGTTGGGAATTTTTTTTTGTTTCTTTCCTTAATGTATTATCAAGTTGTTTCTAGGGAAGCGGCTGTGGCTCAATCAGTAGGGCTCCTGTTTACCATATGGGAGGCCCCGGGTTCGGTTCCCGAGGCCTCCTGGTGAGGACAGGCCCGCCTGCACGGCGTGGTTGGCTGACCCAGCGAGCACAGGCAGCAAGGGGGGGGATAAATGAATAAATAAATAAAATCTTTAAAAAAAAAAAAAAAAAAAAAAAAAAGTTGTTTCTAATTATAAAAATAATATTGCTTGTTAGAGGAAAGTTGGAATGTGTGCAAATGTCATTTATAATCCTGTCACCCCAAGGTCATCACTGTTAACAATTTGAGGCATTTCCTTCCTGCCTTTTTCTATATGTTTTTTTTTTTTTCTTTCCGTAGTTGAGAACTTATTGTGTATAAGCCTCAAGATAATGTTATATCCTGAGTATTTTCCTGTATCATCAAACGTAAAAATTTCCTCAAAACACTTCCTTCTGTGGCTGCATGGTCCTCTGGCCCACAGATATGCCACCATACTTACCCAGCCTGTGGAGCCCTGGCCAGCCTCCAGATTCCTGCCGGGATAACAAGGCTGCCACAAACATCTTTGTGCCTTAAGTCTTTGCCTGTTTCTCTGATTAGTCAGTTGGAATAGTTCTTAAAAGTAAAAAATGTGCTAAAGGGTATAAATATGCTAAAGATTTAAGTTACCTCCCAGGGGCATATTCCATTCTTAAAACATCCTGCACAGCTCTCCCCCTTGTGACCCTGTAACAGCTGGAGCCATAGCCCTTCACCCAGTATGCCTGGCATTCAGAGACCCGGGTCCCAGTCCTGGTGAGCAGGCAGGGGGTACAGCTCCAGCCAGCGGTCTGTAGCGTCCTCTCCACCCCCAGGCACAAGCTGGCCGACCAGCGTACTAGGAAGTCTCTGGGCCGTGGCGAGTTCCGCCTTCTGCACTATGCTGGGGAGGTGACCTACAGTGTGGCCGGTAAGGATCCTGGAGCTGGGTCCCCATGGGGACAGGGCAGGGGGTCCTCCCTCACCTCACATCTGCTCTCCCCTCCCAGGGTTCCTGGATAAGAACAACGATCTTCTATTCCGGAACCTCAAGGAGGTGAGGACACAGGGTAGGACGTGCGGCTTGGGGTGGGGGCATCCCACAGGCGTGTTTGCACCTCTGCCCTGGGAATCTGTCCTGCCTGCTTCTGGGCTCGCCGCCTGATGCCCTGCTCTGCCCTCATAGACCATGTGCAGCTCGGAGAATCCCATTATGAGCCAGTGCTTCGACCGGAGTGAGCTCAGTGACAAGAAGCGGCCAGAGACGGTGCGGAGGCTATGGGACCCAAAGAAGCGTGCGTGTGTGCACATGCACGTGTGTGTGTGCATGGATGGGTGCCTGGGAGTTTGGCGATACATGTGAGGAGTAGGCTGTAGGAGGTTGCCTGTGGGTGCATCTGTGCCTACCTCCATGCATACACCTGTGTGTGCACCTGTCTCTGAGTGCCTGTGTATACATCTGTCTCTGTGGGGGCACCTGTGCATGTATACCTGACTGTGGGCTCTCATTTGCACATCCCCACAAGCCACTGGTCTGTAACAAGCCCTTGGTTACCCAGCCTCCTCTTTCTGTGTCCCTATCTCAGGATGGGGATCACCCTCCACTTAGTGCCCCAGGCCAGAAACCTGGGTATCATCCCTGCCTCTTCCTTCTCCCCCATCTCCCTCATCCAAGCCACCACTGGATCTTGCCAGTTGCTATTGACTGAATACTAGTCACCTTTTTTTTTTTTTTGAGATTTATTTTAATTTATTTACCAGCTCCCCCTTGCTGCTTGTGCTCGCTATGTCCTTTTGCTGTGTGTTGTTCTGTGTCTGCCTCTCTCCTTTTGTTGGGTCAGCTCACCATGCTGCGCAGGCCTGCTTGCCCTCATCAGGAGGCCCCGGGAATCGAACCCAGGGCCTCCCATATGGTAAACAGGAGTCCAACCATTTGAGCCACAGCCGCTTCCCAACTAGTCAACTCTTTGCCCTCAGCCCTTTCTCCATAACCACTGCTCCAGTTCAGTACTTTGTAGTCGCTTATCTGAGCCAACCAGCTCCACCTGGTCTCGTGGCTTCCCATTTACCCATCTTCCATGTATGTGATGTTATGATATTCCAAAATGCAGGTCTGATCCTGTCATGCTCTCACTCTAAACTCCTCAGTGGCTCCCTATTTCCCTCAGAATGAAATCTAGTCTCCCTAAGAATTGAGGTTGTGGGGGCGGATGTGGCTCAACTGGTTGGGCGTCCGTCTCCCATATGGAGGGACCTGGGTTCGATCCCCGGGACCTCCCGGTAAAATAAAAAAAAAAATAAAAATAAAAAAAAAAAGAATTGAGGTTGTGGGGAGTCCTGAGCAGGATTTTTAGGCAGTGGAGTGAGATTCCTAAGCTGAGGTCTTTAGCCCAGAGAGGTATGGAGCAGAGTCTGGCCCCTTTATCCTGAGGGATGGTTGGTGCGAGACATTGAGGAAGGGCCTAAGCATGGGGGTGGGGCAATTGTGGGAATTGGTGCTGCTTTGCCCCAGGGAGGGGCCACTGCAGGGGTCAGTGCAGCCCAGCCAACTTTCCATTCACCCTTGGCTCACCAGGTCGCCACCCAATTCAAGATGAGCCTCCTGCAGCTAGTGGAGATCCTGAAGTCTAAGGAGCCTGCCTACATCCGCTGCATCAAGCCCAATGATGCCAAACAGCCCGGTAGGCCCCCCACTACTGGCCCCGTGGTGGTGTCGGGGTGTCGAGCCGTTTGTCAACACAAGACTGCTGACCACCCCATTACCCTTCTCCCACAGGCCGCTTTGACGAAGTTTTGATTAGGCACCAAGTGAAGTACCTGGGGCTGATGGAGAACCTGCGCGTGCGCAGAGCCGGTTTTGCCTATCGTCGCAAATATGAAGCTTTTCTGCAGAGGTGGGAGGGGCCTGGCTCACAGCCCCGGTGAGGGGATTGGGATAGTAGAGTGAACGCCAGAGCCTGTGGGGAGCACTGGGGTTCTCCGCCCCATAGGAGGCTCAGAGGTGCTGTGGGACTCACGCCAGGGACCCCTCTGATGCATACCTAAGGTCAAGCTTGGTAGAGACCACAGGCCTGCCTAGGCCCTGCCTCACGGAGCACTGGTTGAGTGTGCACGAGACATGCGTCCACACGCCAGTCACCAGAGGCAGAAGGTAAGGAGCCTGTCAGGAGTTGAGTTTCCAAGGAGCCCAGAGAGGATAGAGAAGGGGTCTGGGAGTCACTGAGGGCGTGAATTCCAGCCCAGCCACTTTCTAGCCTTAGGCACATAAGCTAACCTCAGTTTCCTCATCTTTAAAACGCTTTCTGTGAGTTGTGAACAAGTCAGTGCAAGCCCCTAGCAGGTGCTCAGCAAAGCTGGTTTGGGCCTCCAGAGAAGGGTGCTGGATGCATTCCTGCTCCTCCCTGTCCCCAGGTACAAGTCGCTGTGCCCAGAGACGTGGCCCACATGGGCAGGGCAGCCCCAGGACGGAGTGGCCGTGCTGGTCAGGCACCTCGGCTACAAGCCAGAGGAGTACAAGATGGGCCGGTGAGTGATGCCCTGCCCGGAGGTTGGGGGGCAAGGGGGGTGGCAACCAGGGACTGATCACTGCTCTCCTCCCAGGACCAAGATCTTTATCCGCTTCCCCAAAACCCTGTTTGCCACAGAGGATGCCCTGGAGGTCCGGCGGCAGAGTCTGGGTGAGAACCAGGCCCCACCTTTCCTGTCCCATTGGGTGTCTTCTGGGGAGCAGGGGAGGGGGTCACGGCATTTGGAGTCCTTCTCCAGAAAGTCTGCCTGGCCCAGATCCAGTGCCCCTTCCTCTGTCCTGTCTCCATCCCCAGCATCTACCATCTGCCTGACCCCTAGATGCAAACTCTGAGCATGCCCCCACATTTGTTTGCTCGCTCTTGCTCCTGCTCTCTCATTTACTCTCCCTGAACTTATTTATCCTCTTGCTTGCTAGCTGATTCAGCCACTCCCTCATTCACGGCACTCTTTCAGCTCTGACCATGTCAGGCTCCCCTCTGGTTCCCCTGAGCTCTGGCCAGTTGACTTTCTTTCCTTATCACAGCCACCAAGATCCAGGCTGCCTGGAGGGGCTTTCACTGCCGGCAGAAATTCCTCCGGGTGAAGCGATCAGGTTTGAGGGCCTGGGGGTCTTCAGGAGGGGCGGAGTCCAGGGCTAGTGCAGGCCATCTTGGTGAGGGGCTAGAGGTCAGACAGTTGTGGTCTCTGCAGCCATCTGCATCCAGTCGTGGTGGCGTGGAACACTGGGCCGGAGAAAGGCGGCTAAGAGGAAGTGGGCAGCAGAGACGATCCGGCGGTGAGCACTGGGGCTCCATGAGGGGGTGCAGAGCAGCATGTATGTGTGGGGGGGGTCTTTTGCCAGGTTTCTAACTCCCAACCCTGTCGGGCCCTCCCCACAGGCTCATCCACGGCTTCATCCTGCGCCACGCACCCCGTTGCCCCGAGAACACCTTCTTTCTGGACCACGTGCGCACCACTTTTTTGCTCAACTTGCGGCGGCAGTTACCCCGAAATGTCCTGGACCCCTCCTGGCCCATGCCCCCACCTGCCCTACGTGAGGTTTGTGGACACTCCCTGATGAATTAGGGACCAGCAGAAGGGCCCTAATAGTCATGTGGCCATGGGAGTAGTCAGGGAGGGCTCCCTGAAGGAGGAGGACCGGAGCAGGGTTGTGAAGAACAAGTTCTTTTGAGAGGAACAATTCAGGAGTGGAGTGATTGTAGAGGTTGCAGAGCATAGTTTCAGCAAGGCCCTGGTGTAGGAAGATGGCTGATGTCCTCAGAGGGCAAAGAGCCAGGTTGATGGGGGCCCTGATCTCACTTTTCCCCATAGGCATCGGAGCTCCTGCGAGAGCTGTGCATGAAGAACATGGTGTGGAAATACTGCCGGAGTATCAGCCCCGAGTGGAAGCAGCAGGTTTGGAGAGCAAGGAGGCAGAGGTGCACTAGGCAGTGGGACTGGGTATTACACGAGGTGTGCTGACCTGGGAAAGCACGTACTCTGATTCATCAGCAACCTCAAATGGACCCCAGCCCCTTGGTGGCCCAATCTTTGAAGCAGAGGCTGAAATAGATTTTGTGATGTCAAGCAAGTTTCATCTTGGGGGCCAACTCCACTTGATTGGTAGAGGCTGCCCTGAAGCTGCTTGTTCATTCTGAGGGAAACAGTGCTGCACTCAGCTGGTAATATCTGCCATGGTTGCAGAGACAGACGGTGGTGGCTGATGTACCTTGTATTTGCCAACCCAGTATTGGATGATGCTAAAGGACTCACCCAGCTCTCAATTAAGAGCAATCAGCCAGCTTCAAGATGCCAGCCCAGAGCTGAGTCTTGGGGCTCCAGGGCCTGATAGGGTAGAACTCATCTCCAAATTCAGTTCTGGAGCCCACAGAGCTGTCGTGGCCCCTCTGGGGGAGCTCTCTGCCTTGGTTGGTTGGCACTGAGGGTAGGAAGAAGAGGGGCTAATGGGAGTGTTGGCAGCAGGGCTCTGCCTCCTGGTGGTGGGACCATAGAGTGAGGGAGGCTGTCTTGTTCCTGAGGCTGGGCTTTTAGGGTCCCCACCTCTTCTGCTCCTCACCCCTACTTGTCTCCTCAGCTGCAGCAAAAGGCCGTGGCTAGTGAGATCTTCAAGGGCAAGAAGGATAATTACCCCCAGAGTGTCCCTAGGCTCTTCATCAGCACTCGGCTTGGTGAGCCCCTGACTTTCCAGCACGCAAACCCTCTGTCATCCTCTCAGCCCCACTCTTCCTCTAACCTCCCGCTCCCCCTTCTGGGTTGCAGGTGCAGATGAGATCAGCCCCAAAGTGCTGCAGGCCCTGGGCTCTGAGCCCATCCAGGTGAGACCAGCCTGCAGCCCTTAGTCCAGCACCGTTTTGCCCAAAGGCTAAGGATAAGGAAGTTATCCCACTCCTTGGGATAACCTGTCCTCTGCCCCCAGTACGCAGTGCCTGTAGTGAAATACGACCGCAAGGGCTACAAGCCTCGCTCCCGGCAGTTGCTGCTGACACCCAGTGCCGTAGTCATCGTGGAGGATGCCAAAGTTAAGCAGAGGATCGATTATGCCAACCTGACTGGTGAGCCAGAGTCCAAGGCTGCATAGGGAGTGCCCCAGCTCTGACCTTTGATCCCTGACCCCTGCCCTTCCCGCTCAGGGATCTCCGTCAGCAGCCTGAGTGACAGCCTCTTTGTGCTCCATGTGCAGCGTGAGGACAATAAGCAGAAGGTGTGGGTTTGGGGACTAGGAGGCAGGGTAGGGGTGGGTTCCTTTAGCACTGGGCAGGGCCTTGACCCTTCTACCCATCTGGGCACCCCAGGGGGATGTGGTGCTGCAGAGTGACCACGTGATTGAGACACTGACCAAGACGGCCCTCAGCGCCGACCGTGTGAACAACATCAATATCAACCAGGGCAGGTTAGAGAGGAGGGGTCATGGGTGGGCCGTGTGTGCACACAGTGAACAGGACAGGCCCTGGGAGTTCTGTCTCCATGGAAAAGTCCTCATATTCTCCCTTCCCTCCAGCATCACATTTGCGGGGGGCCCCGGCAGGGATGGCATTATTGACTTCACCCCTGGCTCGGAGCTGCTCATCACCAAGGCCAAGAACGGGCACCTGGCTGTGGTGAGTGGGGCCTGGTGGGCTGCACTTGCTTCCCCACCAATAGCCCCAGGCCTAGGCTGGTGCCTCCCAGGGCAGAGGCTTCCTTGGCAGAGCCTGGGTACCTCACCCATGCGTTTCAATCCAGAGGGCACCACACTGCCCCCTTCCCACTGCCTACCATGAGGGCCAGAGGAGGGGGGCATTTGAGCCCCATGGTGCTGAGGGTCATGAAGATGGCAGCATGGGTCTGTAGGGAAGACCCAGAGTGATGAGGGTGCTTGTGGGATCAGAGTCCCAGGACTGACGCCATGAGGCGTCCACCCCCAGTCCTCTGCTATGTGTATCTGACCCGTGGGTACAAGTGCCTAGAGCACCTTCTGTTTGCTTCTTGCTCACCACTTGGGCTTCTCTCTCCCTCTGTCCCTACCTAGGTGGCCCCACGGCTGAATTCTCGGTGATGAAGGCACCCACTGGAGCCCCTTCCACCCCCTCAATGCTTTGCTTAACCCACCTCCCCTTCCCAGTTACCAAAGACTCGCACTTCCAGACAGGGACACAGGGACACCTCAAAGCCCACCTGCAGACTCCTGTCCTCTGCTCAGCCCTTTCTTGAGGGAGAAGCAGGGACCAGGGAGCTACCCCAGGAGTGGGCCAGGCCGGGCCACAGCAATAGGAAAGCCGGGGCCAGAGCAAGCCATGCCTGCCCCACCGCTGATGCCAAATAGTTGAGAGAAGGGAACTTTTGCTGGGGTTTTCTCTGAGATTTTTTGATGCTTTATAGGAAACTATTTTTTTTAAAGCCATTTTCCTACCCCAAGACACGCTGGATGTGTTGTCCCTGACTCCGGCAGGGCAGGGAATATAGCTGGTATGTCGGGTAGTCTGGGTTCTGGGGCCCTCTTCCCTGCCCAGGCCACCCTCCTCATTCCCTTGGCACCTTGTCTGTCCATCTTTCTGTCTGCCTGTCTGTCCACCTGCACCTTTGCAGCCCACTCTGACCTCCCCCTGGGTGTTGAAATAACCCTTGCCTGTCCCCTGCTGCCTTAAGAAGTCCCTTTTAATATCTTCATCCCAGTTTGGGGGGTGGGGGAGGTGGGCCTAGAGTGGGGAAAGGAGTCTTAGACCCCAGAATTTGGAAGACTCTGAGAGATCATCTAGTCCATCTCCTGGTGTTACAAAGCAGAAGACTGGCCCAAAGAGGGGAAGGACTCACCCAAGGTCATACATCAGGTTCGGGCAAAGCTGGGACTGTAGCCCTGCCCTCAGCACATCTCACTGCCTCTCCCAGGGACAGGGAGCCCCATAGCACTTGGGTGATGTCTTAAGTGTGCCTCTGGCTCCTTGACCAGCAATCACCCTGGGGGTGCTGCTAGGTGGGAAGAGCACTTTTGCCTGAGTCCATGCCTTAGGGTGACACACACCCTGCCCATGCACCTCGTCCCCAATTCAGGGGTATAGGGCCTTTGCTGGCCTTAGACCCCTCTCCCTAGCCTGGGAGCCTGGGGAAGGAGCTGGCCTTGGGAGGAGCTGCAGGGGCATCACCTCTTTCTGCTGCTTCCCTCCAGAGGGCCTAGGGGCTGCCCAGCTACCTTTGTGCCCTGCTGGGGGGTTTCAGCCCACTGCTGACACTTCTGCAATCCAGAGAAACACTAAATAAAGCAATACATGTTTGCCAACATTGTCTCTTTGTGAATGTTAGGAAAGGGAGAGGGCCCCTAGAAGGCAACCAGGGGCCTCATATTGCAGTTTTGCCTTGTCCCCAAAGCAGGGCTCCGTGGGGGAGTGAGAAGGAGTGACCAGTAGCTGCACTGTGGACTCGCTCTTTTATTGTCTGCTGTTTACAGAAGGGCTGCTCAGCCTGGCCCACTGTCATGGGCACAGGGGAAAAGATGCTTCAACATGGTCCCTGCCCACGTGGTCCTCAGCTGGGCAGGTGGGTCTGCTGGAGAGAAACACAGCCAGCATGGACAGTGCAGGGCCCAAGGTCAGGGTGAGGGGTTGCAAACATTTCATAAAAAATATGGCATTGGAGGTAGGTCTTGAAGGATAATCGTCTACTAGTCCATATTTTGTTGCAAGTGACAATCCCAATCCAACCTGGTTTGGGCAGAATGGCATTTATTAGTATTAGCAACATAACAGCTCTGGGGTCAAGCTGCTTACAAGTGCTTGGTATTGTAGGAATGTGTCTTAGAACTATCCCTTGGCTCAGCCCTCCTCTGCAGTGGCTTCATTCTCAGGCAGGTCCTTCCTTTATGGTGAGATGGCAGCAACATCCACCAGCAGCTCCATGCTTTCGTTAGCAACAGAGACAGGAGAAAACCTTTTTCCCAATTATTCAAGCCAAAGTCTCAGAGCTGATTCTCAGTGGCCCAGCTTGGATCAGGTGACCCTTCCCTGACCAAGTCATTGTAGCTAGGGAGAAAAGCATATTCTGACTGGCCAAGCTTGGGTCACCTGCACCCCGCAAATCATACACCCAACCACAAGGACAGGAGTGAGAGCAAATGACTCCCCTAATGAAAATCCGAGTCTTATCCCCAGAAAAAAAAGGAACGCGATCAGCAACAACTGGAGCTAATCAATAGGCTGCCAGGGTGGCAGATGTGGCTCAAAAGGTTGGGCATCCGTCTCCCATATGGAGGACCTGGGTTCGATCCCTGGAACCTCCCGGTAAAAATAAAAAATAATTAAAAAAAAAAAAAAAATAGGCTGCCAAAGAGTTTTCCCGAGAGGGAAGTGCACTGTGGGCAGAAGGAATGGCGTGTGCAGGGTTTAGAGGCAAGAAAAGGTTGGGGCCAGGCTACCTGCCCAGAGTTTAGATTCATTGCCTCGGGCAAAAATCCTCAATGACTGAGGTTCCATGCAGTATATGACTATCTGCGGCTTGACAGACAATCCTGTGAATACACCTTGATTTTGACACCTCCAGGAAAAATTAATTTATACAGAAAAGTGAAAGCACCACAATAAAAATTATCTTATCAGTAGCAACAGTGGCTCCAAGAAGCTGAGAGATAAGATTTAGTTAGGTGCAATTACCAGCTTTATAACTGCAACTACACTTCTGTATCAAATTGGAATGTGTTTGAGAGCGACATCACATATAACCCAGGTGTCAGCAGTGGACGCTCCGTCCTTTAGAATGGTTTGTGCCCCAGCTCATACCCTGAAGGAAGTCCAGTGCCCTCTGGGAGGTCTATACAAATTCTAGGAAGCTCTTTTTGGCTCTGTATAACAGTCTCCACTGGACTCTCCAGTCATTCATCATCCAATATTTATTAAATGCCTACTATATGTCAGGCTCTCTGCTAGGCACTTGGGATATAGCAGGAACAAAAAAGGGACAAAATTCCTTGTGCTCATGGAGCTTATATTCCAGAGGGGAAGAGATATAATACACTAAAGTAAAATACGTAATATATTAGAAAGGGACAAGGGCTGGGAAATTTAATAAAGCAGAGAAGGGGAAGAGGGTGTATTAGGTGTGCAGTTTGCAATTTTAAATGGGCTGCCCAGGGAAGGTCTCACTGAGAAGGCTGCCTTGTTCGTAACCTGGACAAGCGTGTTCCCGGTAGAGAGAACAGCAAGTAAAAAGGAGTAGCATGGGGGCTTGATTCCAACCCCCCACCCCCACCCCAAAAGCCATGGGAGTGAGCAGCACATTTCCTAAAAGATGGTGCAATGATCAAAAGTTTACATCACAACAAAGCAAACAAGTCAAAGGTAAGTACTTTCCAGCCAAATTCTCAAAAGTCCTGCAGCCATGTGGCCACTGGGAGCATTTCCCTGAACATGCTGGGAAGTTTCAGCCTCCTGCCTGTGCTCCCAGCGCTCTCGATTTCCCCAAGATGCTCCTTGGAATCCCTTCACATTTCTCCCTAGACCTTTCTCCTAATGTCTGCTCCAGACCCTGCCTTTCATTTTGAGACTGGCCCTTGTCTCTTCAAAACCAAGGGCTACCCACTGCAGGGGTGGGCCATTTCTCTTTTTCATAGACCAGAACCTTTAGCAGACACTTGGGAATTTCCCTGTTTCCTTTCATGGGTGAGAAAAGGGCAATTTATTTTCCCATTAACACAAATTGTGCCTATACTCTCTCTCTCTCTCTCTCTCACGCACACACTTTGGCATGTGATAAAATGTCAGTTTTCCCTTTAAATAGCAATTTTTGTCATTTTGATACAAACAAATTTATTTGTTTGTTTGTTTTAAAGGGGAAGTGAGTACAAGTTGCCCCATTCCAGCCAGTCCCATTTACACAGTACCCTGGAATTGTGCAGTGCCCACAACCTGCATGTCTGCAGCAGGCAGCTCTGGTCACTTTAGAGGACACAGCAGACAGGCAGGCAGGTTGGTGCCCTCTGCTTTTACTTCTCCTTCGGGCACCTCTCCACCTGCCCCATCCTATCCCCCTCACAGAGATTTTCCTAAATAAGGAGGTCACTTTCTTTGTAGGGCAGCTCTCAGGCTTATCAGGGAGTAAAAGCCAGCATTATAGCTGCAAATCCTTATGTATGAAGGGAAGGGGAGGAGGAGAAGACAAAAGGGGGAGGGGCAGGGTGGATTGGCTTACTTCTGGAATTAATTACTGTTTTTCCCAAAGCCATTCCTGTTTCTACTTTCCTGCCCTCTGAATTTGTAGATTTTCTGTGCTGCCAGGAAGGACCCACCTGAATGGCTGCTTGGGGCTGTGGTTGCACCTTCTGTCAATCCCCTTGCTTGTTTCCCAGCTCAGTTATGGCTTTTATTCATTTTCTTTTCTTTTCCTCTTCATATATATTATTTCCATGTGCCCTAAGGAAGATGGGTGGAGGCATGGCTTCAGACCCTACAGGCAGTCTCTGGATTAGGTCCTGCCCCAAAGACCCTATTTTCCTGGGGAAATGAAGAGCAGGCCCTTCTCCTTCTCAAAGGGCCAGAATTCATGCTGGGATGGCTTCCGCTGTTAGCACATGGTGACATGCTGTGAGTAAGCCAGGGTCACCATTAGTCACATACAGCAAGGAAGGTTCCCCTCCCTAAGCCTCAAGCAAGCCAGCCCAGGACTGTGTGGATCTGGAAGAGCTGTGTTATTCACAAAGGTCATAACCTACGTCTGATTGATTTTTTTTTTTTTTAAACAATGCATTGAAGTATATCATTCATATATAAACATACATAAACTATAAGTGTTCAGTAAACATTGTGAACTTACAAAACAAACATGCATAGCATCAAACAGGGCTCCTACACATCACCCCATCACAAATACTTTGCATTGTTGCGAAACATTTTTTGACAAATTATTAAAGAGCATCGTCAAAGTATTACTACTAACTATAGTCTGTATCTTACTCCCCCATACATTTTTTAAGGATTTATTTATCTACTTTTATCAGTTTTTACCCCCATCCCTGGTTTTTGCTGTTTTTGTGTCCATTCTCTGGGCAATTCTCTGTGTCCGTTTCCTGCCCTCTATTCTCATCCTTCTCCTCCTGTTTTCACTGGGATTCGATCCTCGGGACCACCGAGGCATCCTACTGCCTGCCACCACCTTAGTTCCTGGTTTCTTGGCGCGTCTCATCTTGGCTCTCCCTTGTGTCACTCTCCTGTTACGTCATCATCTTGCTGCGTGGCTCACAGGGACTGATGGCACACCCACGCATGGGGCCTGGGGGCTCACCCACTTGTGGGGCCTGACAGCACACATACGCATGGGGCCTGGTGACCCACACACTTTCTATATTTTTCTTTTTTTAATTTTTACTGGGAGGTCCCAGGGATCAAACCCAGGTCCCTCCATATGGGAGATGGATGCCCAACCATTTAAGCCACATCTGTCCCCCTGCTATATTTCTTAAGGTTGACCTAAGATACCTAGAGTTACAGTCTTTTTCCATAAAGGATGGTTATATAATAAATCAGGCTTAGTTTATCACCAGCATTAAAAAGAGATGTAATGGGAAGCGGCTGTGGCTCAATCAGTAGGGCTCCCGTTTACCATATGGGAGGCCCCGGGTTCGGTTCCCGGGGCCTCCTGGTGAAGGCAAGCCCGCCCGCGCGGCGTGGTTAGCTGACCCAGCGAGCACAAGCAGCAAGGGGGGGATAAATGAATAAATAAATAAAATCTTTAAAAAAAAAAAAGAGATGTAATGGAGATAATGTGGACATAATACTGTCAATGCAGAGAGGAAGTGAATGGGGTGGTCAGAAAAAGGGAGACATTTGACTTTCAGATCCCATAAAGGATGGAAGGACATTCCAGGAACACAGGGATCCCTGTAGGAGTAGTTAAGATGAGCCTGTGGCCCACCTTCCTGCTGTGCACTGAAATGGGAGTTTTAACACCTGAAGACTGATTAAAGGTTTTATGCAGGATGGCAACACACTCAGAGTTGTATTTTAGAAAGCTCACACTGGCAGCTGTGTAGAGGGCAATTAGGGGCAGTAAGACTGAAGACCACCAGCAAGGAGGCTGCTCACGGGAATACAGAGAACATGATCACAACGGCAGGCTTGGCACCCTTTGCCTTGAATGCCTGGGATAGGGGCACAGACTGGATAGAGGCCCTGTTCTCTGTTCCTACAACCCCCTTCTCCCCCACCATAGCAGTTGTCACTTCGTGTCATTGCCTGTTTCCTGTTTCTTCCCACTGGTTAGTAAGTTCTGTGAGGGCAGGGCCCAGCCTCGATTACCTCTGCACCCTCGTGGTCTTCCAGGAACTCGAAGGCTAAAGGATCAAAGAAGTCCCCCAAGTCCAATAATAGCGCAAATACAAATCTCTGCGGACCGCCGGCTCAGGCCCCGCCCCTTCTTCTCTAGACCTCGCCTCCTCATCCTGGGCAGTCCCGGTCCAAACCAGGCGGCGACGCCTATATGAGGCCGCATGCGCACTGCGCGTGCGACTTCTCACATGCCCTTCTTCCAATGGCGGGCAGCAGTTCCCTTCCCGGCAGTCTCCCTCGGGCAGGGAGCGCGTCATTTCCGGTGGGGAAGGCCCGCGGCCGCCGCCGCCATTTCGGGCGCTGCTGTGAGGCTGAGACCCGAGCCGGTCCGCTGGGCGGCAGGCGCCGGGGCTGGAGGGGCGCGCGCGGCGGCGGCCCAGCGTGTAGGCGCAGAGGCGGCCATGGCAGGCAATTTCGACTCGGAGGAGCGGAGTAGCTGGTACTGGGGACGATTGAGCCGACAAGAGGCGGTGGCGCTGTTGCAGGGCCAGCGGCACGGGGTGTTCCTGGTGCGGGACTCAAGCACCAGCCCCGGGGACTATGTGCTCAGCGTCTCCGAGAACTCGCGCGTCTCCCACTACATCATCAACAGCAGCGGCCCGCGCCCGCCAGTGCCGCCGTCGCCCGCCCAGCCTCCGCCGGGTGAGGGAAGGACGGGACGGGAGGCCCTGGGCGGGGGTGAGGGCCGTGGAACTCTCCAGCTTGGCCAGCTGCTCCTTGTGAGCTGACTCCCCGGGGTTCATGAGCAGCGGGCTGGAGTGACTTGTTCATGGGGCAGCAGGCTGCCCTACCTCGTTCGCACCGACGAGTGGGAGTATGTGGGGGAGGAGGAGCTGCTGACCGAGGCCTCTGGGTGTGACTTGGGAGGACGGCCCAGGGGAAGGGGAACTGCTTCGGCCCCAGGGTGGGGCTAGCGCCGGACCAAGCTGCAAGGGCAGGGCCGGGCAGCGTGGGGACAAAGAACTGAGGGGGATGTTGGCACTGCGGGGGCATCGCTTGGCAGCGGTGCCCAGACTGAATCC
This sequence comes from Tolypeutes matacus, assembly GCA_026826555.1. Classification (NCBI taxonomy): domain Eukaryota; kingdom Metazoa; phylum Chordata; class Mammalia; order Cingulata; family Chlamyphoridae; genus Tolypeutes; species Tolypeutes matacus. The sequence continues at coordinate 2,531,726 of JAKSZT010054053.1, read as the reverse complement.
GTTAATCCTACAAGTGGCTTTTAGGCTTGAAACACTTACTCAGTGTGAAAGAGCCGGGTTTGACCATACTCCCCTGGTGGCCTTTGGTAGGAAGTCACCACATATTGGCGGGGAGGGTTGGAGACACCCTCAGGAAATCGGTCAGCTTTTTCCTTTCTTGGGCATTTTTCCAAAATACTTTTACCATCCTCTTTCCCTGTGGAAGATGAAGGTGGTGAGCTAAGTGCCTTGGTGATAGAAGAAGGCTCTCTGTGGCCAGCCCAGAACAAGTAAATGCCTGGCTGACTGACCAAGAGATCTTAGTGGCCAGAAGACTGTCCTCCTCCGTAATTAAAGGGTTCTAGTTTTCAAAGTGTTTAGTGGAGGAAGGATTTCTTCAGAAAATAAACCAGAAGTAAACCAAGAGTTGAAACAATCCCTTTTCTGAAAGTGAATGAAACTTCATTTTTCCTTGTACCTAAATATTGTCAGTCTTGTGCTTCAGGATCTCTCTTAGCTCAGTAAGTTGGGGCTGTGGCCTGAGTCTTCATGGAAACTGGAAACAGGCCCTGTTGAGCAGAATCTCTGAGTTTAAATGATCTTCCCTTACTGGGAAATAAAGGAAAGATTATTGGGATGTGACTGTCGTACTCATTCATTGAAGTTGCTTTGGGAATATTAAGGAGATATATGCACTTAGTACTTGAGAGTTGTGAGGTACAGGGTAATTCTAAGGTTATCTTTACCAGGGAAACAGGGAACAAGAGTCCTCAAGTTGAAGCAGTTTCCTCCTGACCAGCTGAGACTAGATCCAGGCAGTCTGATATGAATTAGGAGAATTTTGCCATCCTTTGCAAAATTGTCATTTTAGGATAGTCCTAATTTAGATTTATGCACTCTGGCCAGAAAGGGGGAAAAGGGATAGGCAGTCCCTTTGTTAACACCTAGCAATTAAAAAAAAAAAAAAAAAAATGAGGTCTTTAAGTCCACAAGTTTTCCTAGGTCTTTTCTCAGAATGGTCGGTTTCACAGCATTATAACAGGAGAGGGGAATATTGATGTAACATATATTTGCCCTAAATGAGATACATTCTACTTTGAAGTCACCTACATGGTATCTAGGGTTTTGCATTGCATGCGGTAACATGATGACAAACTGTCATTGAAACTCAGTTCTCAACCTTTTGTTACATGTATATTTTGTTGTTTTCAATATTTAGAAATGGCAGCAGGCTGGCTTGTTAGTTTGAAATTTCTCCACACCATAGCATTATGATTTTATTTCTCAGTGCTTACATTGATGTAGAGCTCCACCCTTTCAAAGAGTTCAGATCCTTGGCCCAGGAGAGAAGATGAAGTTTGCCAAAGTTGGTGATTGGGCTGTGGAAGGTTCATGGGTATTGTGGTAATGGTGGTAATGCTTCTTTCTGCCCTGTACCCCATTTTCCACAAAGGGCAATTGATTCAATGCTGTCTTTTTTTTTTTAAATTACCGGGAGGTCCCGGGGATCGAACCTGGGTCCCTCCATATGGGAGACGGACGCCCAACCAGTTGAGCCACATCCAACCCCTCAATGCTGTCTTTATTAAGATTACTTCATCTTTGTTCACCCCTTCTCTATCAAGCTCTTTTTCTTTTGAAACCATACAGAAGCATTCTTGAATTATAGAGAGGCATATTCTTACTTACTGGCTAACATTTATTGACTGCTTATTCTATGCCAGGTATTTTCTTGACTACTTTATGTGCATTATTTCATTTACCTTCTATAACATTCCAGTGAGTTAAGTACCTCCATTTGTTAAAACATTTCCATTTTATAAATGAGGAGAATGAGAGTCAGAGCTTCAGTAACTTGCATAAAGTCACACACCTAGTACATGTCTGAGCCAGAATCTGAACCTAGGCATTCTGACTTAAGAGCTGACTCTTGCGGTATACTCCTATCAAAGCCAGCTTCCTACGTTTTTTGAGTGTTTGCAGAGAAAGTCAATGGGGACAAAATCCCAAAGCAAAAATGACAGAAGAAGATAGGAAGAGCTTGGTTCCAAGAGGAACTATGCCAGCCCTGGACTGCCTAACCCAGAACTACTTATTTTGAGTCAATACTACTACTATCATTTAAGACACTATTGTCTTTTTTTCTATATGTGGAGACAAATACAATCCTGACCACATATGGGGGGGGGGCAGAGAACAGCTTCCATTTGGGTTTAGCATTCAGACAATATATATCTGCTATCTAAAATCGAGGATGAAGAAACTTTTTAAAACCTTATTTAGCAAATTGAATATGGAAAATGAACTTTTTGCTTGAGAATTACATGGTATATTTTGTGGACATAATACATAGGTAATATTTGTGTAGAATAGCTTAGTTATAGTTTTTAGAGGAATAGGGATAGAATAGGCCAGAGATTCTCAAAACTTTTCCAGTGAAATTATTTTTTAAATTATCTTAACTCTTCAGCTCCCACAGGTGGCATATACTGCATAGCCTGGGAATGCCCTGACTCTGCCCCTGGGCCACAGGAGAAAGTTTGGTCAGGTCTGCTGGTCATATTCTGTCAGATTGGGCTTCAAGATGGACCTCTTGGGAAGGCCTGCAGTAATTAAGTCACTAGTTTTTTTTTCCTTTTGAAACAGTGAGGAATTACTAGACCTTGATTCAGTCAGCAAAACTGAATGAGTGTGAGTTAGGAGAGTAGTTATGACCTTGGGCTCTGGAGTCAGGGTTTGAATCTTACTCATCTGCCACTTATTAATTATGTAACTTTGGGCAAATTATTTAACTTTTCTCTGCCTCAGTTTCCTCATCTGCGAAAGAGGGAAGACAATACTGAACCCTTAGAATTGCCATATTAAATGAGTTTAAGTATATCAAATGCTTAGAGGGAAGCGGCTGTGGCTCAATCAGTAGGGCTCCCGTTTACCATATGGGAGCCCCGGGTTCGGTTCCCGGGGCCTCCTGGTGAAGGCAAGCCTGCCCGCATGGCGTGGTTAGCTGACCCAGCGAGCACAAGCGGCAAGTGGGGGATAAATGAATAAATAAATAAAATCTTTAAAAAAAAAAAAAAACAAAAAAAAACAAATGCTTAGAGAATGTGGCTGGCTCATGGTAAGTATTCAGTATATATTAGCTCTATCATAAGACCAGAACTATGCAGTGGGGGAGCATTAAAGCAAAATGAAAAACAAATCAGCTTTGAGCAGCTTGCAGAGGCATGCATGGTGTGGGTTGGTGAGCACTGGTCAATCAGCATCTCTTAGACAGTAAGTGTTGAGGTGGAGGGAGGCGTGCACTGAGATACTTAAAAGGACCTTGGTGGGTCTAGTACATGGAAAAAGAATGGCATCTGCTATTACCAGCTTAACCTAAAAGTCCCACCTATTGCTCTAGTGGGTGAGGGGAGCAGAAAAGCAGGCCTACCCCAAGCTTGCCTGGTTTTGGAGATGAAAACAAAAGCTAAGAGTAGTAATTGTTATTCCTTTCCAAGTGGGTGCCTGGTCAGGCTACTTCTGGAGATAGTATGGGACTGCTCATTGCCCACTGCTGCCTTTTTGCATCTTCAGCTTCTGTGTTCTATTTATTTACCTTATCTGATTTGCAATTCACAAACCTGGTCCTATGTCTTACTCGTCCTTTTTGTGTGTACTTTCTCTTCAGTATCCATCCAGTGGTTCTGGAGAAGTTCTTTTGTGAGTCACTCATAGGTTTTATATCAAAAAAAGAACTCCAAGGTAAAAGGAAATAGGTTTGTTTATTGCAGGCCTTCCCCAAACTTTTACTGTGCTCGTGTGATTTATGGCCCTCCAAGAGAGGCAGGTATTGGATGCTAGGTTTTTCAAATCTATTTAACCACAAAACTTTTCAGAATCACTTTGAAGTTCTGTAGAATCTTCTCTGGGAAACAGTGCAGCAGACTGGATTCTGGGATGAATTGAAAATATCTAAAGGAATTCAGAGGTATGAAGGGGCTGTTGAGCTGAATTTGATTTTTACTGAGCATCTGTAATGTACCAGCTACTTTTAGGAATTCTGTTAGATAGCTATTTGACTCCAGTTTACAGAATGACGGGTTGGGGCACAGAGAGGTTAAATAACAGCACATCCAACTTTGTAACAGGTTTCACAGCTGGTAAATGGCAGAGCCAGAATTAATCAAGCCCATTCAGTCTAAATCTGCAAAGTAGCATGCATATATTCACCATTTTTTAGTAAGTTCTATTTGCTTAGGAGACCGTACATCTTGATAACTCTTTAGCATACCTTCTCAGATAGAAGTCTGCAGCCCTCTTAGCCCTTTGTATTGGACAGGTGGTTGGGGGTGTGTGTGTGTAGCTATGCAACCTCTGTAAATACCATAGGCAGGGGAGAAGGAAGAGAGGGAGTGGGAATTGAGAAAAGGGGGAAGTGCTGTGAGATCAAGAAGAGGCTGATAATGAAGCTGTTGTGGTACCCATACTAGAAGCGACCTGACGTGTCCTGTTTCTAGTCCACAGAACTGTCAACTGTTCTTCATAAAGCCTTCAGGGTATAGGGTTGTAAAAATTGATGTAACCTGAGGGCTGAGATGCTTAGAAGTAATGAGTTGAGCAGGCTCAGAAAACCAAAAGAATACTCAATTGCTTCCATTGACTTTGCTTTCTGAACGTGTTAATTCATAGTTGCTCTTTCAAAATCCAGCATGTTTGATATAAAACAAGTCAGTGAGGTTTTCCAAAGTCCCAGGAAGTTATAAGAACCCTGTCATTGGTTCTATTCTCTAGTCTGTAGACTGACTGTATCTCCTTCCTTTCCTGTCCTTCTATTTCCTGCCTTTGATTGTGGTTGGAAGGAGATGAGAATGAGGGAAAAGGAGCTGGAACACATAGCTGTGGTGAGGTTGGGGCTTATCTGGGGCTTATGTATGTTCTGTTTCCCTCCTTTCCCTTCTTCTGGAGTTTGGATGCTTGACTGCTCCATATATCTACTAGCCCCAGCCGTACACAAAAACAGGCATTCCTCTGTGGAGTTACTCAAGTGTCATCAGACTAGAAAAAGCATTTATAGATGAAATATGAGGAAGGTTTCCTTTGGTGTTTTGCCTGTATTTCTGTGTGTCTTTTGGGATTCTTGAGAGAGAGAGAGAAAAGTTTCAGTGGGCCTCGGTCACACCATGCAGCATTTGAATTGAAATGAATTGAACTAACTTCCTACTTTTGTGCCAGATGAGCGGCCAGTTCTTCTCTTCAGAATTCTCACACGGAGCTTTCTAAGGGACTTGACTTAATAATCTTATTTGTTCTCATCCTGCCCCCTCAAAAAAAAAGCAAAAAACAAAAAAACCCCACACTCATTTCACTTGGACTAGCATGGTAATGGAGGAACCATAGCGATGAATAACAGAGTGGTAGCCTTCCTTCTTAGAGTGAAAGGAGTACCTTGGAATGTTCCAAGATGGTCAGAGCTGCTCTTTCATTGTGATTTTCTTCTTAGGGCACACTGTTGTTACCTTTTTTTATAGGAGCTCATCTTCAGTTGAAAGTGAAAGCCAAGAAAAAAAAGTGTCATCTCAAGACATGCTGCTTTTGCTTCTGGAAACTACATTGTACATTCTTTGGTATCTCCCCAACTGTGCTGCGAGCTTCTCAAAGCTGGAAACAGATTTTCAGTTTGCTTCTTTCCCTCACTTCAGAGTTCTGTTCATTAAGAATAATAGCTAACACCTGAGCACCTACTAGCTGCCAGCCCCTGTCCTAAAATGGGGTTGGGGTAGGGATGGGGCTTCTGCAAACCATTTGGGCTGTCACACCTTGACATGTAGTTGGGTAAACTTTAGCCAAGGAGCTTTCCCCTCAGGTGTGAGGTTTTTCTCCCTGTCACTACCACTCTGAGGCTCTCTTGACCAGGCAGAGATAAGTGGGACACCATGGAGCTCATTCTGACCCTACCTTTATCGTAGTTGCTCAGCAGGTCTGAAGGATCATCCAGAATTAGCCTAGCGGTGATAGGCAAGGTGGCCATGCAGCTCCTCAGTGCCTTCCAGGTTTGAACAGGAATCAATACCCCCTCAGTGATCTGCTTCAGTGAAGAGAAACTCCAGAATATAGCACCACCATGCTCAGGGATGGTCATAACCAAAATCATCTTTCCAGGCCTGCACTTAGAACTATTGGAGTCACTTTCTACTTGCCTGATAAATGAGTACTTGCCATAGATGAATAATCCTGGGTCAGGGTGTCTATTTCAGTGCCCTGGATTGGAGAGAGAGCCAGTATGCCTGAGTTTGGGCTATTAACATGTTTTAGCTTACAGCTATGAATTCCACAGATGGACTTTTTGCAACATAAGAAATGTATATTTACTAATGTAAATTGTCCTTGTCTCATCAATCATTTGGGTACTCCTGTATTGAGGACTTGCAGTTAACTTACAAAGTTAATCCTTATCTTTTCATCTCCCCAGTAGTGAACTGAATTTTAAATGTACTTTTTCTGGTCATCCTGGAAGAAGTGTTTTCTAACATTGAACAAAAATAATTAGGCCTCTAATTTTTTTATTTTTATGCCTCAGTTTTTTGAGTGGCAAATTATTTTAGACATCAGAGCTATACCTATTTCATAGCATAAATCATTACAGCTTTTAGAGAGGTAGGATAGTGACACCTTGTTAATAGTAATGGACAAGGGGAGTGGATGTAGCTCAGTGGTTGAGCACGTGCTTCCCATATAAAAGGTCCCTCTTAGAAAAGAGAAAAAAAAAAACATAATGGAGAGGGTAAATTGGCCATTTTCCCTTAATGAAGGACTGGGACAAATAGATTTTGTAAAAGAAATGCAAATAGTTAATAAATGTGAAAAACATCAAACAGTCCAGTCAAATGATATTTTAAAAGATAACAGTTTCTTCTTAAATTGGCAGTGATTTTTAAACAAGCCATTTTGGTAAGGGTCAGTTGAAATGGGAACTTATAAACCACTGGCTGGGAGTATAAAATTATACAAACTTTTTGGCCTGCTGTTTGGCAACATAAGCCATAGTGTCCTTACCCTTTGATCCAGCAATTACATTTCGAGGAGTTTATCCTTAGGGAGTAATAAAAATATGGTCGGGGTCGGATGTGGCTCAACTGGTTGGGCGTCCGTCTCCCATATGGAGGGACCCGGGTTCGATCCCAGGGACCTCCTGGTTAAAAAAAAAAAAAAAAAAATATGGTCAATAATAGATAAGAACAAGAATGCTCATGATAGCATTGTTTGAGATAGCAAAAAAAATTTGAGAATACTTTATAGCCATTAAAAATCATGTTCTTGAAAAATATTTAAGGATATGGGAAAATTTTTATAATAGAAAATGTTTTTTATAACAAGAAAAAAGGCAGGTTATGAAACCATGTATAATAATTCAATTATAAAAGACATATTAATATTACTTACACACATATAAGCTCTGGGAGGTTATAATTCCAAATCCTAAAAGTGGTCCTGTGGTAGGGTTAAAGATGATTTTTAAAAAAATACCACCACAAACTTTGTTTTATATTTTCCAAATTCTCTATAGAACTATATCAAGAAAGCAAAAAGGTAAAAATTCCAATGACCATGATTTAATTTTTTGGGTATTTGGCAGAATGAAAGTTAAAGATTTATATTCCTTGTTTGAAACTTCCTTATTTGAACTGATATATGTTCCTTTATCACTGATGAATTCTAGAATCTCAAGATAGAGAGGGAATACTTTCCAAAGTATCCATGTGTCCAGGCCACACACTTCTTTCTGTCATATGAATTTTTTTTTTTTTTTTTTAAAGATTTTATTTATTTATTCATTTATCCCCCCCT
>JAKSZT010054053.1:2500758-2523523 GCA_026826555.1 Tolypeutes matacus | reverse complement strand
TGCGGAGGACAGCGAAGGCAAGAGAGGGATGATTCCAGTCCCTTACGTCGAGAAGTATAGACCTGCCTCCGCCTCAGTATCAGCTCTGATTGGAGGTAACCAGGAGGGTTCCCACCCACAGCCACTGGGTGGGCCGGAGCCCGGGCCCTATGCCCAACCCAGCGTCAACACTCCGCTCCCTAACCTCCAGAATGGGCCCATTTATGCCAGGGTTATCCAGAAGCGAGTCCCTAATGCCTACGACAAGACAGCCTTGGCTTTGGAGGTACATAATATGCAAAATGTAGAAAGAAGAGATCTCCCTTTTAGAACTCTTAGAGCTTTGTAGAAATGCTGAATACAAGCACCAGCATTATGATGTTGTAGATGTCGAGCCATTAAGTTCTGATTTTGGCATTTTAAAGTTGGGTTTTCTTTATTTTATAGAAAACCTATTTTAGAATGAGTAAGCTTAAAATGGTTTAACTGAATGTTCTGATTGATTTCCTACTAAACATACTTTACTTTAATAACACCACCTAAATTCACAGGAATTAACCTAAAATATTTTTTCTCATCTACATCTTAATCTGTTTCTTTGTTTATGTTTGTCATTGTCTAAAAAAAGATGGGTTCATATACATTTGAATGTAAGAGTGGTCTCTATCAAAACACTTAAATGGAGTTTTCCCATTTAAGGTAAGTGCTTTTACTTTAGGGAGCATGAGGTTCCTTACCACTGATTGTGCTCATCAAATAAGAATTCAGGAAGTAACAGTATAGTATAATATAGGTGTGAGGCGATCCATATGCAAAAGTAACAATTCCAAGTAGCTCAGATTTACTTGATGTTTATGTTTAATGGATTTTACACCAAGACTTCCTGAGTAATTTTTGCCTATTATTAGTGAATAATTACCCTTGGTGTAGCACATCTCCTTCTTGTTAATAATTACATTGTGTTTATTCCCCTCTACTCTAGCTCTTCAGTGCTCACAGCTTTCTCTTTCTTCCTTCATTTCTAGCTCTCTCTCTCTCTCTCTCTCTTTTTTTAAATTATGCAGAGCTAATGGTGAAGTATAAAAGCTAGTAGAGAGGTAGCATGCTATCTCATCTTTCAGAGCCTACAGAGCCTACTAATATGGTGACTGGAATATAAGCAGGTACTAACTTTTATAAGCACAGGCTTAAGTTATATGAGCACAAGTTAGTAGAGAAGGGGCAAAAGTGTCGTCTTCTTATAAATTGAAATATCTAAATTTTGTTTTCAGTTCATACACTGAGGAGTAGGAACTGCTGATATCTGTCTTAAGGGGGAGTGTTAGTCTGCAGAATGAGCTAGAATTTATTTGAACGAGCCTCTAATATTACTGAATTTGAAATTATTCTCTTCTTATCTAGTGAATACAAAGGAGGTTTAGTTGAATCTTAAAGATTTGATTAGAAAAAGTGTGTTTTTAAAGTTTGTATTCTTTGAGATCATTTTGTGACTTAAAAGTACAGGATGAGACAGGAATGTATGTTGTATAGTCACACCACTTGTTTTCCCATTTAGAATCTAGAGGATAAAGAATACAAGTTTCTAGCCTCATGTTTGCATTTAAGTTTGGATTATTGTAATACTAAACATGGTGCTGTGCAGGTGATGGATGTGACTCTTGACTTTTATTGCAGACCTTGTTAGCACTGGTCTGGAATGTGAAAATAGCATTGGTGGGACAAGCCAGTTAACACCCAGGAGAGAACAGTTATCACATTAATTTTGCTTTTGTTTGCATTTCCTTTCTCAAACAGAATTTTTAATGATGTCTACCTTGGTTAGAGGCTTTTAATGCTCAAAAAAGGTTGAGCTTCTCTCCTTGCTGTGAAATATATATCTAATGAAATGAAGATTTAAGTAGAAAACTAGTTTATTTTGTTAAGTTTCCTTTTTTGGTTTGGATATTGATTTTGAGCCACATTTAATTTAGAACAAATACACTAAGTGATGCCGTTAAAACACCTTTTCTTATGTATTTAAAATAAAACAGTTTTAATTTAGCACCAAATTTTACAGCTATCCTTAGCTTGCCTCATTTGATGTGTGAGAAAAAACATTATTTAGAGGTTGAATGGGTTATCCATAGTTAGAGGTGGAGACATGAAGAACCCAGATCTACCTTGGCGTTCTTTCTACCATATAAAAATCCAGTCCATGGTCCTTTTTACAACAGTGCTGCTGTCCTCCTCAGTGCAGATTTTGTGTAGTTTCATTGATAGTGATTCTTCAGTTACAGGCAGGCACAGACCTCCTTTCTTATCTTGGTTTTTCATAGGAGCTTATGTCCAGGCCCTTTTGTGACACAGCTGGGGAATAAGATTAAGACACACTTGGCGGGAAGCGGCTGTGGCTCAATCAGTGGGGCTCCCGTTTACCATATGGGAGGCCCCGGTTCGGTTCCCGGGGCCTCCTGGTGAGGGCAGGCCCGCCCGCACGGCATGGTTGGCTGACCCAGCGAGCACAGGCAGCAAGGGGGGGATAAATGAATAAATAAATAAAATCTTTATAAAAAAAATAAAAAATAAAAAATAAAAAAAAGACACACTTGGCTTTCTGACCTTAGCATTTTGGTGAAAAAGACATGCATGGCTACGGATATGTGAAGCATAATTTGACCTGCTGTAAATCCAGATCTGAAGGCTAACTAGGTATACTTTAATGGAGTTTTACTCTTAACTTTAAATTGCTAGATTAGAAACTTTGAATTTGAGAAATGGACAGGACCAGCAGTTTTCAGTCTGCTTCTCAGTGTCCTGAGAGTTCCCAGGAGATCCCTGGAGAGAGGGGAAAGCTGAGGATATAAGGCTCTTTGTTCTCCTCTCTTGCTTCAACCACAAAGTGACTGCTTTAAACTGTATATTGGGGGAAGCGGCTGTGGCTCAATCAGTAGGGCTCTCGTTTACCATATGGGAGGCCCCGGGTTCGGTTCCCGGGGCCTCCTGGTGAAGGCAAGCCCGCCCGCGCGGTGTGGTTAGCTGACCCAGCGAGCACAAGCAGCAAGGGGGGGATAAATGAATAAATAAATAAAATCTTTAAAAAAATAAAAAATAAAAAAAAATAAACTGTATATTGGTATCTGTAAGATTTTCTTTGAAGAAACAGTTTCCATGCTTTAAAAAAATAAGTTTAAAAACTGTTCAAGAACCATCTCCCCGGGGGCGGATGTGGCTCAAATGGTTGGGCGTCCGTCTGCCATATGGAAGGACCTGGGTTCGATCCCCGGGACCTCCCGGTAAAATGAAAAAAAAAAAAAAAAAGAACCATCTCCCCAAATCTTACAAATAGATTGTTTTTCTGCATGGTATATTTGCTGTGACCGGAGTCCCTCACTAGAATATAAGTTATTAGATATTTCCTCTCTTTTCCCATCCATCAGATTTTCCCCCTAGAAATGAAGGCTATGGAAAACAGAGATTAATTCTCGCTAAAACCAAAGTTGGTGTATTCCTTTGCCTGTTATAGTTCTGTCAGCTGATCAGTCAATTATATTTTGGAGGAGTATGATTGACAGTGAACAAGACAGACATTAAACAAATGCAGATATGCTGAGTGTTTTGAAGGAGTAATACTGGAAATAACACTAGAACCAGTACTAAGGCACATTTTATTTTTTGATCTTAAATTCCGACATTTTGTTTCATGGCTCCTTAGTAGCTGGTACAGGGGTAAATATTATTTTATAAACTGCAGGTGTTAAAGTTTATGTTTTGCCTCTGGAGCCTGTCCAGAACAATTACATTATCTTTAAATGTACTAATAATGTAACTTCAGTTCTCTAATTGAACCTGGCATTTTACCTTTGATAGATGATTGCACTTCAGAGTAACAGAGGAGTATCTAGCATCTTTTCAGGCTTGAATATGTTCTTCAGGGCACAGAGAGGAAAGGTGTAAAATACTTTTTTTTTTTTTTTTAAGATTTTATTTATTTATTCATTTATCCCCCCCTTGCTGCTTGCGCTCACTGGGTCAGCCAACCACGCCGTGCGAGCGGGCCTGTCCCCACCAGGAGGCCCTGGGAACCGAACCCGGGGCCTCCCATATGGTAAACGGGAGCCCTACTGATTGAGCCACAGCCGCTTCCCTGTAAAATACTTTTGGTCCTTGGTTTTATGCAGCAGTGACTACAAAAACTCCATCGCTCCCTGTGTGGAGCTCTAGGATACCTGTGTAGTTAAGGCCTTTTGACCTGTGTATGGAAAACTGGAGTAAAGTCCCCTCTGATGTGTCCCCTTGTTAGAAAAGAATAGATTGCCTGGTATAAGAACAGGAATGGCAAGTCCTTGGTATGTCCTTGATATGTCCAGTTTGTCTTTTTCTGGAATTGTTGTAGAGTTATAGATTTCATTACTGTTCATTGAGAAAGTTGTATACTTTCCTTCCCATCTTCTCTGGACATATCTCTACTTTTGGGGAGCTTACTGTCAACCACAGCAGTGTAGTCTAAAAGTTCCAAACTTTCTGGTTTCTCAGAAAATTTTCACAGCACCCCTAGGCCAAAAGAAATACCTAACAGTTCCATTTATTAAGTTGTAAAGTCCAAACAACTTAAGTATTTATAGCCTAATATAATATAGCCATTTAAAAAAAAAAAAAAACGTAATTGAGAGAAAAAATATTTTTATTTTAGTCTATTTGAAATAATTGTAATTACTTAACTAAAGAGAAATATGTGCCTGTTAGACACTGCACAGTTTCTTAGACCTTGGAATCATATTGAACACTTCCACCCTCATTTTCTGTTCCACGCTTCATGAGATAACTTGCTTTTTTTTTTTTTTTTTAAAGATTTTATTTATTTATTCATTCATTCCCCCTTGCTGCTTGTGCTCGCCGGGCCAGCCAACCACGCCGTGCGGGCGGGCCCGCCCCCACCAGGAGGCCCCAGGAACCGAACCCGGGGCCTCCCACATGGCAAACGGGAGCCCCACTGATTGAGCCACAGCCGCTTCCCGATAACTTGCTTTTTATCATAGCAACCGCCAAAACCCAGCTTTACAAAGATATCCTTGAAAGGAATGTAGTGTGATATATTTTTGAAATGGTGAACTACCTCGAGCTAGTATAGTAATTCACATGGCATTACAAATGTCTACACTGTTGTGTAGTGTACACAGTGTTATAGATTTTACTTTAAAAAAAAAAATCAATTTTATTGATACATATCAACAAAGCATATAATTCATCCAAAGTGTACAGTGGTATTCAGCACAATCACATAGTTGTGTGTTCATCACCTCAGTCATCATTAGAGCATTTTCATTATTTCAATAATAATAAAAAACAAACAAGAAAATCCATCAGGGTAAGGCCTGTACCCTGGGGTTTTGTGGGCTGATTTTCCTCTTCACCTGGAAGTATACTAGTTAAATCTCAAAGACCTTCAGCTTTACATCAATACAACCCTGAATCCAATTGAGTCCATCTAGGAGGCAAATGAATGATAAAATGAATGAATTGTCCTCCCTTGTCTCTATTAATTTGGAAGACTATGGATGGGCCATAAAATCTTGCCTCCTATCTTTAGATCAGAGGTCTACAAACTTTTCCTGTAAAAGGCCATATAGTCTATATTTTTGGCTTTTTGGGCCATACACTCTCTGTCACAACTACTCAACTCTGCTATTGTAATGAGAAGGAAGCCATAGACAAAACTTAAGCAAATGATTGTGTGTGTTTCAATAAACTATTTACAAAAACAGGCAGCAGGCCAGATTTAGCTCATGGGCCATGGTTTGCTGACCCCTGCCTTAGATTGCTATAATTTCTTAACTTCCCTCCAGCCAAATTTTGAAATATTTACTAAATATGTTCTTGGTATGCTTGAAAATGTTTGATGACTAGGCCTCTGTAATGCTTCTCTGTATTTGCTGTTCCCTGCCTTTATTTATATGAACATGTGTGTGTTGCCTGTCCTGCACTCACTTGAAGTATGCATGCAGCACATCTGGATTAAAGGAAACTGCATGTGACAGTTGTTGATGTCTTTCTTATTCAATGGTAGGAAAAGAAGCTAGAAAAACAATCATTTGGGATTATACTAGCAAAGGAGGTCACACAGTTCCCTAATGTCTCCTGTATAATGAATACCGAAAATTGCTATTTGGTTTCCAATTTCTTGCTTATTATCACTGGAAATCATTGGTGAAGGGCAGCTGGATAATTTATGGACCTAAACCAATTCTAGATCTGACTACATCTACACCAGGATCATGATTAGCTTTGAAACTACACAGAGCTAGAGGACAAACCAGTGTTCATTGAGTTTCCTAGGAGTGAAGAAACTGAAAATCACATTCAGTCCCCTTTACAAAGGGCTCCATGATTTATATGCAGACTTGTTCCAAAGAATTTGGTATGGAATGAGGAATCTGAGGAACAGACTGTACACTAAGTCAGTTCCTCAGTGGTAAGAGAATCATTACTGTCCCTTTAAAAAAAGATGAACTACCTTGTTGTATTTTTCTTTTCTTCTTCTTCTTTTTTTTAGAAGATACCAGGGATTGAACCCAGGACCTCCTTGTACATGGGAAGCAGGCGCTCAACCACTTGAGCTACATCTGTTCCCTGTAGTATTTCTTTTATAAAGTCTTTCATGTTCATTGGTTTCATATTAGGATTTTATTTCCATTTCTAACTTGAATTTTGAAATCAGTAGCATTAGGAATGCTGTTATTGCTGCATTCACTGATTAGTACATTCTTTTCTGTCTTTAAGATTGTAACATTTCTGGGGCAAGTATTCAGTTTTGCTTTGTTTGTCTTTGAAGTTGTACACCAGGCTTCAACCCACATGCATCCCCCTCACCCTCCGTGGTCTGGCCTTCCAGAGTTATGATTTAGTGGATTGTTGCCTAATAGGAGGGGCACTAATCCTGCATTTTTCTCTGAATTAGAGAAAAACCCTGCACATATGACTATAGCACCTTGTTCTTAGACTGCCCCTTCCCCTCCAGCTTCTCTCCCTCCACCCCCACCCTTTCTTCCAAACTATTGAAAAGCTAGGGCCTCATGTGGTATCACAGAGAGTCCTGGTCTCAAAGTAAGATCGTGTTGTTTTTGGGAATTGTCTGTTCTTAGCCTCAGAAGTCTCGGTGTGCTTTGACCATTTCAGGAGAAAGACCCTACGAGGTACAAAAGGTTGCTTAATTTGTTATAAGGTCTTCCTTGAAGTATTTGTACTTCAAGGCCACTTTGAACAGGTTAATTAACCCAATTGACTGCTTTCAACTTTTCTCTTATATTCATTCAAAAATAAGAATCATTTCAAAATCATGGCATAGCCTTCTTTCTTTACTCCATGACATTTAGACCTCTGTGCCAAAAACCTAATCAACTATTTAAAAAAAAAGTTTTCAGATTTCAGAATATGGCATGGTTTTCCTGAGCCTTCTTCTGAAGGGTAGAACCAAGGGAGCCTATACAGGTATTGTCCACGTCCAATTTTCACATACTTCCTCCCTCCAGTAAAATCTTGACTTATAGGAACCTCTACCCATTTCTCCCTTAGAACAATGAAAGAAAAAAGGTGTGGGGACAGGTCAGTAGGTTTTGCACTGCTTGTAGAGAAGCTGGTGTGGTTCTGTGGTAGTGATATATTGCAACCTATCCTTCACTACTTAGAGCTATGTAGAGCTATGTAGGATGTGATTTGAGATTGTACTTTGAATGCTTAAAAATAAAGACAATAGGGGGGCGGATGTGGCTCAACTGGTTGGGCGTCCGTCTACCATATGGAGGGACCTGGGTTCGATCCCCGGGACCTCCCAGTAAAATAAAAAAAAAAAAAAATAAAGACAATATAAAATTGAAAGAAAACAGATATTTAATGTAAATCTAGATTTTGGTATCAAGCAAAATGGTAGACTAGATATCTTTTTAAAAATCTTCTGCAAAACATCTAGAAAAGTTGGATAAAATATAACAAACATACTTTTCACTTTTATATTGAGGTATAGAATCATTTGGTGTAAAATGCAAACATCTTAAGTATACAAACTGATGAGTTTTTTCCATGTGTGCACACCTAGGTAAGAACCACCCAGATGAAAGTATAGAACATTTCCAGTACTCTAGAACGTTCCCTCATGTCCCTTGGTGTGTGTTTTTAATATCAGTAAAATAATGGATTAAGCTATGGCAGATATTAGGGATGTTTGCATGGAAGTCATCGACCAGCTTCTTGAAAGAAACTGGCCCCTTAATCCTCACCTGAAGGGGACCCTAACATGAGTGACAATTTAGATTTTTGACATGAGCAGACACATCCCCTCAAGCATTTTTCTCTTTCTTAAGATCTGAGACTGACTTATATTATTCTGAGTCCACCTAACCAGAGTAGTACTTTGTATGACTTGAGTATTTAATAGATGGTACAAATAAATACCAAAAATATGGGTAACAAAGTATCATTGATGGAGTTGACCTTAACACATTATTTGCTCAGAACCAGCAAAGAGGCATTAATTTCAGTGATGTGCATAAGCGTGTATATGGGAGCGTGCGCATGCTCACGGTGTGTGTATGTGTAGGGGAGGCAGTCAAAGGTAGCTGAAGGTCATATACAAGGAGAAGCTACTAAGGAGTAGTTAAATATCACGGGACTGATGTCGAGCCTAGCTTCTTGGAGTACTACAGGATTTTAAAAAAGGGAACAAGTGAGATAAATCTGAGAACTAGACTTGGGAATAAAGAAAGAAAGAAATCCTTGGGACTATTTTTACCAGCCCACAAAACTTCACTTGATATTCTAGTCTTTCTCTCCCTAAAAAGCGTATGAAAATCTTTGCTTATCATAGTTGGTCTCCACAGATGTCTGGAACTATCAATTGAAAAGTTGCTGGGAATATGCATTAGATCCCCGGTGCCTAATAGGGACTGGATCTGCTTGCAAGGATGGACATGCAATATAATCTTTTCCTCTCCTCCCCTTACACTGTCAGCTCTAATCTTCACAATATCAGCAGATCAAGGTGCTGCTTTTTCTCACTGTTGTCTCTAATATTCCCTAGTTTCTGTTGTCTTTTTCTCAATATCCTATGACCCACACAGCCACTTTAAGCCTCAATGGCATCTTCCTCAGTAGGCAAGATGCTTCCTTTGTGACTGAGATCAAGCTGGTTCTAGAGGAGACACTGGACCTGGAGTTGAATTGGCGTTGGTCAGTAGTTGGCCTAGAGACATCCTCAGGGAATCCCTAGAACCCTGAAGCATAATTTGAAAGTTCCTGGAATAGTAGAAAGAGCATAAATGGGCTTTGGAGACAGATAGTTCTGAACTCAAATCCCAACCCTGCCACTAGCTGTGTGACCTCAGGTATATATCATGTAATTATTCTGAACCTCAGTTTTCTCTTCTGTAAAATGAGAATAATTCCTCTATATGAAGTCTAGAAAATAAATTATATTAAATACTCTCTACAGTACTATGTAGTTCAATAAATAGTAGTTATTACTTTAATAAAACAAAACGAACAGTTATGCTTAGAGACCACTGTGTACTCAGAACTCAGATGTTGATAATTAAAGGATGGTCATAAAGTTTTTTAGTCCAGTGACATCTGGGGCCTTATCTCACCATTGTTCAATATTTTGCCATAGGGATGAATCCATTCACCAGACTGACCTTGTCTTAAGTCTTACAGGATAGAGTTATATCCTCTATTGTCAAAACTTTATATTTGACATCACAACAGGAGACTTTTTATAAACAGATGCAAAAACACAGTAATTTACTTTTTTTTTTTTTTTTTAAAGATTTTATTTATTTATTCATTTATCCCCCCCTTGCTGCTTGTGCTCGCTGGGTCAGCCAACCACGCCGTGCGGGCGGGCCTGCCCTCACCAGGAGGCCCCGGGAACCGAACCCAGGGCCTCCCATATGGTAAACGGGAGCCCTACTGATTGAGCCACAGCCGCTTCCCAGTAATTTACTTTTTGTCCCCTCACTGTATAATCAACAGGTGCCAAGTGGCATTGAGGGAGCAACAAGGTCTTGCCAGTGCATGGGGGTGGGGAGGACTGGCAAGCAGTTGCCTGCCAAGTAGAGCTTGTTGAAGAAGGTAGGAGATTTTCGGGGAACTGATAGAATGTGCAGTTTTGGCTTATATGTGCCCAAGTGGGAAAAGGCTTGCTTTGGTCAAAACCAAATGAAGTATGCTTCACGTGATTGCCATCTGCTGTGCAAGCAGTAGCAGGCCAGGATGTGTGTACCAGAGTGGGCTGGGGCTTTGTGCTGCTGCTGTGTGTCAGTGAGGGCCTGTGGGACTGGCAGGAATTGAAGGGTGGTGAGTACGAAGAAAAGGAATACAGGGGGTCGGATGTGGCTCAACTGGTTGGGCGTCCGTCTCCCATATGGAGGGACCTGGGTTCGATCCCCGGGACCTCCTGTTAAAAAAAAAAAAAAAAAAAAAAAAGAATACTAGCACACTCTAAAGTTGGGATTGTGCATCCAGAGACACGTGAGATTTCCAAAAAAAGTATAATTTTTCTAGAGTCCTTTCTACTTTCTGTCCTCTGTGTGTTTTTCTGCACTGCTAAAAACACTTCTTCCTTCTGCCTGCATTAACAAATCACAAATAATCAGTCTGGTGGCTGGGGCTGGGGAGGCAGCAAATAGCCATATTTCTATAATGCCAGCCCTAGAATAATCAACATGAGCAGGGTATGCCTAACCAAAGAATGGAGTTTTTCAGCTTGCATTCTTAAACTGGAAATAAAGTACTCTCCTTATTCTCCTCCTGCAGGTCGGTGAGCTGGTAAAGGTTACGAAGATTAATGTGAGTGGTCAGTGGGAAGGGGAGTGTAATGGCAGACGAGGTCACTTCCCATTCACACATGTCCGTCTGCTGGATCAACAGAATCCTGATGAGGACTTCAGCTGAGTATAGCTCAACAAACAGTTTTGCTGACAGACGGGAACAATCTTTTTTTTTTTTTTTTTTTTTCCAACTGCCATCTATACAATTTTCTTACGGATGTCAAAAGCAGTCTAATTGATATAAGCATTCTGTTACCTGTGATCTTTTTTAGACTCAATTCCTAGTCTTATTCACCTTATTCAGGGTACGAAACTGGAGGGGTTGTGTGTTAACTTCTGAATTGGCAATTATAGGTGGCAGTGGCTATGCCTGTGTATATCAGAAGGGATGGGTGTCTTGCCTCCTTTCTCTCAGGCAATGCAATTCAACCTGTGGAAAACTGATGGACAGGAGAGGAGTGTTGGACACTGCTTACCCTGATTTACTCAAAGGTTTTTGTTTTGTTTTGTTTTGTTTTCATTCTGAAACCATACTGTCAAATGGCAATAGACTGTTCTCTTCCACCCCCATGAAGTAATCATGTACTGTGTGAATAGTACCCAGAGGGGTTGCTTTTTCATTTATAGAACATGACCATCGTATGACTCATTCTGACATTTCAAATCCTGAGAATTCTGAGGACACTACTAGAGGCATTTGTCTTCCTTCCTAGTCAATGCTTCATACTTTTTCTTGGGGTTTTTTTCAACCTTTGTTGTTCTTTTCCCCAAAACCTACAAGTAGGTTAACTCTTAAAATAAATGTGTATTTTCATTCCAGATGAGAAGCAGAATGTGCAGAGCACTTTATTCAGTGCATAGCTTTAAGCCGGTATTGGATTCACTAAGTGGATAGCCAAATGCCCAGCTCTCTGCCTTCCCCCCAAGGGGTCATAGTAGGTTCACACTGCTACAGAAGTTAAATAAACTCCTGGCTGACAGGATCCAGCAGGGCCATTTCTCCTGAGTGCCAATATACTATTAGGGGACTGTTGGAATTCTTAAATTCCAACTTCGAGTGGAAGGACCAATCACTTAGAATATTCCATAGATGTTTTGGGGGCCAAATTCTACCCTCTGCTTTATGTGCAACTTGTATAAAAGTCAAGTTAGAATTACATGAGTTTGGGGGTAGGGTTAGTGCTTTGAAAAATGTCTGAACCAGTCGTGAACTACTCATGTATTATTTTTTTCACATGGCCAGAATAGTGCTTGAAGTACATTGTAAACTGCCTTCATTTTGGCTTTTTTCCTTTATGTTCAAGTTTAGTTTACAAACTCTTTTAAGAGTGGAATGGTTCATATATAGGGTCAGGTGCTCCAAAGAATAGACTTCTGAGACCAAAAATTATCTAGGCTATTTATACTACAGGATAAAACTTTTCAAAGTTAGTTCCCAATCCAGAAAGGCACTTATTAGTCTGTGGTGTGGTATGATCATTCGAAACACCTTATATTTTGCTTTGGACCTCATTTTAGAAAAATCATGTATCTTTCTAATTGTCTTACATAGGTTAATATAACTTATTATTCTTTGGACATATGCTAAATCATAGTATCCCAGTGACTAGCACAATGTTGGCACACAGTCGTTGTGCAGATGTTTGGAAATGAATGAGAGGAGTGCAGAAGCTTGTTATATGGCATAGAGTAGTCAGCTGGCACAGGAGTACTTAAATTACCACAAGCAAACTGATGAGTTGACGCTAATTTAATATATTTTTACCTCACACTAAGGTAATGCTTGATAAAGACATTAATACACTAGCACAGCGCTATGCACGGTGGGTGCTCAATATATTGAATGAACAGATTTTCAATACTAGACTTAATTCCATCTGAATGCTCTATTAGATTTTCAGTTAGAGCATTGATACTGTAAAATCCAAATACACATTAATTCTCCATTTCCTTGAAAGTATGGCATCTAAAATAATGTAGAGAAACCATGTCACAATTGATTTGAATGTTGTATTTCTTTTTGCCTTTGACTTTGATATTGGCTTGTAATGTCTTTTCATCATATAATATTAGTGGAACATACAACTCTACCTGAATCTTAAGAATTTCTCCTGATTGGTTGTCCAGACCTATTACATGAACTATTGGATTGTTCGATTTGACTGTATGTGGCAGTTGTTGGACCTCAAGAAATTAAAGGACTTGTTTTAAGTATCTTCAAAAGCAAATACTAGAATCTTAATCAAGTGCAAATGTACATTGTCACAGAGCAAAGTAAAGTGAAATTGGCTGCTATATTTTATATAATCATTTCTGCAGAAGCCCTTTTTTTTGGATACTAATATTGGACATGGTTAATTCTAATTGTTGGAATTGTTTATTGTTAATAATGCAGATAGATAATTTTTAATTATCCTCAAGTTACATTTCCTTATTAATGGTTTGAAATGGGTGATAAGAAAACCAATTTGAAATAAAATATGAACATGTGCCATTGTATTATAACACTATACGCTTTCTTGACAGAAAAATTTTAAAAAGATGTTTTTTTTTTTTTTTTTTTTTTTTTTTTTTTTTTTGTAGCATGTATTGTATATGTTTATAGTATATGTAGTAAATAAAAATATGGCCAAATATTTGGCTTGGTGATCTTTTGGAGAAAGTAATCTTTGAATATTTTTCACAGAAGAGCAAAATCTCTATACTTGAGGAATAGGAGGTGTTTTGACCTCAGCAGCCTAAGAACAATCACATACTCAGATAAAGAATCAGTTATTCACACTGTGGGTGATTGTTAAAGGTAGGATTAATCATTGATGATGATTTGAAGGGTCTCTAGATGTCCTGAAATACTGATTTAAGAAGAATCTTTATATGAAGATCTGGAAGCTGGAATTATTTGTACAGAGAATATCATACTTGTCCAGAAATGGATATTTGTGAGTATAACAAAAATGAGGATGTGGTGGTGGGGCTTTGTAAAGCAAACAAGTGGAGTGATTTCTTCCTCTTTCTGTAACTAGCACATGTTCAGGGTAGCTAATACTCCCAGCGTGCTCCTCCCTCCATTAAAAAAAAAAGTAAAATATTACTATATTTTCTTCCTATCCTTTCTCAAACTACATATATACACACACACATGCATTTTTATACCTGAAAGTTCATATTATATAGTTTTTTTTTTGTCCTATGGGTTATGCAGTTTTAAAATGAAAAGCACAAGCTTTGCCACTTAATTATAGTGTTCTACCAAGGACTTCGATTACAGCATCTAGTTACTGCTACAGGTATAGCCACAAGTCAACCCAGAATTAAAGGAAACTATTCCAGAGAAGCCAACTTTGTTAATACACAAACTTAACAAGGTGATTTAGGTATGTTTGAACCTTTTAGCAATGAAAATAAACTGCCAAGATCTTGTTTTAATATGTTGTGTTGGACTCCTACATAGACTGGAGCACTAGTACTGGCTGTCATGTTTTTTGACCTTCAGATTAAATTCTTTTCCTTTTACAGGTATGAAGAGAGGAGGGCCCCTCCATAGAAGAAAATGTGAAAGTAGTCCTCCTAAGTTTGGGAATGGGGGAGGCTAAGAATTTATAGCTCTACTGCCACTCATGTCCTGAAGAAAAAGATGGAAAGATATGGTGGGGAGCAAAGAAGAACTAGCCATAAGGAATTGAAGTTCAAAATGAAAGCAGTGTTTGAGGATACACTGGGTATACAAGAAAGCAAACAAATAAATGCACACCCAGACTGGCTTTTGATTAAGAGGATGTTTGCAGTGTGTCTGTGGTTGGGCTAATTTACTTAGATTTTGAACCTGAGTTGAATTCCTAGCAAAGTGGGCACTCAATACATGTTGACTAAATGGTCAAATGTAAACTGGCTTTGGGCAGACTTCTTCTATCTTCCCCCTTCAAGTTGAGGAGATTTTATACATTTTAACTTCCTGGTAGTGGGAAGAAGGATGATTGTATATTAGACATGGTAAAAATAGACTTGTTCAAAGACACCTCTATTCCCTTTGGAAAAATAGGGAGTTTCTAGTCTCATTTCAAGCTGGTGGGACAGGTTAGCTACTCCAAGATTATAAGTACTAACAAGGGAACTAGGAAAATGGAACTTTAGGTCTAAGAAGGTCTCCTTTCTCATTTATGCCAGGAAAGTGTCTGCTGAGAGTGGAAATGAGATTGGAACTATATCAGTATAGTAATGACTTGGTTGCCCTACAGTGTATTGTAGTGTGGGATGGAGTAATTTTGCCATTTGTACAGTTTCCTGTACAGACTTAATGCTATTGTCTCGCTCTTTCTAGGCCCCCAGCTTGACTCTTAAGGTTCCCATGAGCCCCTCATAGCTGGGGAACCTAACACAAAACATTGGCTACCTTTGCTGGTGTTGCCAGACTGTCAAAAGACTGCCTATAACGTTGTTATAGCTACCTTAACTGCCATATATCATTTTATAATTTCATATTTTGAGGGTATCATGAAATGAAGGATACCTCTAGCACCATAGGAAGGAGCTACTTTAATGTGAAATATTAATCCATTATCACCATAGAGGGATTTGACTACATATGTTGTTCACTATTTAGCTGTCAGGGCTGACTGGGTACTTCAGCGACTGGGGTTTTGATCAAATTAAAACAATTTCAAGTGTGGTGTTCCTATGAAATAGATACCTTTGTGAATCTTACATTCTAGGAGTAAAGGGTCAAAAATCCTATCTATAAACCTTAAATGGACCTCAGGCGGCTCTCTTAAATGTTCAGCCAAGGTCACCAGATACATAGCTTGGTGAAAAGATAGTACGTTTTTATGAGTGACTAGTACAAAAAGGCACCCCTTCCTTTGTTAGTGCAGCTCCATGCCAGGTTCACACCTTGAAAAGTGCAGTCTGGAGTGTGGTTTGCATTTCAGCCCCCAGACGCCCCCTCAACTGAGTGCACTTGTGCACAAGCGGACATGGTACTCTAAATAATAGCTTTGATGATTGTACTTAAAGTTCCAGTTGGCCACTATGTATAAGTTTCCCTGTCCCACATTTTTATGCCTCCATCATCACCATCCAAACACCGTCATCTCTCCTGCAGACCACTGCAACAGCTGCCTTTCTAGGCACTCACCTATATTCATTGGAGAGCAACCAAGATGATCTTTTCCACAAGGCAAGCATGGTTATGGCACTCCTTTTTCTCTTGACTATAAGATAGAATCCACGTTCTTTAAACTGGCCTACACTGCAGTGCTGACCTTTCCTGCAGCTAATCTTGTTCTCTGTGCTCTTGACAGGCTTTCCTTTTCAGCTCTTTGGATGGGCAAGCCTTTTCCCATCCTGAGAACTCCCACTCCCCTGCTAACTCTTCCTCTGTTGGTTCTAGCTTAAATGTCAGTTCCTCATTGATGGCTTCCCTGAACTAAATCCCATTTTTAATAACTCATTACATCGTTTATCTTTACAGTGCTTCTCTCAGATTCTAATATTTGTGATTACTTAATTCCATCTCTCCATTAGATTGAGCTCAGGCAAGGCAGGAGCAACATCTGAGTTGACTCATCATTACATCCGCAGAGCCCAGCACAGAGCCTGGCTTGCAGCAGACAATAGTTATTTGTGGAATGAATAGGGTTTTCTAAGAAGGGTATGAATGGTGGGGAAGAAGTTCCCCTGCCTGACCTGCCAGCAATCACCCCTCAGCTGCTTTGCCTAGCATCCCTTTTCCTGTGTAGGTTCATTTTAATGTTGGTCAGAATAAAACCCATTTAGGAGGGTTCTTATGTTGCAGAAACAGGAAATGCTTTTCAAAGACCAATCTCAGCTCTGGGTGCTTCTTAGTATTATGATGAGCCCTTTGGCCATGTTCCTTTTCCTTTATCACAGAAGGAGACATTATTGGACTGCTTAGAGGAGAGCTATATGCATACAATGTTGATTACTTACCAGGTGTATCTGTGTATCTTTTTTTAAAATTTTTACTTTATTTGTATCAATATTACAAGTTAGTCCATTAACACAAGATGAAAACTACAATAACAATAAATGTGCTTTGGTCTGTGGTTACACTCACCCCTTATTTTTGTTCATTCCCCAATCTTGAAGGATTTGGGATGATGTTCATGCTGACTGCTTCAGGCTGAGCGGGGACTTAGATATTATGGGACAGAGGAAAGGAACTGTTTTGCTTGCAGTCAAAGATAGTCCTTGTTTTGGAGATGGGAATGGTCCATCCTCTTTGTTCTGTTAGCTGTCCAGGGCAAGCCCGAAGAACTGGAGAGTAGGAGTTGGCCACAACTCTGCTGGGTTTCAGGGCTCAACCAGCATAGGAATAATCCAAACATTTATGTCTTTGAGAAGCATATTTAACAGATACATTGAAAATTACAGGTTCAAATAAAAGGAGAAGAATCATGATTAGGGGAATTATAAATGAACATAACTATGTTTTATATTGGGGAAATGGATTTTCATATAATCCCAGATAAGGCCTGCTGAGGTGGCTTGCCTATGGTGTCCAAACGTTCCTAGAGCCCTGGGGAGCACTTTTTTTTTCTTAGATACCGGGGGCTGGGATTGATCCCAGGACCTCACGTGTGGGAAACTGGAGCTCAACCACTTGAGCTACATCAGCTTCCCTGAGTTTTTTTTTTTTCCATTTGTTTTGCTTATTGTTTGTTTTTGTTTTTCCTAGGAGGCACTGGGAACCAAACCTGGGACCTCCCGTGTGGGAAGCAGGTGCTCAACTGCTTGAGCCACATCCAGGGAGCACTTTTGTTTGAGGCCTTATGGCAGTTTGTAAAATCTGCCTGAGACCTGCATAAGCGTAACCTCCCAAATGACCTCCCGACTCATTTTAAAATCTCTTAGCCATAAAAATGCTGTTTTATTTAATACTTCCCCCTCTTGGTCAAGGTTTTTTCCCAAACGCATCGCTGATTAATGCTTGGTAAAAAAAAAAAAAAAAAAAAAATCCCTCAGTGCCAGGGAGGCTCATCCCTGGGAGTCATGTCCCAGGTCGGGGGGTGGGGGGGAAGGTATAGATACACTACTTTTTTTTTTTTTTTTTTTTTTAAGATTTTATTTATTTATTTATTCATTTATCCCCCCCTTGCTGCTTGTGCTCGCTGGGTCAGCTAACCACGCCGCGCGGGCGGGCTTGCCTTCACCAGGAGGCCCCAGGAACCGAACCCGGGGCCTCCCATATGGTAAACGGGAGCCCTACTGATTGAGCCACAACCGCTTCCCAAGATACACTACTTTTTAATACAAAAAAGTATATATGATCATTTTTAAAAGCATCAAAATATAAAAATATACAAAGTGAAAAAAAAAAAAAAAGATTAGCTTTCCTCTTCAAAAGAAGGCACAAATAAAAGGTCAGGACTTGTGATTCAGGGTCTTGGGAGTTGGGTTATTTGAGGGTTTTCGGAATTTGCTCTGAAGAAATACTCTCGACACACACAGGCCTTCTTTTTTGTTTACCGTCTCTCGAAACACATACTCATTCACCACTTCTTCATAACCTGTGTCCATAAAGAGCTGAGCCAGGAATTCATCAGCAAAAATATACGATCTGGTTCCATCTTGTCTAACATAGAAGTTTTCTCCAAGTCTGCTGCCAGGTTTAAATCTAAGCATAGCATGATCATATAGCCCATAGTCACGAAACAGGATGTATCTGCCTGGTCTTAATACCTGGCCAACGTTGCGTAGGACAAGGCGCATCTTTTCAGGGTGGACAGCAGAGAGAACAAATACCAACATGACAACATCCACGGATGCGGCAGGGACATGCTCCAGAAGGTCGTCTTTCGTCAGATCGCACTGGAATGCCTTGCATCTTTCTGCGTTGTATAAAGGATTTTGCTTAACATATTCAACTGCTCTTGGAGAAAAGTCACAGGCATAGGCAAAGATATTCAGATCTTCTTCTAAAAGTGGGAATAAACAGTTTCCAACCCCACAGCCGGCTTCCAGCAAAGTCAGTTTTTGATCTTCAAACTCCCTACACGATCTTAGCTCCTCAAACTCTCTGGTGGTCCAGTGTCTATCTTTGAAGAAATTAGTACTGTTTCTTTTGTAAAAAAGGTCCCAGTTCTTTTGAGCCTCTTTTTCCAGTTTTTGCTGTTTAAAAGCAGACACCAATGCTTGGTCTCTCTTCAGTTTCTCCTCTTCCTCAGAGCTGAGAATCCTTGCCTGCAGCCCTTTCCTTTGCAAAGAAGCCATCTCATAAGGTGACTGCAATGCACTTAACACTGCCAAAAATTCTCCATCCCTGTATAACCTGAAGAATCCATGTTGACAATGAAGAGACAGGGTTTTCTCAGATACGTTTCCCCATGTCAGGTTTATGCCTCAGGCAGCATCAGGGGCCTCAACAGAAAAAAAGTGTGAAATTCCAGTCAGTGATTCTACAACAGTTCTTCAAGATGCTGCGATCAATTCATCACTTACTAGATGCTGATTCTACACAAAACTCAGCCAGGAGAGAGCACAAAGACGACCAAGGTACATTCCCTACCTTTAGGAGCTTACCATCCAGTGGCCAGGCCTGTCCCGGAAATCTAATTTCAGACAAAATGAGCCAGCTTTTACGATAAAGCTACATAGTTTAGAAAAGGGATACGCTCAAGAATTGACTGCAAAACCTTGCGGGAAAAATGCTCATCAACTTTCAGTGCCCGTGAAGCGGGTGACTTAACAACCACAACAACAAAGCTGCACGAACTGGAGGCGGGTGGTCAGCTGCCAGGCACAGGTAGGGTCATCGTTCCCCAAGGTCTGTGGGATCAAGACTCGGACGCCTCGGGTGCGACGTAGGGAATCCCGGGGGATCCAGTCTCTGATGCCCCTCACAAGAGGCTGCTGCACGCACCCGAGGGGGCGTCGTTTTTCAGTACCTGAAGCTCCCACACGCGCACCGCGGCACGAGGGGGAAGAAGGGACAGTGAGGCGTGGCGAGGGTCTGAGGATACAAGTCTCTCCGGACACGCCGGGTGGGGCGGGCCCCGAGGGCCTGCACAGAGCCCGCCCTCGTCGGTTCCAGACGCACCTGGAGGCCCAGGGCCGGGCGCACTCACCCCGCGGCCAGCACCGCGCTCGGAGGCGGAATTCGTGAGCCGCGGCGGGAGCAGCCGAGCCGGGTGAAGGCAGCCCCGCGGCCCTCGAGCTGGGCTCCCAAGGCTGGAACTCCTATCTGTGTATCCTATTTTGAATTTCTAGCTTTAGCCGTACTTTTTTTTTTTTTTTTTTTTTTAGGTACTGGGGGCCGGGGATTGAACCTGGGACCTCATATGTGGGAAGCCGGTGCTCAACCACTGAGCCACACTGGCCCCCTGAGTTGTGTTATTTATTTATTTATTTATTTATTTATTTATTTATTTATTTATTTCTCCCCCCACCCCCCGTTTTTGTGCTCGCTGTCTGCTCTCTGTGTGCTCTTCTGTGTCTGCTTGTCTTCTCTTTAGGCAGCACTGGGAACCGATCCTGGGACCTTCTGGAGTGGGAGAGAGGCACTCAATCTCTTGTGCCACCTCAGCTCCTTGGTCTCTTATTGTCTCTCCTCTTTGTCTCTTTTTGTTGTGTCATCTTGCTGCGCCAGCTTTCCATGTGGGCCAGCTTGCCTTTTCACCAGGAGGTCCTGGGAATCAAACCCTGGACCTCCTATATGGTAAATGGGAACCCAATCACTTGAGCCACATCCGTTTCCCCTTGTTTTTTAGGAGGCACTGGAACCAAACCCAGGACCTCCCATCAGGGAAGCAGGTG
Source organism: Tolypeutes matacus (assembly GCA_026826555.1). Classification (NCBI taxonomy): domain Eukaryota; kingdom Metazoa; phylum Chordata; class Mammalia; order Cingulata; family Chlamyphoridae; genus Tolypeutes; species Tolypeutes matacus. Next base: position 2,502,977 of record JAKSZT010054053.1, on the reverse strand, counting down.
CTCAACTGCTTGAGCCACATCCACTCCCCCATACTTTTAAAAAAGGCTAAATCCCATTACTAATGATATCAAGATTATGTCCAAAATATTTTGTTCTAACTATTGTAATGGAAGTTGCTCAGTATATCATAAACACTATTCCAAGGAAATACTACTTACCTTGTTAACATTTAGGTCTTTCAATATAGACCTGGTAGGCAGCAACTCAAAAATGCAACTAGAATCAGAGACGACAGATGTCATTTGAAAAATACTTCACCAAAGAAAAGTAAAATCAAACAATGTGAAAAAAAAAAAAGAATGCAACTAATGTGGGTGGACTTCTGTCTCTTCTCTCTCTGCATAATGGTTAAGGGTATGATCCCATCTTGTCAAGATAAGTTGAAAGTAGAGAGGAGAGATGGCCTGAGTCTGGGGCCCAAAATTCTTTTTAGGGGCCTATCTGTGATATAACAAGAAAAAAGGAGAAAGCCAGATCCCATCCACAAAAAAAGAATAAGAGGAAGTGGTTTATTTGAATTCTTTGGTGACATCTTTTCTCCCACTAGAATCGAGTACTTTCACTTTTTCTTCTGAACAAAAAAAATTGCCCCAGTTTCTCATTTCCCTTGTTAGGCATACCTGTGGGATTAGGTTTATGTCTGAACCAGCTAGTTGCTTCTTGTTCCTCAGCAAGCTCTGCCATATGATCAAGGGCAATCTTTTTGTTGTCATGGCTACCGACATTTATATAAGCAAGAACTGGAGGAAAACATTTGTTGTTTGGAATGACTTGTGGTGGTAAATTTCATCATAATGGAAAGAAAAAATACCAACTTGATGTGCTTGCAACTAGAATTTGGAACAAACAACAAAATAGACTTCCTATTCCTTTCAGTGAGATTGACTTGATAGGTATTACTTTGGGCTATCAAAACTGCAATACCTTAAAAAAAGGAATGAATATGATAACAATGTTCTTTAATTCTGTCCTTGATCATTCTTCCAGTAGCAATTAAGATGTAGGGTGGGAGCGGATGTAGCTCAGTGGTTTGAGTGCCTGCTTTCTATGTACAAGGTCCCAGGTTCAATCCCTGATACTGCCTTTAAAAAAAAGGGGGGTGGGGGTTGTGTGACAATGGTTTGTGTGTCTGTTCATCCAAAGCAAAGGTTATTAATCCAGAATCTTTTTTGACCTCTAGGGGATCCACAGATAGGCCTCATGAGGAATAGGTATGTCAGAGAATGCTCATTCAAATCGACATGCTTTCCTTGTGCACTCTGTTCAACTACATTTCCTGGCCTCCCTTGCTGTCACATACAACCATGTGACTGAGTTCCAGCCAGTGGACTCTGTGCAGAAATGCCTGCACCACTTTCAGGCCGGGCCTATAGAAACCTCCCACAGGTGCTCCTCCATGTTCTTCCCCTCTAGCTTCTAGAATGGAGATGACACCTAGGGCAGAGCCTTCATCTGCCTGAGCCATGGATAAAGGCTTCTTCAGCTTAGTGACTGGCTTAGTGAGCAAGAAACCAACTTCTGTCCAACCATTATGCATTTTAAGGTCTGTTACCGTCGTTAGTCTACTCTGAATAATACAAGGAGGTTGAATTAGATAGCTGAGAAGTTAACCAATGGCAGTTGTTAGGACCACAAGATGCCAAAGCTTTGTAGAAATCAGTAAGATGATCAGGGACCTCCAATAAGAAGCTAATAATTTTTCAGTATAAGTATGTCCCATGTAATATCTGGAATTTAAAACTGGGCAATTTTCATATTTTTTATTTGCTAAATCTGGTAACCCTATCCCAGGCCTGCCCATGGAGAAACTCTGCTCTAGAGCTGTTACTCTTTCCTACAGGAGAGTTCTTTCTGAGGCAGAAGTAATCCATACCAGGACAGCTGGGACCAACCAGCTCACTCCATAGCTACATTCCTGTTATCTTTGTAAATGCCTCTAAGTCCAGCCAGTCATCTATCATCTGGTTACTGGCATCCTTAAACTGTTGTGCATTTTCTCTTCCCTGGTCTCTTACTGCTCCCCATTGTTCCCATATGGGCCCATTTCTGAACTTTACTCCATCCTTTGATACTTCTGCCATCCTGTTCTGCTGCCTCTCCACCTTCTTTACTATCATCAGCCAACCTCCCTCGCATTTAGTAAGGATTTTAACATCTGGTTCATAGTCCTTTTATTTTATTTTATTTTATTTTATTTTATTTTATTTTATTTTATTTT
>JAKSZT010054053.1:2474288-2500748 GCA_026826555.1 Tolypeutes matacus | reverse complement strand
TTATTTTATTTTATTTTATTTTATTTTATTTTATTTTATTTTATTTTTTAAAGATTTTATTTATCCATTCATCCATCCCCCCCTTGCTGCCTGTGCTCGCTGGGTCAGCCAACCATGCCGTGCGGGCGGGCCTGCCTTCACCAGGAGGCCCCGGGAACCGAACCCGGGGCCTCCCACATGGTAAACGGGAGCCCCACTGATTGAGCCACAGCCGCTTCCCCATAGTCCTTCTTTACCTCACCCCAAGACCTGTTGTCATCTGGTGACCCATCCATTAACTTGGCCTCATCTTTTCGACCACCCAGTTCCATTATCTGCTTTGTTTATATCCCTGGAATCCTAAACATCCTACTCTTTGACCACTACCTTCTAGCCTTCCAGTTGTCCCGTTTTCCCACTGCCTTTGTTCAATCCAGAAGTCCTCTAGTCCCTAGACTCCTTAACTTAAACCTCCTCCTGTCTTTCCTTTTTTTCAAGTTAGATAATAAGCAAATAAAATAATGTCAGGTCTTAAATAGTGTCATATATCCAGCTGACTATTGTATATCTCCATTTTTATATTCTGAAGGCACCTCAAACTCAGCATGTTTCAAACTAAATTCATCAATCCCCCTGCGCCCCATCTGCTTCTCCTCCACATTCCCTATCTCAATATCTATCACCACTTGGCCAAGCCAAAAACATGGGTGCCATCCTTTATTCCTTCCACCCTTTAAAATGGGATAACATTTCTAGTAATTCACCAAGTCCTAACTCCTCAGCATCTAGAATCAGTCCACTTCTTGCCATCCTCACTGCTGCTACCTTAGTTCAAGATACCAGTATTGGGAAGCGGCTGTGGCTCAATCAGTAGGGCTCCCGTTTACCATATGGGAGGCCCCAGGTTCGGTTCCCGGGACCTCCTGGTGAAGGCAAAGCCCGCCCGCACGGCGTGGTTAGCTGACCCAGCGAGCACAAGCAGCAAGGGGGGGGGGGGGATAAATGAATAAATAAATAAATAAATCTTTAAAAAAAAAAAAAGATACCAGTACTTCTCATCTGAATGACCTTATCAGCCACCTAACTGGTCTTGACTCTAATTTTGGCCTTCACTCCCTCCACATTACCACCCTAGTGAGCTTTCAACAGTTCATATTAACTTATATTCTCCTTCAACAAATAACTAAACACCCTGCGAAAGGATACAGAGCTCTTTTATGTTCTAGTTCCCCCTTCCCTCTCCTGCCTCATTTCTCCTTACTCTCCCTTCTGTACTTTGGGCTCCAGCCATACTGAATTTCTTGCCCTTTGTTTACCTGACCCATCTGCTCTGCCTTTTGGATTTTTGCAGTCAGCCTCTAACTGGCTCACCTTTCCCTACCTCACCTTCAAATATAAGTCTTATCTGATGCCCTAATTTGTCCTATGTCTTCTTTGGTAATATATGCTCACTGTTGTAACATCACACTGAACTGAAATTCCCTGTGCAGATATCCCCCTCCCAAGACCAAGCCTCTGTTCATTGTTGTATTTCTAACACCTAGCCAGTGCTTGACAGTCAGTAGATACGGAGGGGTTGTGTTTTGAACAAAAGAATGAAAAATGCAGGATAGGTGGGCTAGAGATCATAAAAAGCCAAGTGGGAGCAGTGGGCAGTATTAATATTGGGACTTAATAAAGATTGTATCAGCATTTGCTACAAAGTAAACCACCCCAATAGTTAGTGGTTTAAGACCACAATCATTTATTTATCTTAGAATTCTGCAGTTGGGCTCAGCTGGGCAGTTCTTCTGGTCTTGGCTAGACTCATTCATCTAAGGTTAGCTGCTAAGTTGGCTGGGAGCTGATTGATCTTGGATGGCCCTCAGTTGACACTGTTTATTTCCCTTCATGTGATCTACCATCCTTCAGCAGGGGAGCCTGTACTAGTTCTCATGGCCATTGCAGGGTTCCCAGAGAACAGGCAGAACTCAAGGCCTAGCTTTGGAACTGACACATTGTCAATTCCTCTACTCTGTCAATCAAAGAAGTCCCAAGGCCAGCCCAGAATCATGGGGTGAGGAACTATACTCCACCTCTTGATGGGAGGTGCTACAAAGCCACATTGCAAAGGGGTATGGCTATAGGGACAGTGAAGGATGGTGACTGTTTTTGCAAACAATTTACATGGACATTCCATAATAAGCAAGGAAACTGATTGATTAAAATGTGTGATTCTTCTGGGATGAATCGACACCAAAATGCTTGTAGTTTTTATTTATTTTATAGCTTGGAAAATTTGCAAGTGCAAGCATGATTTTTAGGCCTTGTCAAAATTAGATGTTTGGAACTTGGACCACGGGGACTGTTTGAGAAGAAAGACACATGGGAAAAGACCACTGTAAATGAGAGACTGACAGTAAGCTTCATAAAGGAAGGGATTGTATCTACTTTATTAACTTTGATCTGCAGCATCTCACTTGATTAGCACTTGGAAAATACTCAGCAAATATTTATTAAAGGAAGAAATAGATAATGGTCAACCAAACCTCTACTTAACTATTACAAAGGAGGTTCTGAAGGAGAACTGAATATCTGCCCTTGCCAGCAGTGCTGCTACATGTGGATGTGCAAGTTATGCCCTACACATGCTTTGTGTGAGGGAGGAGCAGAGCTCAAATCCAGCCTGTGCCCTGCCCTCCAAGCCCTGTGCCCTCTAGGCCTGGCTTTGTCTAACTGGAGGGGGCATCTTTTTTAAAATGGAAACAAAGGCACATGTTTTCTTACCCAGCAGCAAGCCTCCAGGGCTGCAACTGCTGAAAAGGGGCACATTTTTATGATTCTCACAAAATTTCCCCATGAGCTGCCAGGGCCCTGCTACTCCACCTAAAGGTAGCAGAAAACTAATTGCCAAGGAATAAGATATGGCACAGAATACACAAAGCAAGAAAATTAAGTAAGCACAAAAGTAGAGCACAGTTCTTAAAAGTGGATCACAATAAATAAAGGAGGAATTGAGAAAAATGGAGCAAGGGAAAAAAAAAAAAGAGAGAGTCAATGAGGTTAATATGTCTGAATTGAATTCAGAAGCCAACTGAGAGTTAATAGACCAAACAGTGAAATGGGCAAAATACAATTTGTTTCTAGAAAAGGCAAATTTATAGAGACAGAAAGTAGATTAGTAGTTGCCCAGGGCTGGGGGTAGGAATAGAGATTGACTATACATAAACACAAAGTTTCTTTTAGTGTGATGGAAACATTCTAAAATAGATTGTGATGGTTGTACAGCTCCATAAATATACCAAAATTCATTGCATTGTACACTTAAAATGGGTGGATTTTATGTAAGGTATTTCTCTAAAGGTATTTTAAAAATAGACAAGACATTACGTGCCTCAGATGTGATGCAACCAGAAGCTCATAGCAAGCACCACCTCTGAGGCATTCAGGCCAAAAAAAACTGAATGTGACTCTAATCCAGCTATCATTTTACAGTAAATATGGGGAATAGAGGAAGAAGTTAACACCACCAGGAAGCAAAGAAACAAATCCAGAATGTGAGATAGTCTCTAAGACAAATGGCCTAGTTTCCTCTCAAATAATGAAAAATGGCATGAAAATGAAAAAGGACAGGAAGGAGGATCCTGTTATGGCCAAAAAGAGACTTAAGAGACTGATGCACTGTGTGAACCTTATTTGTGTCTATTCAAACAAACCAGTTGGAAAAAGATGCTTGAGACAACCATGGGAAATTGAACATGAACTGGATATTAGATGATACTGAAAAATAAATGTTGATCTTTTTTAGTGTAATAATGATATTATGCTAATATTAAAATCTGTTAGTGATACTGTATTAGAATAATGCCCCATCCCCAAAGTGTCCATGTCCTAATCCCCCAAACCTGTGAATGTGTTACCTACATGGCAAAGGGGACTTTGCAGGTGTGATTGAGTTAAGGACCTTGACATGGAGGTTATCCTGGGTTATCCAGTTTGTTCCGATGCAGTCACAAGTGTCCTTATAAGAGAGAGACAGCAAAGGTCAGAATCAGAAAAAGAAGATGTGGAGATGTGACAATGAAACCAGAGGTTGGAATGACAGGCTTTGAAGATGGAGGAAGAGACTACTGAGCAGGCGGCCTCAAGAAACTGGAAAAAGCCAGGAAACAGATTCTTCCCTAGAGGCTCCAGAAGGAGCTCAACCCTGTTGACACCTTGATCTTAGGACTCCTGACGTTCAGAACTGCAAGATAATAAATTTGTGTTGTTTTAAGCCACTCAGTTTATGGTAATTTGTTACAGAAGCAATAGGAAATTAATATAAGTATCTTCATGAAACAATATTTTGGCTCAACTGAATTATTTCTTTAACATAAATTTCCAAGTGTAAGTTTACTGGGTCATGGCTATTACTACATTTTAATATATTGGTTTTCCAAGGGGTGTTTATCAACTGTCAACACCATTCAGCAGAAGTAACCTGGAAAGCATGGACGATCATGCAAATCTGGCTTCCCACCCTTCAATAATTTAGTAGATTTAAAAGTATATCCCCTAACTGAAGAATTAAAAAAAAAAAAAAAGCATATCCTGGAAGGGGCTGTGGCTCAAGCAATTGAGTTCCCATTTACCATATGGAGGACCTGGATTCGATCCCTGGGACCTCCTAGTAAAAAAAGAAAAAAGGCGTCCCAGAACTGTGCGGCGTGGAGAGGCGCACCAAAAAGACGATGATGCAATCAGAATCAGATAGAAAAAAAAAAGTATATCCTATTCATACCTACTAGGATGGCTATGGAAAAAAAATGGAAAATAACAAGTGTTGGTGAGGTTGTAGAGGAAGTGGAACTATTGTGCATTATTGGTGGGAATGTAAAATGGTACAGCTGCATTGAAAACAGGGACTCAGATACTTGTTTACTAGTGTTCATAGCAGCATTATTCTCAATAGCCAAAAAGTGGAAACAACCCAAGTGTCCATTGACAGGTGAATGGATAACAAAATGTGAAACATACATACAATAGAATACTTATTCAGCCATAAAAAAAGAGCGAAGTTCTGATACCTGCTACAACGTGGATGAACCTTGAAAATATTATGCTAAGTGAAATAAGCCAGACACAAATATTGTGTGATTCCACTTAAATGAAATATCTAGAATAGGCAAATTCATAGAGACAGAAAGTAGATTCAAGATGACCAGGGAGCAAGGGGTAAGAGGGAATGGAGAGATATTCTTAATGGGTACAGAGTTTCTGTTTGGGGCGATGAAAAATTTTGGAAATAGTGGTGGTGGTTGCACAACATTGTGAATGTATTCAATACCAACTGAATTGTACACTTAAAAATGGTTAAAATGGGGAAGCAGATGTGGCTCAAGTGATTGAGCTCCCACCTACCACATGGGACGTCCCAGCTTCAGTTCCCGGTGCCTCCTAAAGAAGACGAGCAAGACAGAGAGCTGAAGCAGTGAGCTGATGTGGCGAACTGACACAACAAGATGATGCTACAAGAGACAGGGAGGAAAACATAATGAGAGATACAACAAAGCAGGGAGTGAAGCAATTAGGCACCTTCCTCCCATATGGGAGGTCCTAGGTTTGGCTCCCCGTGCCTCCCAGAAAAAAAGACCAGCACACAACAAACAGACACAGCAAATGCAAACAATGAGGGGGTGGGGAGAAATAAGTAAATAAATCTTTAAAAAAAGGTTAAAATGGCAAATTTTATGTTTTATATAGTTTACCACATTTAAAAAAAAGTCCATCCCAGTCTTCATTTGAATATATTTTATTCCCGATGAGAATAAATGTATTTCCATTTGCTTATTTACCACTTGTACTTCCTCATGTATGAATTATCTGGTTATGTCTTTGCATATTTTTATTTGTTGGGACCCAATATTTATAAATTATTAGTTCTTTATAGATTATTAATTTTTTTTGAGGTACCAGGGCCAGGGATTGAACCTGGGACCTTGTAAGTGGGAAGATAGTGCTTAACCACTGAGCCACATCAGCTCCCCTGAGTTGGTTTTTTTGTTTGCTTGTTGTTTGTCTTTGTGTTTAGGAGGCACTGGGAACCGAACCTGGGATCTCCCATGTGGGAAGCAGGTGCTCAACCACTTGAGCCACATCTGCTCCCTTAGGTTATGAATATTAACCTTTCTTGAATCATACATTATGAAAATAGTTTTTCCTATCTTATTCTTTGTTATCTGTGCATGGTTTTACTGTTTATTCAAATAGTCCGTTTTTTTCAATGTTGAAAAAGCATTGGACTCTCTTCCTCGGTGCTGCCTACGGAGGTGGCAGCCATCTCCTACCCGGCATCATGGCTGCCCTCAGACCCCTTGTGAAGCCCAAGATTGTCAAAAAGAGGACCAAGAAGTTCATCCGGCACCAGTCAGACAGATATGTCAAAATTAAGCGTAACTGGTGGAAACCCAGAGGCATTGACAACAGGGTCTGGAGAAGATTCAAGGGCCAGATCCTGATGCCCAACATTGGTTATGGGAGCAACAAGAAAACGAAGCACATGCTGCCCAGTGGCTTCCGAAAGTTCCTGGTCCGCAATGTCAAGGAGCTGGAAGTGCTGCTGATGTGCAACAAATCTTACTGTGCTGAGATTGCTCACAATGTTTCTTCCAAGAACCGAAAAGCCATCGTGGAAAGAGCAGCCCAGCTGGCCATTAGAGTCACCAATCCCAATGCCCGGCTGCGCAGCGAGGAGAATGAATAGACAGCTTATTTTCAAGTTTCATTTGTGTGAAATAAAACCATAAAAAGTCAAAAAAAAAAAAAAAAAAAAAAAAAAAAGCATTGGGAGCAGATGTGGCTCAAGTGATTGAGCACCTGCTTCTCACATGGGAGGTCCCAGGTTCAGTCCCAGTGCCTCCTAAAAACAAGACAAAAAAACAACAAACAAACAAAAGAAAAAAACAAACTTGGGGGAGCCAATGTAGCTCAGTGGTTGAGCGCCGGCTTCCCATATTTGAGGTCTCGGGTTCAATCCCCAGCCTCCATACCTCAATAAAAAAGAAAAAGGGGAAAAAAAAAAGCATTCTTCCACGGATCTGACAGATATATGATTCTATATTAAACTCATATTTCTTTAAGTTGATTCTTGAAGTTACCTCATTAAATTAAAAAATATATATTGGGAGCGGATGTGGCTCAAGCAGTTGAGCGCCCACCTCCCACATGGGAGGTCCCAGATTTGGTTCCCAGTGCCTCCTAAAATCAAACAAACAATGAGCAGACAACAAACAAACAAACAAAACAAGCAGACAATGAGCAAAAACAAAACAAGCAAACAATGAGCAAACTACGAGCAAAACAACAAGCAAAGAGATGAGGGAGCCAACTCAGGGGGGAAGCCAACTCAGAGGGGGAGTCAACTCAGATGGGGAGTCAGCTCAGGCGGGGAGCCAATGTGGCTTAGTGGTTGAGCACCGGCCTCCTCCCACATACAAGGTCCCAGGTTCAATCCCTGGTCCCAGTACCTCAAAAAAAAAAAAAAAAAAAAAAAAAAAAAACTATATATATATGTGTGTGTGTGTGTATATATATATATGTATATATATATATATATATATATATACATACATATATATAGGTGAACAGTTTAAAGTGTGAACATAACATCTTTTTTTTTTCTAATTTACTATTTTCCTTAAGCCACATATTAAATAATCCTTTCTTACTCTTATATAAAGGAATTTGAAGGAGTTTGAAGTGATAGGTTTTAGAAGTGATTTAGAGAATAGTAGAGTCTTGGTCTGAATCTGTTACAAAAGCAGAAGGATTGCAAATGTGGTGGATTTTCCCTGTGCTCTCACCTCTCTGGGCACACCATGAAGGAGGACAGAAAAGACAACAGAAGACTGAAGGAAGGTGCCTAGGGAGCTACCTGTACTCCTCCTATTGTTTGGTACAATAAGAATGTGGTGGGAAGCAGATGTGGCTCAAGCGATTGAGCTCCTGCCTACCACATGGGAGGTCCCAGGTTTGGTTCCTGGTGTCTCCTAAAGAAAACGAACAAGACAACAGGCGGTCGCAACGGGCTGGCGTGGCGAGCTGACGCAACAAGAGACACAAGGAAAACATAATGAGAGACACAACAGGGAGCAGAGGTGGCTCAGGTGATTAGGTGCCTCCCTCCCACATCAGAGGTCCCGGGTTTGGTTCCCGGTGCCTCCTGAAAAGAAGACCAGCACACAACAAGCAGGCACAGCAGATGCAAACAATGTGGAAGTGGGGAGAAATAAATAAATAAATAATAAATCTTAAAAAAAAAAAAAAAAAATGTGGGAATGTTCCTGAGGGTCAAATGGACATGACAATAAGTTGCTGGGCTGCTGCCATTTGCCTGTAGCCACCCAAATGGGGAAGCCCTGAAGACCCCTCCAAGAACTCACACAGGTGTTTCCAGGAGAGCCAGTCACTGACTGCCTGCCACATAAAGGATATCCGTGGCCAGTGAGCGCTGGCCAGAGAAGCAGCAGCAGCCAAGCAAGACTTCAGTGAATAGAATCTTGTTCCCCTCCTCTCCTGCCATGGAGAGGAGGCCACTCTAGAGCTGAGCAGGGACCTCCCCATCCAAGCAGCCAGTCCCAGCAGTAGCCTGTGCTAGGGAAGTTACATGATGAAATGTAACTAGAGTTTCTCCACCTAAAATTGTAAATAACTGAAAGTGACTAGAAAGTTAAAGAATGTGTCTAAGAGGTACTTAAGGGATAGGAAATGGATATTTGAAGGAACATGGATAAAAGCAGTGACTGATGGAAAAAATAAACCATTTCATTTTTAGAAGTTGAGACTGTACAATAATAGGGGTGCCTATAAAGGGACAAGGAAAGAACTCTTCCATGCAGCATTAAGTGTTAAGAAACCCTCAAGGGAAGCGGCTGTGGCTCAATCAGTGGGGCTCCCGTTTACCATATGGGAGGCCCCGGGTTCGGTTCCCAGGCCTCCTGGTGAAGGCAGGCCCGCCTGCACGGCGTGGTTGGCTGACCCAGCGAGCACGGGCAGCAAGGGGGGGATAAATGAATAAATAAATAAAATCTTTAAAAAAAAAAAAAGAAACCCTCAAGCAATATCTACAGAGTTCTGAAAGAAAGGGCTGTGAAGGCACAATTCTATACCTAACCAAACTATCATTCACATGGGGGACAAAATTAAGAGATTTTTGCATGTATAAGGATTCAAGTGGATACCATCCTTGCACGCTTTCTGAAAAAAATTTCATGGAAGAATTTCAGCAAAATGATAAAGCAGAATATAGAATTCAATAAAGAAAAAGATATGGGAAACAAATAAAACGTAATTTATAATTGTCTAATTGCTGACAATACATTTCTAAATTTTGACAGAATTATAGGAAAGCATTCCTACAATAGAAGAGATACATGACAAAATCAATAACAATTTTGAAATTAAAATATCAGATGGGGGAAGTGGATGTGGCTCAAGCATTTGGGTGCCCACCTACCACATGGGAGATCCCGGGTTTGGTTCCTGGTGCCTCCTAGAGAAGATGAGCAAGACAGCAAGCTGACCCAACGGGCTGGCGCGACTGGCTGGTGTGGTAAGCTGACACAACAAGGAGACACTAAGAGGAAACACAGTGAAAGACACAACAAAGCAGGGAGCAGAGGTGGCTCAAGCAATTGAGTGCCTCTATCCTACATTGGAGGTCCCAGGTTCCGTTCCCAGTGCCTCCTAAAGAGAAGACACAGTGAGCGCACAATGATTGGACACAGAGAGCAGACAGCAAGCACAAACTATGAAGTGGAGGAGAAATAAATAAAATAAATCTTTTTAAAAAATGGTCTTACCCAAACTGATTTATAGATTCAATGCAATATCAATCAAAATCCCAACAGCTTACTTTACAGAATTCAAGGAGGCAATTACCAAATTAATTTGGAAGGGTAAGTGCACCCGAATAGCCAAAAGCATTCTAAAAAAGAAGAGTGATGTGGGAGGAATTTCACTGCCTGACCTTGAAATATATTACAAAGCTACAGTGGTCAAAACAGCATGGTACTGGCATAAAGACAGACACAGCAATCAGTGGAATAGAATTGAGAACCCAGAAATAAACCCTCACCTATACAGTCAACTGGTTTTTTTTTGTTTGTTTTTTTAAAGATTTTATTTATTTATTCATTTATCCCCCCCTTGCTGCTTGTGCTCGCTGGGTCAGCTAACCACGCCGTGCGGGCGGGCTTGCCTTCACCAGGAGGCCCCGGGAACCGAACCCGGGGCCTCCCATATGGTAAATGGGAGCCCTACTGATTGAGCCACAGCTGCTTCCCTGGTCAACTGGTTTTTGACAAACTTATCAAGTCCATATTAACAGGACAAAACAGCCTCTTCAACAAATGGTGTTGGGAGAACTGGATATCTATGACCAAAAGAATGAAAGAGGAACCCTATCTCACCCCCTATACAAGAATCAACAGAGGGAAACGGATGTGGCTCAAGAGGTTCGGTGTCCGTCTACCATATGGAGAGACCAGGGTTCGATCCCCAGTACCTCCCGGTAAAAAAAAAAAAAAAAAAAAAAAGAATCAACAGAAAATGGATCAAAGATCTAAATATAAAAGCCAGGACCATAGAACTATTGCCAGAAAATGTAGGGAAACATCTTCAAGACTTTGTAGTAGGTGGTAGTTTCTTGGATCTTATACCCAAAGCACGTGCAACAAAAGGAAAAATAGATAAATGGGGCATCCTCAAAATTTAACACTTTTGCACCTCACAGGACTTTGTCAAAAGAGTGAAAAGGCAGCTAACTCAATGGGAAAAAATATTTGGAAATCACACATCTGATAAGGGTTTAATATCCAGGATATATAAAGAGATGTTACAACTCAATTATAAAAAGACAAACGACCCAATTAAAAAATGGGCAAAGACTTAAACAGACATTTGTCCAAAGAAGAACTACAAATGGCAAAAAAACAAACAAACAAACAAAAAAAAAAAAAACCACATGAAGGAATGCTCAACATCACTAATGATTAGGGAAATGAAAATCAAAACTATGAGATATCATTTCACACCCATCAGAGCGGCCACTATTAAAAAGACAGAGAAGGGGGAAGCGGCTGTGGCTCAATCAGTGGGGCTCCCGTTTACCATATGGGAGGCCCCGGGTTCGGACAAATACTGTATGATTGTGTTACTATGAACCAAATATATTGTGTAACATATTGTTTGATTAAAAAAAAAATTATATGTATCCAGTACATTTAGTTGAGAAATGTATGTATTTATTCATCTGTGTTTACTTTTTAGTTTTTTTTTTTTTTTTTTTTTTAAGATTTTATTTATTTATTCATCCATCCCCCCCTTGCTGCCTGTGCTCGCCGGGTCAGCCAACCACGCCGTGCAGGCAGGCCCGCCTCCACCAGGAGGCCCCAGGAACCGAACCCGGGGCCTCCCACATGGTAAACGGGAGCCCCACTGATCGAGCCACAGCCGCTTCCCTACTTTTTAGTTTTTAATTGTTTATATTTTCAATTATTAAATGTGCAAAATAAAGTTAAAAAAAATGGGGAGGGGAAGTGGGGAAGGGAGAAATAAAAGCATTCTAGAGACAATGATATATCCTTGACATTGCAAGAAAAATACAAGTTTAAATGTGCTTATTTAAAACCTGAGGGTAATAACTCGTAGAAAAGACACAGAATATAAAACTTCTAAACCACTGACAGTACAAAGGAGATACAGAGGAACTTGATCAAATTTCAAGGAAAGAGCAAATAAAGATTGTAGAACATAAAATAATTTAAGCCTAAGTCTAGAAGTACCAATGATCACAATATTATGTGATTGGATTAAATGTCCCTATAAAAAGACAAATATTAGACTAGATTGATTAAAAAACCACAATCCACCTATAAGATGTGTATAAAGGGGATCTGTAAAGCTAAATGATTTTAGAAAGGTTGAAAAGGAATGGTTGAGCAAAGATATAACAGGTAAATGATATAAAAGGATAGTAGGAGTGCCAATATAAAAGATCAGGAAAAAGTAGGATTAAGACAAAAAAATGGAATGAAGAATAATATGTTACATTGTTAGAAAGCCACAATCCATTAAGAAGGTATAACAGTTCTGTCTTTATATGACATCAGATTATATAAAGAAAGAAAAAAGAATATATAAAGAAGGAAAATTTGGTAACACCACAATGATAGCAAGACACTTTCACATTCTTCACAGAAATTGCTGGATTAGATAGTGTCTTATTTGCTACAGGGCTGCCAATACAAAGTACCAGAAATGGGTTGGCTTTTATAATGGGAAATTTATTGAGGTAAAGGCTTGCAGTTCTGAGGCTGTAATATGCTCTTACCAAAGTCAGCTGCTGGTGATCCTGGCATCCTGCCACATGGCAACCAGTCATGTCAGGGCTCATCTCCTCAGCCTTGAGCTGCTCCGTGGGCCCAGCACCTCCTAGGCCTCTTTCCTTGCCTCTGTGCTCTGCTGATTCCAGACACCAGGAACTTTCTAAGCCTCTCAGTGTTTCTCTGCTTTCTGCAGCTGTAGGCAAATCTGGAGTCCTCTCTCTACTTTCGCTTTTCTCTCACATGGCAGGATCAAAATGGTAGCTTCCTTTTTCTGTGTCTCTTCCCTGTGTCTCCCTTTATATAAAAGAGGGCAGAAACCCAACCTGTGTCGTGCCTCAGTGATGCGGTCCAATCAAAAGGGCTGCACACTCATAAGAATGGATTAGTTAAAAAACATAATCTTGGCCAGGACTTCCAGGAAGATGGAGGACTAGAAGGACACGGGACTTTCTCCTCTCCAGAAAAATAGCTAAAGGACAGACAGAAACGACCTGGGGAAAAAATGTTCTAGGGTTTAGGACACCAGGGGAAGGCTGGATACCACCTAGAAGAGAGACGAGCAAAGGAAAAGAATCTCAATGGCAAAATTTTGAGTTAAAGCTGGAGGGGAGTGGATGTAGCTCAAATGGTTGAGCTCCTGCTTCCCATATAGGAGGTCTTGGTTTACTGTACCTGCTAAAAATAAAACAAACAATAAACATAAGAAAAAACCAACTCGGGAGAGCCCATGTAGCTCAGTGGTTGAGCGCCGGCTTCCCACATACGAGGTGTCAGGTTCAATTGCTGCCCCTACCTCAAAAAAAGAAAAAAAAAGCTGCCACTGCCGGCACCCTCCCCCAGCCTACAGACAATTTTAAATTCTTAGGCTGGCAGCTACAGACAAAGGGCGCCAGAGGGATCCACCTCCCCAGGAAATTGAAGAGAGGAACACAGCCTAAGGCAGGCTCAGCTTTTGACACAAATTTTGCCTGCTGTGTCTCAGGAGCAATTCTGGGCTGGGTGGGGCTGTGCTATTGTTTGCTTTGGAAGCCTGCACCACGGGACTAAAGAGATCAAACCCTCTCAATCACCCTCCCTACTGACCAGGACTGATTGTTGAGTATATAGAGAGGTGTGGAATTATTTCCTACCCAGGGAAAAAGAGAAGGGGCTGCCAGCGAAGGATGGAGAACAACCGATGAGAAAGTTTGAAATGTGAGGCTCTTAGCCCCCAAGCAGGACCCTCTGTCACACTGTTGCTATCTCTGTTGCAGAGAACACAATCCAACAAGGCTTTGAAGTGAGAGGGCTTTCAAAGATTGCCATCTGCTGGCAGAACCAGGAAATGCATGTGAGGAAATTAAAAGTAAACAAGAGGGGCTTTTTCCAGCCTTTACAGCCTCCCTCCCCAAGGCCTTGGGAAAAGGGTCTGCAATTCATTACTGGGTCCAGGGCCAAGATATGAGCAACTACCAGGGACAATCCTAAAGACCCAGAACAGGTTGAACCAGAATCAAAGAACAATAGTAACAGTCTCCCACCACTAAATCCCTATGAAAAAGAAATTGAGCATCAGAGTAAACTCACCATCATAATCAGATGTTATACATCAGCAAAAAATTACAAGCCATACTAAGAATATGGAAGAAATGGCTCAAGCAAAGGAATATATTCAAGATACATACTACTCAGAATGACAAACAACAAAGATAGAGAAAACTCTGAGAGCTGGAAGGGAGAAGCAAACCATCACATACAAAGTATGCCCAGTAAGACTTAGTTTGGGGGAGCAGAATGTGGCTCAAGAAATTGAGTGCCTGCTTCCCACATGGGAGGTCCTGGGTTCAGTTCCCAGTGCTTCCTTAAAAAAATAAACAACAAGCGAAACAAACAAACAAAAAAACAACTGAGGAGAGCGAATGTGGCTCAGTGGTTGAGTGCTGGCTTTCCACATGCGAGGTACCATGTTCAATCCCCGGCCCCTGGTACCTAAAAAAAAAAACAAAACAAACTTAATGTGGACTTCTCATCATAAACCATAGAGGTGAGAAGATAGTGGTGTGATACAATTAGGATACTGAAAGAGAAAAATTGCCAGTTGAGAGTTCTTTTTTTTAAAAAAAAAAAGGATTTATTTATTTACTTTTTTTTTTTTTTTTTAAGATTTTATTTATTTATTCATTTATCCCCCCTTGCTGCTCGTGCTCGCTGGGTCAGCCAACTACGCCATGCAGGCGGGCCTGCCCTCACCAGGAGGCCCCAGGAACCGAACCCGGGGCCTCCCATATGGTAAACGGGAGCCCCACTGATTGAGCCACAGCCGCTTCCCTATTTATTTACTTTTATCCATTTTTACCCCCCCTCTCATTTTTGCTGTTTTTGTGTCCATTCACTGGGCAACTCTCTGTGTCCATTTCCTGCCCTCTCTTCTCCTCCTGTCTTCACTGGGATTCAAGCCTCGGAACCTCGGATGTGGGAGAGAGGCACCACCTTAGTTCCTGGTTTTTCAGTGTGTCTCATCTTGGCTTTCCCTTGTGTCACTCTCCTGTTACATCATCATCTTGCTGGTGGCTCACCTGCTTACGGGGCCTGGCGGTCTGCGCACCTTCTATATTTTTCTTTTTTTAAAATTTTTACCTGGAGGTCCCGGGGATCAAACCCAGTTCCCTCCATATGGGAGATGGACACCCAACCATTAGAGCCACATCCTCCCCCCCACGACAGTTCTTCATCCGGCAAAATTGTCATTCAAATAAGAAGGTGAATTTAAAATATTCACAAATTAACAGAAATTAAGAGAGTTCATAAAAAAGAATCCTCCTTTGCAGGAGATTTTAAAGGGAGTCTTACAACCTGAAAGAAAAAAACAGGAGAGAGAGGCTTGGAGGACAGTGTAGAGGGCAAGAATAGCAGAAAGGATAACCAAAAGAGTAAAAAGACAGACAAAATAAGATATGACGTATGAAAATCAAAGAATAAAGTGGTGGAAGTAAATAATGCATTTACAGCAATATCATTTAATGTGAATGGGTTAAACTCCCCAATCAAAAGATATAAGCTAACAGAATGGATTAAAAAAAACATGAGCCATCCATATGCTACCTACAAGAAACTCACCTTAGACCCAGGGATCCCAGGCATACAAACTGGCTGAAAGTGAAAGGTTGGAAAAAGATAACTCCAAGCAAATAGTAACCAAAACAGAGCAGGAGTAACTATACTAATATCAGCCTAAAAAGTTGTAAGAGATACAGAAGGCCATTAGTTAGTTAGTTAGTTAGTTAGTTTTTTGTTTTGCCATTATATATTAATAAAGGGGAAATCCACCAAGAAGAAATAACAGTCATAAATACCTATGCACCTTCTCATTTTGTATAATTTGTATATTATGTTTTTCAAAAAACTTTTTTTTTCCCAAAAGTTGGGTAGCCAAAGGAAAGGAAGGTGTCATAACTTACAATCATTTAACTGCGTTTGATGCATGTTAAATACATTGGTTATGTTACTTTAGAAGAAAATATCAGTTAACCATGTTAAATATATAAATATGTTAAAATCGAAGTCTTCTATTGCAAAAGTTATTGAAGATGTCATGGGACAACAGTGGAACAACAATCACAATGCTGTTTAACCTGTACAGTTGCATATACTTTATTAAAAGGAATAAGGAAAAAAAATTAACAATAAAAAAAAAAATTAAAAAAAAAAATAAATAAATAAATACCTATGCACCTAACCAGGGTGCCCCAAAATACATGAGGCAAACTCTGGCAAAACTGAAGGGAGAAACAGACATCTCTACAATAATAGTTGGAGACTAACACACCACTCATGTCATTAGATAGAACAACTAGACAGAAGATTAACAAGGAAACAGAACTTGAACAATGTGATAAATAAGCTAGACCTAACAGATCCATATAGAATGTTGCATCCCAAACCAGCAGGTTATACATTCTTCTCAAGTATTCAAGGACCCATGCTGGGTCACAGGGCAGGTCTCAATAAATATAAAAAGATTGAAATTATACAAAGCACCTTCGCAGATCAAAATGGAGTGAAACTGGAAATTAATAACAGACAGGAAAGGAGGAAATTTGCAAATGTATAGAGGCTAAACAACAGACTCCTAAACAATTAGTGGGTCAAAGAAGAAATTGTAAGTGAAATTAGTAAATACATTGAGAGGAATGAAAACGAGAACACAACTTATCAAAACTTATGGGATACAGTGAAGTCGGTGCTGAGAGGTAAATTTATAGGCCTAAATGCCTATATTTAAAAAGGAAGAAAGAGCTAAAATCAAAGCTCTAACTGAACAACTGGAGAAACTAGAAAAAGAACAGCAAACCATTCCCAAAGCAAACAGAAGGAAAGAAATAATAAAGATTAGACAGAAAAAAATAAAATTAAGAAAAAAAAAAAAAAAAAAAAAAAAAAGGGAAAAATCAACAAAACCAAAAGCTGGTTCTTTGAGAAGATCAATAAAATTGACAAATCCTTAGCTAGACTAACAAAGAAAAAAAGAGAGAAGATGCAAATAAATAAAATCAGAAATGGAAGGGATGAAATTATGTCTGACCCTACAGAAATAAAAAGAATCATAAGAGGATATTATGAGAAACTGTAAACCAACAAACTAGACAACCGAGATGAAATGGACAAATTCCTAGAAACGCACAGTCTGCACAGACAATACAAGAAACACAAGAACTTAACAAATTAATCACATTTAAAGAGATTGAATCAGTCATCAAAAATTTCCCAACACAGAAAAATCTAGGACCAGACAGCTTCACAGGTGAATTCTACCAAGCATTTCAAGAAGAGTTAACACCAATCCTTTTAAACTCTTCCAAAAAATTGAAGAGGAGGGGAAATTACCCAACACATTTTATGAAGCCTACATCACCCTAAAAACCACAGCCAGATAAAGATTCTACAAGAAAAGAAAATTACAGACAAATCTCTCTAATGAACATAGATGCAAAAATTCTCAACAAAATACTTAAATAGAGTCCAACAGCATAACAAAAGAACTATACCGGCCCACTTGGTAGCCCTTCAGCCCTGGAGGTCAGGATGGTGGCCCTGAGGCAAGAGGCTGGTGGGTGTCAGGGACCGCAATGACCCAGGCAGAGAAGGGAGAACAGGGAAGAGAAGAGGGGAGAAGGAGAAGGAGCGGCACGGTGTGAAACCACCCATAGTGCCTGCTCTGGTGCCAGAGTCACTGTAGGAGCAAATCCAGAGCAACTTCACTGTTGTCATACATCCGGGCTCAACTACTTTGAGGATTGAGGTCAAGCCCCAGACACTCTTCCTGCCAGGATTCCCCACATCATCGCACGAAGACACAACAAGGACAGCCCCTATACAAGGACAACTGGCTTCTAAGGGAGGAACTAAATACACCTGTAAGTAATGAACAAAGACAAAATGGCTTTAAAATAGTGGATCAAGCAATATGGTCCAAAAAGATGTCAAATGACACAAGACGGATTCCCGTGTCCCCTGAACAGGCACGTTCCTACAAGAAGCAGATGCGGCCTGCAATTTTACATCACTGTTCTGGAAATAAATGGATAAATGCATCTCATCACCCTGAGCACTTGGTAGGAGAAGAGGTCTTGTATGTTAATCCATTGGACTGTTATAATATTCATTGGCGGGGAAGCGGCTGTGGCTCAATCAGTAGGGCTCCCGTTTACCGTATGGGAGGCCCCGGGTTCGGTTCCTGGGGCCTCCTGGTGAAGGCAAGCCCGCCCGAGCGGCGTGGTTAGCTGACCCAGCGAGCACAAGCAGCAAGGGGAGGATAAATGAATAAATAAATAAAATCTTAAAAAAAAAAAAAAAAAAAAAATAATAATAATAATATTCATTGGCCTATCAGAAGAGGTCAGTTAAATATTCACTCAGGAGCTGGGGGCTCCCTTACAGCTGTTCTGGCAGATATTGAAGTAATATGGCCTCATGCAATACAAAAATACTTGGAAATCCCACTGAAAGATTTAAAGTATGATTTAAAGATGTATCTTGTTAATTCCTAATGTCTATATTAAAGAGCATGTAGGGGGACGGATGTGGCTCAAATGGTTAGGAGTCCGCCTTCCATATGGAGGGACCTGGGTTCTATCCCCAGGACCTCCCTTTAGGAAATAAATAAATAAATAAATAAATAAATAAATAAATAAATAAAGAGCATGTGAAAGAGCTGGTGAATATGATCTTGATGAAAATGGGCTTTTCAGGGATCGTTTGTCATCCATCAGGAGTCTATGTGTGCCATCTTTGGAAGTGGCTCAACCAGCACGTGTACTGTAGATGGTGGAGACCAGAAGACAAGCGTATGCTGTGTGGAGGATGGAGTCTCTCATCAGAAAACTTGGCTCTGCCTGGCATATGGGGGATCTGATGTGTCAAGATGTTTTTACTGGCTAATGCAGCGAGCTGGGTTCCCTTACAAAGAATACCAATTAACAAAGAAAAATGGATTGCCTTCTTCTGCAGTACCTTAAAGAAGCTTTTTGTCCTTTGGATCAGGACATTTCTGGATTTCAGGACCATGAGTTCCAGATTTGACATCTAGATTCCCCAGTCTTACTTTACCAGTTTCGATTGGGAGATAAGAAACTCCAGGCTCCAATGGCTTTGTTTTACCCAGCAACTTTTGGAATTGTTGGACAGAAAATGACAACTTTGCAGCACTGGTCCCAGGGTGATCCCGGGGATCCTCGGGATGTGCATTCCCTGCTGGCCACTCAGAGCAAGCAAGACCAGTCTGTAAAAGCTACTGCTGACCCAGAGTCTGCATCCAAACCTATTGGATTTGAATGGGATTTCCACAGCCGCCCTCTGATATTCCAGAAAGACTCCATTCCCAGGAGGTGGATCTGGGATCCTCCCAGGGAGACTGCCTGAGGGCCAGCAGTGATTCCTAGGAGGCGCTCGCTGCACTGATGTCTAGGAAGACTGCCATCTTGCTGCTGGAAGGGAAAGCCCTGGGCCTGGATAAAGCCACCCTTCACAGCATAGACTGTTGTTCATCTGATGATACCAAAAAGAAGATGTACAGCTCCGTCCTGGTGGTGGGAGATGGTTTGATGTTTCATAAAGCTCAAGAATTTCTGCAGCACAGAATTCTCATCAAAATGCCACCTTCTTTCCAGTGAAGTATTTTTTTTTTTTAAAGATTTTATTTATTTATTCATCCATCCCCCCCTTGCTGCTTGTGCTCGCCGGGCCAGCCAACCACGCCGTACCCTACTGATTGAGCCACAGCCGCTTCCCATCCAGTGAAGTATTGAAAATGTGGATGTGATAACAAAGCCTAAGGACATGGATCCCTGACTGATTGCATGGAAGGGAGGGGCAGTGTTGGCTTGTTTGGATACAACACAGGAACTGTGGCTTTATCAGAGAGACGGCAGAGCTTTGATGTCCACATGCTATGAGAGCAAGCTGCTTTTGTTTGGTGAGACTGGGAGAAAAGTCACTGTTGGAAACCAAAAAATAAGCCTGTGGTATAGAAGAGTCTTATAGAAGATACATATTTTAATTTATTGACCAAAATGTTTAAGTTTCATGGAAAATAAGTGAGTTTCAACTTATGGTGAGGACATGACATTGGTTTGAAATTATAAGCTGCTTTTGTAGTCAGGACATTTGAGAATAAATATAAACTTATTCTTCAACTGTAAATTCTCCTGCCCCTTTCTCAGGATCTTATAAACTGTCCATGCTGTAAAATGTTGCCATTGAATAGTTTTCACACAGTTTAAGTTGGCTGCTAAGTATCATCAGGCGTCTTGCAACCATGAGTGGTATGTGACTTGTGTACTTTAATCAAGAAAAGAACTGTCTGGTTCTTTTCCATTTTCCCCCTTGCCTAGTACAGCAGAGCTAAATTCTAAGGTCATGGGGGTTGTGGGCACATATAATGTGACTCATGTGCTCTTGGAATTCCAAATAGGAAAAAGTGTTTCCTCCCTTTTTTCTTTTCCCTTTTATTTTTGATTGGAGGATAAAAAAGATGGGTGCCCATTCAGGTCTAGATTTCCCAAAGCAAAGACTTAAGGCTAGGCTGGCTGGCTTTTGTCACCTGACCTGCTCTAGGGTGGGCTTGGGGAAAGAAAACTATTACTATTTGACCAAAACAGAGCAAAAGCTGAACAGGAAATCTTGTTTCCTTTCTAAAGCCAAATAGAAATGATTTAGGATAATTTACAGAGTTCTTAACTTTATTGTAGAGAAAAACCAGTTAACTATGCTTTTAATTACTACTGACAAAATCATTAATGATTTAATGGTTTAAACCCCAAATTTTCCTTGACCTGAATAACCAAGTGAAAGCTTTTGGAATCCCTTGTGTTCAGTATGATCAGTTGACCTTAACCTGTGAGCAGCCTGAAGCGGAATCACCCAAGGTCCAAGGCCTTGGTGAGGCCTTCTGAGTCCCTGGCAAGAGGAGGAGAGTGCTTTGTCCTGAGACAGGAGCCAGTCAATGAGCACAGCCAGGGGCTCAGCGGGGAGCAGCAGGACAATGCCTGATGCCTACCACACTAGCGCAAAAGGTATCTGTTTCTAGGAGATGAAGAGTACTGAGGAACCACAAAAACAGGATCGGAGGAGAAATGGAGCTGAGAATGGAATATAGAAAGAAAGATGGGGAAGTGGCTGTGGCTCAATTGGTTGGGCTCCTGTTTACCATATGGGAGGCCCCAGGGTTCGATTCCGGGCGGCACAGTGAGCTGGCACACCAAGATGACCCAACAGGAGACAAGCAGACACAGAAAAAACAAAACAAAACAAAATGCAAAGCAAATGGACACAGCGAGCACAAGCAGCAAGGGGGGAATAAAATAAATAAATAAGTCAGGAAGGAAGGAAGGAAGGAAGGAAGGGAGGAAGGAAGGAAGGGAGGAAGGGAGGGAGGGAGGAAGGAAGATGGTCAGAAACCTTAGAATAAGGGAAAATGCTGGTTCTAGAGCAGTTTACAGGAGTAGAAATGTTCTACGTGTCTGCTTAGTAGGTGAGGAACCAAGAAGAGTCCACCAAAATAATTTCAAGTTGCTAATGCCATTTGGGATACATGCCTTCAATTTGGAAATTGCATGTTCTATTTTCTTATATTCTTAGCAAAATGTATTTATACAACATTGATTTTGTTTATATTTCTGGGCTGTTTCAACACACTTTAGTACTGGCTACTTATACTGAAAAATATAATGTCTTTCTATTTATAATAGTTTTTTACATAATAACATATTGCTCTTGTAACTGGTAAATGTTGATTCAGTGGAAGTTCGTTTCTGGTCCAAGTTTTGACATAAGCTACGTCCACCTTGTGTTACCAGCACTTATAGCTCTATGAAAACTGATCATAACAAGTGAGATTTAATATTAAAAAACAAAAACAAAAACAAAACAAAATAAAAAAACTATACACCATGACCAAGTAGTTTTTATTCCTGGTATGCATGGGTGGCTCAACATAAGAAAATCAATTAACGTAATATACCACATTAACAAATGAGATTAGAGAATGGAAAGCTGAGTGTTAACTTGTGCAGAATTGGTAAAAAAGATTGTATGTTAAACTTTGAAAATGAATAGAAAAGGTGAAAGAAAACATAATGTTTGTAACTACCAGTGCTATTATATGGGTATGACAGTGGTTGAAAGGGAAAGACTAAGGTCATATATATATAACTAGAAAGAAAGCTAAAAAATTTAACATGGGACTGTCTAGCATAGTAAAAACTCATGTGAAATATGTATATAGGTGGGAGTGGATTTGGCTTAAGCAACTGAACACCTGCTTCCCACATATGAAGTCCCAGTCTCAGTCTCCGACCCCTGGTACATCAAAAAAAAAAAAAAAAAAAAAAAAAAAGTGAAATATGAATATGGGTAGTATTGCATGTATAAGATTATTTTTCTTTGAGTCTGAACAAATGTTATGTATGTTATTGTTACAAGATGTTAATACCAGGGGGAAAAACCCACAAAACATTATGCTAAGTGAAAGAAACCAGACACAAGGTACTATATATTGTATGATTTAATTTTTTTTTTTTCAGGTACCCGGGATTGAACCCGGGATCTTGTATGTGGGAAGCAGGTGCTTAACCGCTTGATCCACATCTGCTCCCCATGATTCCATTTTTATAAAATGTAAACATAGGGGGAGGGAGTGGAGTATATGGGAATCCCCTATATTTTTTATGTAACATTTATGTAATCTAAAGTTTCTTTAAAAATAAAAAAATAGGGGGAGCAGATGTGGATCAAGTGGTTGAGTGCCAGCTTCCCATATATGAGGTCCTGGGTTCAAACTCTGGCCCCTGGTACTTAAAAAAAAGTAAATATAAGTAAATTTGTAGAGATGAAATTAGATCAGTGGTTATGTAGGGCTGGGGAAGGATAGAGGGATTGAGAGGTGACTGCTAAGGGGTGCAGAGTTTTTTTTTTTTGAGTAATGAAATTGTTGTAAAATTTTTTGTGGTGATGAATGCACAACACTCTGATTATACTAAAAGCCATTGATTGTACACTTTGAATAAATTGTATGGTATGTGAATATATCCAATAAAACAGCTTTAAAAATAAACTTTTTCTTTATGGGATTCATAAAAGAACTTCAAACTGCCACAGATAGGTAAAAATAAATAAGACTATATAATACAATTAGTAATATATGTTATATATGTGGAATTTTATATCCAATAAATATAAAATGCATAGCCTTTTTTTTTAAAGATTTTATTTATTTATTCATTTATCCCCCCCCCTTGCTGCTTGTGCTCGCTGGGTCAGCTAACCACGCCGTGCGGGCGGGCTTGCCTTCACCAGGAGGCCCCGGGAACCGAACCCGGGGCCTCCCATATGGTAAACGGGAGCCCTACTGATTGAGCCACAGCCACTTCCCTTCAGTATTTTCTAAGTACAGGATCATGTCATCCACAAACAATGAGAGTTTTACTTCCTTTTTTTCCTATTTGGATGCCTTTACTTTTTTTTCTTGTCTAATTGCCCTAGCTAGAACTTCTAGTACAATGTTGAATAACAATGGTGACAGTGGGCATCTTTGTCTTGTTCCTGATCTTAGAGGGAAAGATTTCAACCTTTCCCCATTGAGTATGATGTTGGCTGTGGGTTTTTCATATATGCCTTTTATCATATTGAGGAATTTTCCTTCTATTCCTATCTTTTGAAGTGTTTTTATCAAAAAAGGATGCCAGGTTTTGTTGAATGCCTTTTCTGCATCTATTGAGATGAACATGTGGTTTTTTTCCTTCAATTTGTTAATGTGGTGTATTACATTGAATGATTTTCTTATGTTGAACCACCCTTGCATACCAGGAATAAATCCCACTTGGTCGTGATGTATAAGTCTTTTGATATGCTGTTGGATTCGATTTGCAAGTATTTTGTTGAGAATTTTTGCATCTATGTTCATGAGAGAGATTGGTCTGTAATTTTCTTTTCTTGTGGAATCTTTATCTGGCTTTGGTATTAGGGTGATGTTGGCTTCATAAAATGTGTTGGGTAATTTTCCCTCCTCTTCAATTTTTTGGAAGAGTTTAAACAGGATTGGTGTTAATTCTTTTCAAATATACTTCTTAAGGTTGACCAAAGATACCCAAAGTCACAGTCTTTTCCCATACAGGATGGTCATATAATAAATCAGGCTTAGTTTATCACCAGCATACTAAAAACTAGACCTAGGGAGAAAAACTAGGTCTGGGGACACAATGCATGGTTTGTAATATAGCTGTTTAGCCTTTCCTGATTATCACAAAATCAGGACAGCGAGAATACTTGCATCCCAATTCATTTTTAAAAGGCCAGCAAATCAAAACCTGATGAGGACAGCACAACTGAAAAACACACTGACCTTACCCTTTAGGGGCAGTAAGCAGAGTCCTACTGAGCATGGATTCTGGAGTGGCTCTCATCAGTTCAAATCCTAGTTCTGCTGCTTACTGTTTTAGCTTGTCAAAGGGCTGCCAATGCAAAGTACCAGAAATGGGTTGGCTTTTATAAAGAGAACTTATTTGGGGTAAAAGCTTACAGTTTCCAGGCCATGAAATGTCCAAATCAAGGCACCATCAGAGATGCTTTATTACCAAAGTCAGCTACTGTTGATCCTGTTGTCTGGTCACATGGCAAAGCAAAATGGTGATAGATTACTGCCGAGGTTTCTGCCTTTCTCTCAGAATCTACCGTCTCCTGGAGCTCAGCTGTGGGCAACCAGGCATAGGGCTTGTCTTTTCCAAGTCTCCTGTATCAGTCTCAGCTGCCCTGCTTTCTTCCTGAGTTCAGCTGCAAGCTGTAAGGCGTATGGCTCATATCTCCCTGGGCCTCAGCTCTTTGGGCCTCTGGAGGGGCTTCTCTCCTTGCAGCTCAGCTGTAGGTGAAACTGGAGTCCTTTCTCTCACTTTGCAGGATCAAAAATGATGGCTTTTGGGGTCGGATGTAACTCAACTGGTTGGGCATCCATCTCCCATATGGAGGGACCCGGGTTTGATTCCTGGGACCTCCCGGTAAAAAAAAAACAACAAAAACAAAACAAAACAAAACAAAAATGATGGCTTTTGAAATGGATATGGCTCAAGCAGTTGAGCGCCTGCCTCCCACATGGGAGGTCCTGGGTTTGGTTCCCAGTGCCTCCTACAGAAAAAACAAACAAACAATGAGCAAAAACCAACAAGCAGACAATGAACAAAAACAAGAGCAAAGAGATGAGGGAACCATGGGGCGGGGATGATGGCTTTCAGAATTTGGAAACAATCCAGGTGTCCATAAACCAATGAATGGATAAACAAACTGTGGTGTAGTTACACCACAGTTCTAAGAAGAAATGAAGCTGTAATAAGAAATGAAGTTGTAAAACATATGACAACATGGATGAACCTGGAGGACATTATGTTGAGTAAAGCAAGACAGACACAAAAAGACAAATACTATATGATTGCGTTACTATGAACTAAATATATTGTGTAACATATTGTATGATTCCATTTATATAATGTAAATATAGATCAATCTATAAAGACAAAATTTGATTAGTGGTTATGTTGGTCTAGGGAAGGCATGCTAAGGGATGTGGAGTTTGTCTTTTTGGAGTAATGAAATAATTCTAAAATTTTTTGTGATGATGAATGTCCAAAATTGTGATTATACTAAAAGCCATTGATTATTCACTTTATTATTATTTTTTTTTACCGGGAGGTCCCAGGGATCGAACCCGGGTCCCTCCATACGGGAGACGGATGCCCAACCATTTGAGCCACATCCGTCCCCCTGATTATTCACTTTAGATAGATCATAGGGTATATGAATATATCTAAATAAAACTGCTTAATAGATAAATAATTGTGTAGGGACAGCCAGAAAAAGCAGCTATATTCAGCAAGGGAAACAAAGAGAAATGGAGAGGTGAAGAATTTTCTTGTTTGTCTGTATGTTTATTATTATTATTATGGAAATAATGAAAATGCTCTAATGGTGATTGAAGTGATGAATGCACAACTATGTGATTATACCAAATACCATTGATTGTACACTTTGGATGAATTGTATGCTTTATTAATACGGATCAATAAAATTGATTTGTTTAAAAAAAATGGTACCTTCCGTTTCTGTGTGTCTCTCTCTGTTTCCATTTTTATCAGACCCAGCAAGAAGGCGGAGACTCAACCTGAGTCAAGTCTCACTGACTTTGTCCAACAAAAGGGTCTCACATTCACAGGAATGGATTAGTTCAAAAACATAACTGTGTGCTTGTGCTCTTGGATAGGTTATTTAGTCTCTGTGATCCTCAGTTTCTCCACCTATCAAATGAGCATGATAAAAGTATATATTAGAAAATCTAGTAATATAATTAACTACATTACTAATTAAAGAAGTAACCAGCGTTCACAAAAAATAGAATCTGAAAAAGCATTTAATAAAGCTCAACACTTATTTTTAATAAACACTCTTATTGTTTATTATTATTATTGAAATAATGAAAATGCCCTAATAATGGTTGAAGTGATGAATGCACAACTGTGTGATTATATCAAATACCATTGATCATAACTTTGGATGAACTGTATGTTTTATTAATATGTATCAATAAAATTGTTTTTTTAAAAAATGATAAAACTAA
>JAKSZT010054053.1:2429164-2474278 GCA_026826555.1 Tolypeutes matacus | reverse complement strand
AAAAAAAAAAAAAAAAAAAAAGAGAAACCAATAGTAAACATCATACTTATGGGTGAAACATTAAAGACATTCCCACTAAAATCAGGAATTAAACAATAGTGTCTATTTTCATCTTTCTTCTTCAATATTTCTCTGAAGTTCCAAGCTATGCAACAAGAAATGAGAATTAAGAACTATAAATATTATAAAGGAAAAGACAAAATCATCATTAGTTGACTCAGAAAATCCAAGCCAATTAATTGATAAAACTTTATAAACTAATAAAAAGGTTCAATAAGATAGTTGGATGAAAGATAACTATTCAGAAATCACTAATTTTCATATGTATCAGCAGTAACCAATCAAAAATATAAAGGGGGAGAGATTCCACTTATATAATAATCCATACACTTGGAAACAAATTAACTAGAAATATGTAAGCCATTTATAAATCTTTTTCAATCTAACTATAAAAAAACATATCTAAGGCTGTACAAGACTTGAAAAAAAATGAGAAACACATTTTTGAAAAAATTTCAATTCTCCCCATATATATAAATTCAGGGCAACCCTAATCAAAATAAAAATGGATAGTGAGAGAATTTTTCAAGTTGATTCTAAAGTTCATGTGGAAGTATAAATATTTAAAATGAGGGAAGTTATGAAGAAAAAACTTACCCTACCAAATATGAAAGTGTACTATAAAGCTATGTTACTTAAAATAATATCATATTGGGAAGCAAATATGGCTCAAGCAGTTGGGTGCCCATCTACTACGTGGGAGGTCCTAGGTTCTGTTCCCATGCCTCCTAAAGAAGACGAGCAAGACAGTGAGCTGACGTGACAAGCTGGTGCGGCTAGCTAATGCAACAAAGTTATGATGCAACAAGATGACGATGCAATGAGGAAACACAATGACAGACACAACAAGCAGGGAGCAAAGGTGGCTCAAGTGATTGGGTGCCTACTTCCCACATGGGAGATCCTGGGTTCAGTTTCCAGTGCCTCCTAAAAAGAAGACAAGCAGACACAGAGAGCAGACAATGAGTACAAAACAATGGGGAGCAGGGAGAAATAAATAAAATAAATCTTAAAAAAAAACTAAAGCAATAATATCACATTGGCTTAGGAATAGACAAACAGGGAAGCGGCTGTGGCTCAATCAGTAGGGCTCCCGTTTACCATATGGGAGGCCCCGGGTTCGGTTCTCGGGGCCTCCTGGTGAGGGCAGGCCTGCCCGCACGGCGTGGTTGGCTGACCCAGCGAGCACAAGCAGCAAGGGGGGGATAAATGAATAAATAAATAAAATCTTAAAAAAAAAAAAAAAAAAGGAATAAACAAACAGATCAGTGGAACTGAATAGAGATAGTCTGGAACCAGACATATAAGAAAATTTGGTACATAATAAAGATGGCATTTCAAATTAGTTGAGAAATGATGTATTTTTTTTAAATGGTATTAGGACTATTGATTTTTTCACTAACTTCCCAACACACACAATTTAAATAGATTAAACATCTAAATGTTAAAAGCAAAACTAAAAGAGAACAAGAAGAAAGTATAGGCAGATATTTTTACACTGTTGGATGTCTGGAAGGCTTTCAGATAGCACAAAAGGAAATGATTATAGGATAGAACTACAAAATATTTGAAAGTTATTAAAAAGAATAAAGTAGCTTTATAAGTATCGGTGGAAAGGTATTCATGGTATATTAAATGAAAAAAGCAATCTGCAGAACAATAATGTAGTATATGGTCATTTTTATTTCTTCTATTTCACTTCTTTATTCCATAAAAGTAATACATGATAAAGACATTTATGAAAATGCAAAAAGCAAAAAGTTGAAAATTAATCACTTATAGTCCTGTTACCTAAACAAAACATATTTTTAACATTGTTTTGATGTATTTTTCTGATTCTTTTCTAAGTATAATTGTATTTTTAAAAATGCAACAATACTAAATATGTAATTTTATTTCTTGATGTCTACACTTAACCATATATAGTGAGAATTTTTCATGTGACAGTGCAATAACTTGCAAGCTCCTGGGAGCAATGACTAATCATATTTTTAAACATCGTATTTCCTTCTCATGGTGCTTTGGTACACTGCCATGGATCCGTTGATACTCTACTCCAGACAGGTCAAGTGAGCTCTTATTTCCATTAAAGCTAATTCTTCTGTAAAGTTTGGAGACTTCTACTTGAAGGTGTGACCTAATGACCTGCTGATAGAGCCACGTTTTTTTTCCGTTTGTTTTTTAATATGCTTATAATCCCTGGTGCTATATCAAAAAAAGTTTGTTTATATTTTTGATGCCTTATAAACAATTTCTGTCCCTTTTAGTTTTGCTTACTTAGAGAACAAGCAGTACAGTCCGAGAATCAATCTAGGTTTAAGATTTCTGCCTTCTCAGCAGTTCCTTATGAAGAGGCACCTCCGGAGAGATTCTTGCTAGTCTGGGGAGACACTGTTGAGCACCCTGCAAGGAAAGAAGACCCAGTGGGTAAAAAGGGTACCTACTCTTAATTTCTGTGTGTCCCTGACAGCCGGTAGTCCACCTGGCAGCAGAGCAGGCTTGGAGGTTGGGTGGGATATGTGAACATGTAGATCTAACCTGTGGCTCAACATTATGTGGCTACTCTTATTGGCCACTCACAAGTTCGTTTTCTTTCCTTTCCCTCAAATTACCACTCTCTCATCCTCTATTGCTTCACTGCTATGTTTCTCCAGAAAGTTTTATACTTACTCCTTCTACTTCCTTGCCTTCCTTGAGACTCAACCAAATGCAGCCTTTTGAAAATGCTCTTGAAAATCACTACTTACCTAATCACTACATCCAATGGCTTTTCCTCAGTGTTTATCTTGTTGGATGTAGTGACACTATTGACCACCCCTTATTTTTGAAACTCTTCTCACTTGTATTTTATGACATTAACTTCTGTTTCTCACTCAAGCTTGAACCATAGAAACATTAATAAAAATAGGTAACATTCATTGAATTTGAAGCACTTTTCATGTAGTCTCCCACTTAATTTTCATTTGTGTGAGGAAATATCATTCCCATCTTATAGGTGAGAAAACTGGGGCTTAAAGAAGGCGAGTGATTTGCCTCCATAGGAGAGGCTCTTAAGTAGCTGTTGAGTCCAGAGAGTCCAGAGAGCATGGCCTTAACAGCGGTGATGTGTCCTATAAGGCTGGAAAGAATGCTAGAGTCCAGCAAATCCTGTTCCTTCACTTTGCAGGTGAACATGATGCTCATAGAGCTGAAATGACATGCTGAAGGTCACACATTTATTTAGTCATAGAATTAGGGCTAGAACCCAGATCATTCAATCTTTTACTGCTGAAATGTGATGCTATAGTAAAAGTGTGAAGAAACTTAATTTGTAATGCAATAGGGAACCATGCAATTGCCTTTGTTGGCTTTTCTCCTTTCACCTACCTTTTTTTTTTTTTTTTAAAAGAGTTATTTATTTATTTATTTATTCCCACCCACCTCCTTGTTTGCAGTCACTGTCTGCTCTCTGTGTCCATTTGCTGTAGGCTCTCTGTGTCTGCTCGTCTTCTCTTTAGGAGGCACCAGGAATTGAACCTGGGACCTCCCATGTGGAAGAGAAACGCTCAATCACTTGAGCCACCCCAGCTTTCTGGTTTGTTGTGTCTCTCATTGTCTTTCCTCTTTGTGTCTCTTTTGTTGCATCATCTTGTTGCGTCAGCTCGCCGCACCTGCCTGTCGCACCAGCTTGCCTTTTCTAGGAGGCACCAGCAACTGAACCTGGGACCTCCCATGTGTTAGGCAGAAGCCCAATCACTTGAGCCATATCCGCTTCCCTCACCTACCTTTTTAATATAGGTATTCTCCAAGATTTTGTGCTTGGTGTGCTCTTCTACAAACACTATAGCTGCTTTCATGGCAGCCTCCCTTCTGTTTAGAACTCCAGTCCCCTTTTCCAAGTCCATGCTGTGTATTTCTACTTGGGTGATCCTTGGGGACCTCAGAATCAACATGTGCCATATATATATATTTTTTTTTTTTGAGGTACCGGGGAATGAAGCTGGGACCTCGTATTTGGGAAGCTGGTGCTCAGCCATTGAGCCACATTGACTTCCCTGTTTTTTTTTGTTTGTTTTGCTTGTTGTTTTTTCAGGAGACACCAGACCTGAACCCGGGACCTCCCATGTGGGAGGAAGGTGCCTTATTGCTTGAGCCACCTCTGCTCCCTGCTTTTGTTGTCTCATTATGTTTTCCTCCTTGTGTCTCTTGTTGTGTCACCTTGCTGCATCAGCTTTATGCGCCACCTGTTGCATTGGCTTGCTGTCTTGTTGGTCCTCTTTAGAAGGCACCAGGAATGAAACCCAGGACGGTTTTGTAGGAGGGAGCTCAATTGCTTGAGCCACATTTGCTTCCCAGATAAGTAAGTTTTGATTTTTTTTCCCCCTCACAACATCACCACATGCCCTCAACTATGAACTCTTGGAGCTTCTACCTCTCTAGTGCCATTCCTATTTACCTTTTCTTTCCTATTTGCAATGTTACCTTTTGCCTGGATTATTTTAATAGTCAAACATACCTTATAATTGTTATATAATGCCTACTAATCTCTCTAAATTATACCTATGATAGTGGTATCCCTCCATGAAAAGTCAATAGTCCCTTGTGGCCACAGAGTGAGATGCATCCAAGGCCATCCATAATTTGGCTCCAACCTACTTGTTTTTCCACATCGACTGCAGAACACATCCTATAGCTTATGTTCTAGTTACCTAAGTTTACTCTCTTTCCATTTATTGAGTACAAGGAACTGGGAATCTATTGGAAAGCAAAACAAGGAAGACAGCTGCCAGCACCAAGCAATGACCATTGATAGGTCTTTTTACTCCCTCAATCTAAAAATTTTTTTCCTTGGTCCAACTCTTCAGCACTTTGCAACCCAAAGCAGGCTTACCTAACTTCCCTGCTCCTATCCATGGTGGACCTTAGCAGAAAAAGGCTAAAGGGGAGAAGAAAAAGATTGGAAAGTGCGAGGAAGATGAGTTGTGAAAACTGGAATCCCCTATAGCAAGGGCCCAATAATTTACTCCAGGATTAAAAGGTCTGAAAAAGGGAAGTGGCTGTGGCTCGGTCAGTGGGGCTCCCGTTTACCATGTGGGAGGCCCCGGGTTCGGTTCCCGGGGCCTCCTGGTGGGGGCGGGTCCGCCCGCACGGCGTGGTTGGCTGGCCCGGCGGGCACGGGCAGCAGGGAGGGGATGAATGAATAAATAAATTAAAAAAAAAAAAAAAAAAGGTCTGAAAAAGGCCTAGGACTGGGTATGGCCGAAAGAACAGGGGTAAGGTAGAAGGGAGCCAGTTGACTTCATGAGGGAGGCGTGCCTTGACAAAAACCATTACAGCCTCG
This sequence comes from Tolypeutes matacus, assembly GCA_026826555.1. NCBI lineage: Eukaryota > Metazoa > Chordata > Mammalia > Cingulata > Chlamyphoridae > Tolypeutes > Tolypeutes matacus. The sequence goes on along the minus strand of JAKSZT010054053.1, from coordinate 2,468,898 downwards.
CCCTTTCTCTGCCCGCAGTCCAGGCGTGGGCCCACAGTTGTGGCTTAGGCTCGCTCGCTCGCTCTCTCCTGGCTGCCCTCGCTAGCTCGGGGCCGCTCTCTCTCCACTCAGTCACGGTTCCAGTCTCCGCGCTCCGGCGCCCGCAGAGCCCTTGGGGGCGGAGTTCCAACCTCTTCGAGCCCGGAGCTCCAGGACCCGCCCCCCGCGCCAGTTGCCAGGGAGCGGTTGCCATAGAGCTGAGCAGTTGTCCGCGTGCGCAGGCGGAAGTCCCGGATTGAGACGCCGCCATTTTTGCTGTCCGGACGCGGAGCGAGAGGCTGAGCTAGTTCGAGACGCTATCCGCTTTCATCCGTCGCGCAGACCCTGCCGAAGCCGCAGCCGCTATGGATGATCGGGAGGATCTGGTGTACCAGGCGAAGCTGGCGGAGCAGGCTGAGCGATACGACGGTGAGTTGGGGGGCGCACCTGGGGGCTGGGATTCTCGGACCCTCTGCCGCCGCCCACAGAGCCGGGAGCAGGAGACAAAATGGCGGCATCGTCTCCGCGCCTGACCCGGGGAGGTGGATTCGGGAAGGAGGAAATGGTCAGTAGGCTCCCTGAGCGGTAAGAAGCTCCAGACGCAGGAATTAGACCCCTTCGGTGTCTTCCTTTGCAACCACTCGTGGGCCAAGAGACTGAGGCGATAGGGTGGAGGAGTTGGTTGTAAAATGGCGGCTGGGGGAGGGCGAGTCCTGGGGCGGGGGAGGGAGAGGAGATGGCAGGGTGCTGATTCCGGACGAGGAAGCTTCTGGGACGGTCTGGGGATATGGAGAACAGTTGGGTGGATTGATGGGGAAGAAGTACCCGCCACACGGGCGATAGTGGAGACCGGGAACTGTAGCGCGGCTGCCTTTCAGGGAAATATGGCGGGTGGGGGCGGTGGCTGTGGCTTTTCCCTGGAGGCCCAATGTGGGGCGGCGGCTGTGGAGACTCACAAAGGAGAACCCTGCGAGCGGAGGGCTTCTTTGGGCTTGGGGTGGGGGATAGTCTTGGTAAGGGTGGGTGGAGGGAGAGTGGGAATCACTGCTGTTCATCCTTGGGCGGAGGCAAACTGAGATGCTGCGATCGGATTCCCTTCCCGTAGGCCGTCACACCTTGTAGTGAAGGATTTTGGGCTTTACGTTCAACCTCGCCTGCTTGTTCTGGGGAGGTCCAGAAAACCTCACACACACTCCTTTTCTTCAGGCTTACCCAGAAGAGCTCGAAGTTCTAGTAATCTCTTTCTGGCTCCAAGAGCAGTGGGCTCCGGTGGATAGAACCTTGAAGAGGAAGCTAGGAGATCGTGACTCTGAGTTCTAACCTTCTGTGCCTCAGTTTACCAGTTTGTAGAAATGGTGGTTTTCCCCTTCACATGCACCATTATGTTAAATGGAAAGACTTTATGTAGAAGAATAAAATTATTTCAAATAATATATAGTAGCTGCGTATTTGGTTGACTTCCCAGGATCGCAGTGCTTATTTGTACTTTATTGGAAATCTTAACCTGTTCCAGGTACTCAGCTGAGGCTTGGGTTTTTGAATTATGAACATAGGAGATCCCATTATTTTATTTTCTTTTTTGCATTTAAAATACGTGTTTTTATGTGCAGATCCGAATAGTCCTCTTCGTCCATTGCTTCCTTGCTCCTGAGAGGTTAAGTTATTTTTGAGAACTTTATCGAAATGTCCATTGTGTCTGTCCAGTCAGCTCCCGGCAGCTTCTTTTTAAATTTAATCACCCACCACCAAATTGTGGATCTAGGTCCTTGAGTTATTCTCACATTCATTAAACTGTAGTGTTATAAAAACAGAAAGAAATCGTATGTGGTTCCTGTGCAGATTTTTTTTTGGATGCTTTTTTGGGGATGAGGTCAGACATGGTAGGAATCAAGTGTGGTTGATCTTTGGATTTCTTCTCAATTACTTATAAACTACTTATTTTTCCAAATATTGGTAGGGCCCTTGCTTTCCAGTTTGGTTATGTGAACAGCCTCAGGGTATCTCCAGTGTATCATTAGAAATTAGGATTTGGGCATTTGAAAATTAGGTAGAAAGGCGGCTGGCACTCAAATTTAGGAAAGATACTGCACTAAATTTCATCTACTAAGTCCTTAAATTGATATTTGTATTGAACAAGTTTCTTCACAGGAGGGGGAGGGAATAAGATGGGCGGTACAGCTCAAGGTCAGATTTGTCTTTATTTTGGTGTTTAAAATTCAAACAAACGAAGGTGTGCTTGCAATGGAAGTTCCCCTCTCCCTCTTACCCCCTCCCCTCCACCCTAAATAGTTTCCGCTTTTAATCTACCAGTGCCCTTGGGGGGAGGAAACTTTAAATTATATCTGAATGCTCTCTGTTCTCTAGGGATTTAGACTGAGTAAATGTGCTGTGATAACCAAAAAGGTTCTCCAGGAACGCTCTTTTAATTAAAAAAAAAAGAAAAAAAAAATCGTTTTTAAAACTGATCTGGAAGCTCATGATTGTAGCTTCCAAGGATAATTTAGTGATAATCATATTTTTTGGGATTGAGTGCTGAGAATTTTTGACCAAGGCCTGTATTGATTATTTAACATAGGACTCTTGATGGAGCCACTTTGTTACATTGTTTAAATGTTAGGTATCCCCTTTAAGGGCTTAAGGGAGAGGAAATTACTATCTGCAAAGGTGGTTTAGAACTGCTGTGACTGTTGGGGCTAGGGTTTCAACGGAAAGGAAAAAGACTGTCGCCAGGGATCAGTCTGTGTCTGTGTCCACAGATGCATAGCTTTTTTTTAATGAGGGCAATGAATTCAATTTTATGTTGCCAAAGAAACGATCCATAGTTCTGGTCACCAATAAAAAATAAATAAATAAATAAATAAAAACAACAACAGGCATTGTGAGTGGAAGAAGTTGAAAAGTACATTTGAATGATTTGGTTTGGGGGTACTTGGATATAAACTTGACTTTACAACAGTAATTCTCACTTTTCTCCCTGTCCTTTGAAGTATCCCTATCTTTTGTATGCTGTGTTGAACCTAATGTCTAAACTTTGTAGTTTCATTTCTCATTTAACTCTTTGGGAATTGCAGTCAATTTATAGGGATTGTTTAATGGTATTAGATAAAGAGCCAAGCTGTTTTCAGAAAAAGGGTGATTTTGGGTTGTAGATAGGAAGGATTGAAGTTTGGGGCTAAGACTGTTCACCTTGAAGATTTATCTAGCCCATCACTTTAACAAGTCAATTTGTATGTCATTAGTGATCAGTCATATAAAGCAAGTCCTTTCATCTCTTTCCTGAATTCTGAACAAAATCTTACCTTCTCCTGTATATGAACAGGGAAATACAGAGGGAAACAAAGGCTACTTTTCCCATTTTGAGAGAGTAGAGGGGTCAGTAAACTACATTTGGGCTTGTGGTGGTAGTTGCGAGTGTTCTTAACTGGATTTACTCCTGTGAAGATTGGTTCGAGTGGGGGCGGGAGTGTGTGTAAAATTTTGATGGTCACTTTTGGTTCACTTTCTGTGTGATTAATGTATCAACACCAGGAGTGCATCTGTCCTGAATCAGTTACTTGAGAACTGTCCTTTTAAAACACCAGAGCCCTACCTGTAGCTTATTGTAGTTGGTGAATGGTGGGGGCCTTATTGTGGACATTTCCTAGGCGTGCTTTTTCACCTTTATATGACAGAAGTCTCAATTTGGACTCTCTGGTATGGGGAAGAACACTTAGGCCAAGTATTAAACGGAGCAAATTTTGGATTCAGTAGGTACAACCTTGCATATGGATGGTCTGTACAAGTATGCTTTTCATAATTGTTTTGTAGCTTGGTCAAGGGAATATGAAATAAATTTAAGTAACAAGTGAAATTTCAGCCCAGTAAATTAATGTATTTAACCTTACAGATGAGTTTTAAATTTTTAAGAAGGTGATCTGAAAAAGCATGACTGTTAAAAAGAAGACGGGGAGTGGATGTAGCTCAAGTGGTTGAGCGCCTGCTTTCTATGTACGAGATCCTGGGTTCAATCCCCAGTTCCTCCTTAAAAAAAAAAAAAAAAAAAAAAATAGGCTGTAAGATTTTGCAGGATTTTTTTTTACCTATTACATCTCCAGAAAACTGTGTGTGAGTATAAGCAATGGCAAGCAAAGGTTAAAGGTTAATTTTTTAACCTTACATTATGTAATGCTGTATTTATATTGTGCTTCACTGTTCACAGACCATTGCACAAGTTTTTACTTATTCCATATTAATGTCATTGAGGTAGAGTGTTAACTTGCGTTTTATGGTTCAGGAACTGGAATTCGACAAGATTTAGTGATTATTCCCCCCCCCCCCCATAATCACATGGCTAGATGGCTAGTAAATGGCACAGCCAGAATTTGTCTCTCTTGGTCACCTTTAGCCACTGACAAAAGACCTTTATGTAACCAAGGTGGTGCCTTTTGGGGGTGTGCTTGTTTTTCTTCAGCAGTTATTTCCAATAAACCTGATAGGTCTTGACTTTTATGACTTGACTGGTATTGTAAAGAATAAATAGGATATAAAATATAAATTCCACCTGAAGGCATAGTGAGTGCAGTTAGAATGAGGTGTTTAGGTAATTGCAGAATGTGTGTTTACATACAGTTTCCATGACCACCACCTTTAAAAACCATGGTTTATCATAATGTTTGTACTGGGGTATGACTGCTGCCATGCATTTCTGTAAATTGCTTTTTTAATGTCTTTTTCCTTATCTTTGTCTTAATGAATGTGGGGCTTAAGTTAATGAAGTGATCATAAAACCTTTAGGAGTAAAAAGATTGGCTGATGATTTATAAATGTTCCAAATAGTAGCCTCTGATAGTTGTCAGCACCCATTAAGGCAGGGGCTTTTAACTAGGGGTCCATGAGCTTGAATTGAAAAAAATCAACTTATTATCTTTATTTTGTCTGATCTCTAACTGAATTTTAGCTTTTCCTTCACTTATGAATGTATGCAGTAAATAAATTACAGTGGTATTCATTTCACCTGACTGGCAAAGGAGTCCATGGAACAAAAAAGATTAAGAACCCCTACATTAAGGAGTAGTGAGGAAGAGCAACAAAAAATAGTTTTTACTATTTGAAGTGATCATCAGTTTGGTTCAGTTAAAAACAGATATATCCAAGTTGTCAAATTGGGTTGCCAGAATAACTGTAGTTTGAGCACAGTACCTAATCTTCATAGTAGAAATTGCTCCTAGGAACAATTTCAGAAGCTCATTGAAATTTACAAAATTGTTTTAACTACCATAATAATAAAAGGGGTCGTCATGATAATTTGTTACTGAAATCAGGGCACTTTGAAAGAAAGAGGTGCTGATTACTGGGAGAATAGGCATTAGTGGGAATTTTCCTATGGTCATTCTACTTAAGAAGACCATTTGTTGTTATGTTTTCTCATTTAGATTTACATGAAAGTTTCCTAAACTTTGTCCTTCCCTCTACCATTGACATATCTTAGTTCTCAGTCTCCAGAAAATTGGCTTTCTTTCTCAAGTGAAGTTAGCATTTGGCTGAACATAAGAAAAATCAAAGGCAAAGTGAAAGTTCCCTTCCCGTGCCCCCCCTCCCATTGGGGAACTTGAAAAGTCAAGGATCTGTTAGTTGCTGAAAATAGAGCTTGCTAGCATGCCAACTAGTAAATATGTGGTGATAGCGAGGAAGCCAGTTAGGTTGGTTTTGTTATGTGTCTAAGCTCTGTTTAAAATTGTAAGACACTTAGGTGTTCGCGACAGTGTCCGAAGATCAGAACTTTTTCCCCTTCATTTTTTTTCCCCATGTTTTTAAAAGCTCTGACCTACACCTATGACCATTCTGTTTAGAACAACACTGAATCCTGTATAGTTTAAGAAACATCTGGCTATGATCCTGGTTTATCTTTGCTGAAATATAATCTTGAATTTATTGCCCTTCTTCCAGTGATCCATCCCAATAGCTGAGCAGGTATGTCATTGGTAGGCTTGATTTATGATCAGGTCAGGTTTTTATCTAGCTAAAGCTTTGGGAAATGTGTTTAACTATTTTTCCCATTTTTATGTAAAATTCGAAGGGACATTATGACAATAGCTCCATTTTGGTATATGTGGTATAGTGCAAAGGCCTGGAAATCATGAGTTCTAGTGGTAATTGGGTGGTTTTGGACAAGTAATATTAACCTCTTAGGGTCCTCTTCTGTAGAATGGAGGAGATTAATGATGTCTGCATTGCCTGCTAATTTACAGGGTTATTATGAGATTGAGGGCTTTTGCAAACTGTAAAATGTAGTATTTGTCAGTATTTTAGTATTTAGTATTTGTAGTATTGTGAAAAGTTCTTACTGGATAGTGTCAAAGATCAAAGAAATGTCTTTGCATCTTCGCTGTTGATAGTATTGAAGATAACCTAACTTTCTGAGTTCTTCTTAGCAGGTGTACTTCTCAAGATAAAAGCTTTAATCTTAACTCATATCTGAAAATTTGCATATCCAGGAAGTGAAAGTTGCCCAATTTGTTTATTGCCAAGCAATAGAATATATACACACTTTTGTCATGTTGTGCTTGTGTGGAGTTCTTTTGATGGTAAATCTTTTTTTTTAAATTTATTTTTATTTATTTATTTATTTTTTTTATTTTTTATTTTTTTTATTTTTCCTAGCAAATCTTAACATCTGTTGTTTATGGATTTGGGATGAAAAGTTAAAATAGTATGGAAATGTAAAAGTAAAACGTTAGCAGTGTCAGATTACTGACTGGGAAAATATTACATATGACCAATTTTATGAAATGGGATTCTAAAGATTTAGTTTGGGCAGTGAATAGGTTCTGCTTAATAGGAAGATACCAATTAATACTACTTAATCCCTGATGGTTAATCATTTGAGGGCTTTGTAGGGCCTTAGAACAGTTGTTGTGAACACAATTGTAGTGTAGAAATGTTGGGCCCTAGGTAAGAATTTGGAGTTAATTGTTTCATCATAATAGGTTAAATTGTAAGTTAGATAATAAAAAATTTTATAATGGATTACCAGTACATTTTTTAAATCATTGTGTGCTCTTTGACTAGAAAACATCCTTACTATCTTTTAACAGTTACGACTTTTCAGAAGGTATTCATTGATATGAAACATTTTCTATACAAAGTGGACTTTTTTTTTTTAAACTACTCTAAAATACATTTTTATAGAAAGTGCTCAGGGTTTCTTTCTATGGAAAGATGAGGGTTTATTGGCTGTTCAAGATAAGTCAAATTAATAAGCAGATAGCATTGCCCTTTTAACCTATATTCAGTGCAAGTGTCATTTCTGGTAATTTTCTTCTGGTGTGTTCCAAAACAAAATCTTAATGTTTTTGTTTAACTGTCTTCTCTAATTCCACAAAAATTATGAAAAGAGATTTAGACTTTGAGCTCTCTCTTCTTTTTCCTATACTGTTTTGGGTTATCTAATTCTCCAACCTCTTTCCAGCTATACTTCTACTGGAGCCTTACCCTTTTGGTTCTACTGTAGTCAAACACATTTGGCTGCCCGAGGGAGTGTCCTCTTAAATTCCAAGAGGAGAAAGTTCCTGTTTTGATGGAATGATTATTTTTCCCTCTCAATATTGAGACTGTTGAGAGAGATACTTTCCTGTCGTCAAAATGATGCCTTGATTTTTTTTTTTTTTTCCCCCAAACCTAACAGAAACTAGCTGGGAAGAATATTTTGAAGTTTTTCAGAAGGCTAAACATTCCCCCCCCCCCCAAACTTTCTAGGGGGAAGGTATGAGTAGAGTGAGGAGAGGCATCTTTGCTTAGGTTGGTAATATTTTAATTTCAAGATTATTGGGTTTTGAAAAATTTTAGTATTCAAAGTAGTAAAAGTAAGTTCCAAACTCATTTGACAAAAGCATATTGACTGCCAACTATGTACTAGGCACTGATTTTTTTTTTTTTTGCATTGATTTAAACACTTAGATTATTGGTGAACAAAATAGAAATTTTGTCAAGGAGCTTATATTCTAGAAAATATATAAATGCTTTTAGAATTATACTTCTGTTAGTATGTGTAATTCAGAGTTAATTTGAATTAGTCATTAGCAACAATGGTGGTGTCTGCTACATGAAGGGCACTATACCAAGTACTGATGCTGGTCTCCGTCCATATCAAAGACTTAGAAAGCTAAATGCTTTCTTCCTTGACTACTGGTGTAAAGAGGTATACCAACAAATTGAAAAGCTCCTTAAAACATTAATTACTTCATTGATTCTGTGATAGTAAATCCTATGCCCAGGCTCCATGGCAGACCCTGGGTGCAGAGATGATTAGATGAAGTCTAAGGGGTCCATGAGCTTGAACTGAAATTCAGAAAACATCCTTGTGGGGGTGTTTTGGTGCAGGTGTGATACAGTAACAGTGATCTATTTATTGAACACTATGCCAGGTATGATGCTAAATGTTTACCAATCTCTTGCTTACTCCAAACAACTCTGTATAGAAGGTACCACCCCATTTTACAGATAAAGATTAAGTACTATAAGAAAGATAAAGGTAACATTACTGGGAGTCAGCCGACTTTGTTTTACTCCAAAGTCCCTGCTCCTCCACTTCCATATTCGTTGTATATGCTAAGAACAGTAATTGTCAGTCCAAACTGGTTGCAGCTCTATTCCTTCGGTTTTTCTTTGCCATTTTAACCATTTTAAATGTACAATTCAGTGGTGTTAATTATGCTCACAATGTTATATAACCACTACCATCAATTACCAAAACTTTTTCATCACTGCAAACAACCTCTGTACCCATTAAGCAACACCTCCTCTTTCCCCTGTTCCTTAGATTTTTTTCCCCTCTTAGAGAACACACATAATGCTTTCTGCCTGGGCCACTTTCTGGAGAGAGGGAGGACAGGAGCTGGGGAAGAAGGCTGGAGAGCAGGGGGTTGGGCTCCAGAGTGGGTGGTGGGTGGGGAGAAGGGAGCGGGTTCAAGGGGAGGTGTGGGGGAACCGGCAGAGGATGGAGTAAGTTCGGGGGGGGGGGGGTGGGCGCTGATGAGGCATACGGCTATGTTGGAGAGATCAGAGTCTGAAGAAGGGTTTTCTGGGTGCGGAAGGAGGGAGGGGTGGGGAGAGGGGGAGAAAGTTGGGGTGGAAGGCGGTGACAATGAGGAGGGGGAGGAAGGAGAGCAAGAAGAAAGCATTTGAGGAGGTTTTTGGTGTAAAAGAAGAATTTGGTAAGAAGAACAAGATTGACAGAGGGAGGAGCAGTTACAAAGATAAAAGAAGGCCTGAACCTAAGGAATTTTGGGCTCCTTGCCGCTGTGCTGGATAAAGTTCTTTATTTGGAAATTAAAAGTGCCTTTCTCTGGCCATTGACTTTCATTGTCCAATTTGTATTGCGGCCACACAGAGGTTGAATAGAAAATGAGCTTTTTAAGTCTGATGGCTCCTTCCAGGTATGGAGTTTTAAGGTTATGAAGGAGACTGCCCAAAGGAGTGTTTCTTTTGGGGGGGCTGAAACTGAATTACCCATTTTAAGTGGCTTGGTTGATACTAAGGATCTCTAGGACAGTGGGGTTCTGAGTGAGACAGGCGTCTCTGAAAAAGTCAGAAATCTCCAAGGAAACAGGAAACCGTGCTTGAAGCCAGACGTCTCTGGAGCCAAGGGGTGTCTTGCCACGAGGACGCAGGCTTTCTGCCGGCTGTGGCCCCCAGGGACAGCAGTGAGGATCACTGATCTAGCGCTTAGGATTTTCGGTGGGTAGTCCTGGACAACGGACAAAGGAGAGTAAGCAGGATCCTCCAATGGAGAAATCCTTAACTCACCCAGGCAAGAGTCGAGTCACTGATGGATCAGTCTCAACATGACCCCAGCCTGGATTTTCGGCACCAAATGTTAGAGAAAAATGGCACTCATTGGGACACGGAGACTGACTATTGCAGGCAGAAAGCTTATTGAGAAGCTCTCCCAGTGGAGGGGGTCTGAACAATAGACTTCAGCCCCTGTTCCTTAGATTTTAATTTTATAATTTAAAAGTTGCTTTGATCAATCTTATGGCATAATTTCTCTCTGTTAAGTAATGATTAAGTGTGATATTTTATATGTGAAGGCAGAAGGGGATATATATAGGTTGAGCATATTTTCCAGTGAAGGGGCAGTGGAACGAGCACTGGGCCAGGAATTAAGTTTGGGGGGCTGTCTAGTCTAAGTTTTAACTTCTTAACTATTTTCCCATTAGACATGTTACTTTAATCTCTTAGGGTCCTTTTTTTTTTTTTTTTTTTTCCTTCCTTTCCCATCTACATAATGAGATAGCTTTTATCTGAAAGCTATTTTATATGATGAACTAGCAGGCTGAAGCATTTTTATACTTACCTTGTGACCATCATCATGAGTACATACTGGCAGGGGTGAAGGGCTATGAAATAAATGTAATACAGCTGTGGATTGAAACTGCAACTTTGGGTTCTGAAATCTAAAGTCTTCTTAAAATCAATATGGGTAATGGTGCAATCGGTAGCATTTTTCTTTATTAGTATTATGTAAAATGATGCATCCATGAGTCAATAAAATAAGGGGTATTTTTTTGTTTATACCTACATTATCATTTGTTCAAAGAAAAAGTTCTGGAAGAAGAATCAAATCATTAACAATAAATATTTACTTGCTATGGCTGTATTGTTTTTTACATTTAATTTTAAAAAAACCATTGGAGCAGATCTTTGTTTTTTTGTTGTTGTTTTAAAAAAGATGTATTTACTTTTATCCATTTTATAGCCGTGCCCCCCCCCCGCCATTTACTGTTTTTGTGTCCATTAACTGGGCAAGTCTCTGTGTCTGTTTCCTGCCCTCTCTTCTCATCCTTCTCCTCCTGTCTTCACTGGGGTTCGATCCTGGGGACCTCTGATGTGGGAGAGAGGCATTCTGTCCCCTGCGTCGCCTCATTTCCTGGTTTTTTGGCACGTCTCGTCTTTGCTCTCCCTTGTATCGCTCTCCTGTTATGTCATCATCTTTTTGGGTAGCTCGTTGGGCCTGGCACGCCCGCGAATGGGGCCTGGGGGCTCGCCTGTGCGTGGGGCCTGGTGGCCCGTGTGCCTTCTATATTTTTCTTTATTTTACCGGTAAGTCCCGGGGATCAAACCCAGGTCCCTTCATATGGGAGACAGATGCTTAACCATTTGAGCCACATCTGCCCCCAATCTTTTTTTTTTTTTTAAAGATTTTATTTATTTATTCATTTATCCCCCCCTTGCTGCTTGTGCTTGCTGGGTCAGCTAACCGCGCCGTGTGGGCGGGCTTGCCTTCACCAGGAGGCCCCGGGAACCGAACCCGGGGCCTCCCATATGGTAAACGGGAGCCCTACTGATTGAGCCACAGTCGCTTCCCAATCATTGTTTTTTGAATGCCTGGCTGAATTAGTCACTTAGGATGCTTATTGAAAATTTTGGGTCTTTGTCTGTACTCCAAACTTAATGCATATCTCTCAGTATGCAGGTGGGTTTGAATAGATGACTTTGTAGAGCTCCGTTCTAGAAGCTGTCTCAGCCATTTTCTTGAGCAGTTAAGTATTGCCGAATATCCTAGGTTTGAGACTGTTGGAAGCTGCATTTTGTCTATTTTTTGATCTGTTTATTAAACTTTTGTGATGGTTATATGTATTTGTTTGCCCAAACAAATTAGAAGTATTAGAAAGGCTGCTACTACTTTGCAGATGATGAAATATTTAATATAACTTTAGGCTTATATTCCTTAGCTATAAGTGCTAATAAAATTTAACCTTATTTTTAAAATGTTATCCATTAGCTATCATGTTTTAGAGTTGCACTGCATGCCTTGTGGACTTCAGAGTTGCTTTTGATTTGTCACTTCCCTGTATCTGTTTCTATACTTTTACAATACATCGTAATTGATATTTAGGAATCTGCCTCCCCGCCCCTTGAGCATTCCTAAGAATTTCTCCTGTAAACCCATCTTTAGACTTTTGTTGTTGTTGTTATTAAAGCGCTTTTATTTATTTTTTTCAATTTTTTTTTTTTAATTTTTTTTTTTTTTTTAAGATTTTATTTATTCATTCATTTATCCCCCCCTTGCTGCCCGTTCTCGCCGGGTCAGCCAACCACGCCGTGCGGGCGGGCCTGCCTTCACCAGGAGACCCCGGGAACCGAACCCAGGGCCTCCCATATGGTAAACGGGAGCCCCACTGATTGAGCCACAGCCGCTTCCCTCAAATTTTTTTTTTTAAACAATTTTTTGAAGTATATCATTCGTACATGAACATACATAAACAATAAGTGTTCAGTAAACATTGTGAACTTACAAAACAAACATGCATAACATCATAACAGGGCTCCCACATAATCACCCCACCACAATTACTTTGCATTGTTGTGAAATATTTGTTAACAAATTATGAAAGAGCATCTTCAAAGTATTACTACTAACTTTGTATCTTACTCCCCTATACCTTTTTTTTTGAGGATTTTTTTTTTAAGATTTTATTTATTTATCCATCCATCCCCCCCTTGCTGCTTGTGCTCACTGGGTCAGCCAACCACACCATGCGGGCGGGCCCGCCCCCACCAGGAGGCCCCGGGAACCGAACCCAGGTCCTCCTACATGGTAAACGGGAGCCCCACTGATTGAGCCACAGCCGCTTCCCTTTTTTGAGGATTTATTTACTTTTATCCATTTTTTATCCATTTTTACCCCCCTCCCGTTTTTGCTGTTTTTGTGTCCATTTGGTGGGCAACTCTTTGTGTCCATTTCTTGCCCTCTCTTCTCATCCTCCTCCTCCTGTCTTCACTGGGATTCAATCCTTGGAACCTCTGATGTGGGAGAGAGGCATCCTACCGCCTGCGCCACCTTAGTTCCTGGATTTTTGGTGTGTCTTGTCTTGGCTCTCCCTTGTGTCACTTTACTGTTAGGTCATCATCTTGCGTGGTTCTCAGGTCCTGACGGCACACCAATGCACAGGGCCTGGGGGGCCCCACTTGCTCGCAGGGCCTGGTGGCACACCTGCGCATGGGGCCTGGGGGGGCTCACCCGCTAGTGGGACCTAACGGCCTGCACCCCTTTTATATTTTCCTTTTTTTAAATTTTTACTGGGAGGTCCCGGGGATCGAACCCAGGTCCCTCAATATGGGAGACGGTCGCCCAACCGTTTGAGCCACATCTATCCCTCTGCTCTGTCTCTTAAGGTTGACCAAAGATAGCTAGAATTCCAGTCATTTCCTGTAAAGGATGGTCATATAATAAATCAGACTTGGTTTATCACCAGCGTTCTAAAAACCAGACCTAGGGAGAAAAACTAGGTCTGGGGACACATGCATGGTTTGTAATATAGCAAATGTTTAGCCTACCCTGATTATCACAAAACCAAGACAGCAAGAATATTTGCATCATCCTTAGACTTTTTAATCAGTAGATATTTAACATGTCTTGGGAATAACTTTACCCTTATGAATGGTAAAAGATTATTATAATACGTAATATAGAAGAGTTTATCGTCTTGTTTATTTTTTTAATTTTTAATTTTTAAAAATTTTATTTATTACTTTCCCCCTCATTGTTTGTGCTTTCCATTTGCTCACTGTGTCTGTTCATTTTGTGTGCATCTTCTTTTTAGGAGACACTGGGAACCAAACCCAGGACCTCCCATGTGGGAGGGAGATGCCCAATGGCTTGAGCCACTTCTGCTCCTGCTCCTTGTGTATCTCATTGTGTTTTCCTTATTGTCTCTCTTCATTGCATCATCTTGTGTCGTCTTGTTGCATTAGCTTGCCACGCCAGCCTGTTGTTGCACTAGCTTGCTGTCTTGCTTGTCTTCTTTAGGAGGCACGGGGAACGGAACCTGGGACCTCCCATGTAGTAGGTGGGTGCCCAACTGCTTGAGCCACATTCGCTTCCCTGTAGTCTTGTTTGTTTATTTATTTATTTATTTATTTTTTATTTATTTTATTTTTTATTTTACCGGGAGAGAGGTCCCGGGGATCGAACCCAGGTCCCTCCATATGGCAGACGGACGCCCAACCATTTGAGCCACATGCGCCCCCCTGTAGTCTTGTTTAAACATGGGAAGTGTGGATTGTAGTTGTCAGGGAAAAATTTGGTCGAAGATGAGGCATTCATTGGGATCAAAGGCACAGATTATGCTTATGTGGCCTAAGAATGGAAATTTTGCATTGGAAAGAAAAAATGGAGCCAGATTATCTGAGAGGCCTTATTAGACTTAGATTCTAGGTTCATTACTAGCATCAAGCACATTGTTAACACTCCTAAGTGCTTTATGTCTTCCTCGATTCCTGTGTCCCACCCACCTACATCCAATTCTTAGAAGGAAAGCAAGCAAAGAAAAGGAATTTATCATATTATTGAGTTGCTACTATGTGCCAGGCAATTTAGTTTGCAATTTAAATTCTCAAAACCCAGTAGGGGGTTTTGGTGGTATCATTTTCTCCATGTTTAGGTGAGGATACAAGTTTAGAGAGGTTAAGTGGCACCCTTGAGATCAAATAGCATGTAAGCAAATAAAAAGCCAGAATGAAAATCAAGTCTGAATCTTTCTGGCAATATGAAGGTGGTGTTTTCCTACCATACTGTGCTTCCCAAAAATGGTGGTGTGTGTCACTTGGTCTACCTAATAAATAAATGAGAGTACAGTGGTATGTTGATGTGACACAAATAGCGAAGGTGTTACTAGAATAGAATAGGACATCATAAGAGAGGCTTCCTAGATCTTCCATTATTATCTGTATCTTCACCCTGTTTATTTCTTTCATAGTACTCAACACAAATTGTACTTGTCAATTTGGTTGTTTTTTTTTGGAGGTACAAGGGATCGAATCCAGGACCTTGTACATGGAAAGCAGGTGCTCAAACACTGAGCTACTCCTGCTTCCCTCAGTTTTTTTTTTTTTTTTTTTTTTTAAGATTTATTTATTTTTATTTACCCCTTTGCCCCCATCATTCCCTAGTCTGTCTGCTCATTGTTTTTCTCTCTGCGCCTGCTGGTCTTCTCCAGGAGGCACCAGGAACCGAACCCAGGACCTCCCACATGGGAGGCGAGTGTCCAACGGCCTGAGCCACATCTGTTCCCTCTCAATTTGTTTATTAATCTACCCATGTTAGGCAATGTAAAGTTTTGCTTAAAGAGAAACAAATGTAAGGAGTGACTCCATTCCCAGATCTTAACAAACAAACCTTAAATTATTCCTTCCTTTAGAACTCTTCTTAACACACTCTAGGATTGATATAATAATATTTTGCTGGCTTTAATTAAGCACAACTATTTTAGTAATTTACGATAGCATTTCATTTCTCTAAGAAAGTGTAAGTGATATCAAGACTCCTCAAGGGAGACGGATGTGGCTCAAATGGTTGGGCATCAGTCTCCCATATGGAGGGACCCAGGTTCGATCCCCGGGACCTCCTCGTAAAAAAAAAACAAAACAACTCTTTCGGCCATCCTTCTGTGCCGCCACAATGGTGCGCATGAACGTCCTGGCTGATGCTCTAAAGAGCATCAACAATGCAGAGAAGAGAGGCAAATGCCAGGTTCTTATCAGGCCGTGCTCCAAAGTCGTCAGGTTTCTAACTGTGATGATGAAGCATGGTTACATTGGCGAATTTGAAATCATTGATGATCACAGAGCTGGGAAAATTGTTGTGAACCTCACAGGGAGGTTAAACAAGTGTGGGGTGATTAGTCCCAGATTTGATGTGCAACTCAAAGATCTAGAAAAATGGCAGAATAATCTGCTCCCATCCCGTCAGTTTGGTTTCATTGTATTGATGACTTCAGCTGGCATCATGGACCACGAGGAAGCAAGGCGAAAACACACAGGAGGAAAAATCCTGGGATTCTCTTTCTAGGGATGTAAAACATACATGCAAATAAAATGCCTCCATGGACTCTGGTGCTTCTAAAAAAAAAAAAAAAAAAGACTCCTCAAGATGCAAGCCCCAGCTTTTTATTGTGTTTTAGATCCTTTCCACATTATTTTCTGTTAGAATTAAGGAATTTTTAAAAATATATTGAGTTCCAGTTTTGAATAATGTAAAGTCTCAATTGTGTCTTTGTATCCCATAGAGCTCTTAAGTGATTTGAAAACACGCTCACTCATATCAGTGCAAATAGCCTTTTTTTTTTTCAAAAAACAATTTTTTAAATTAGAGAAGCTGTGGTTTACAGAACAATGATGCATAAAATACAGGATCTCCATACCTGACCCCATCACCAACACCATGCATTGATGTGGAACATTTGTTATTTGTTATAACTGATGAGAGTGCTTTTTTATATAACTGTACTATTTTTTTTTTAACTTTATTTTGTACATTTAATAATTGAAAACATAAGCAATTAAAAACTAAAAAGTAAACACAGATGAATAAATATATACATTTCTCAATTAAATGTAATGGATACATGTAAATTTTTTGTTGTTTTGTTTTTTGTTTGTTTTTTTGTTTGTTTTTTTTCTGTGTGTGAATCAAACAATATATTACACAATGTATTTGGTTCATAGTAATGCATTCATACAGTATTTTTCCTTTTGTGTCTGGCTTGCTTCACTCAACATAATGTCCTCCAGGTTCATCCATGTTGTCATATGCTTCATGACTTCATTTCTTCTTACAGCTGCATAATATTCCATTGTGTGAATAGACCACAGTTTGTTTATCCATTCTTCTGTTGCTGGACACCTGGGTTGTTTCCAACTTTTGGCAATGGTGAATAATGTGGCTATGAACATCGGTGTGCAGATGTCTGTTCGTGTCACTGCTCTCAGTTCTTCTGGGTATATACCCAGTAGTGGTATTGCAGGGTCACATGGCAAGTGTATATTCAACTTCTTTAGGAACTGCCAAACAGTCCTCCATAGTGGTTGTACCATCCTGCATTCCCACCAACAGTGAAGAAGTGTTCCTATCTCTCTACATCCTCTCCAACACTTGTAGTTCTCTGTCTTTTTAATAGTGGCCATTCTGATAGGTGTGAAATGATATCTCATTGTAGTTTTGATTTGCATTTCCCTAATCATGAGTGATGTTGAGCATTTCTTCATGTGTTTTTTTGCCATTTGTATTTCTTCTTTGGAGAAATGTCTATTCAAGTCTTTGGCCCATTTTGTAATTGGGTCATTTGTCTTTTTATTGTTGAGTTGTAACATCTCTTTATATATCCTGGATATTAAACCCTTATCAGATATGTGATTTCCAAATATTTTTTCCCATTGAGTTGGCTGCCTTTTCACCCTTCTGACAAAGTCCTGTGAGGTGCAAAAGTGTTTTAATTTTGAGGAGGTCCCATTTATCTACTTTTTCTTTTGTTGCACGTGCTTTGGGTGTGAAGTCCAAGAAACCACCACCTACTACAAGGTCTTGAAGATGTTTCCCTACATTTTCTTGTAGTAGTTTTATGGTGCTGGCTTTTATATTTAGAACTTAGATCCATTTTGAGTTGATTCTTGTATAGGGGGTGAGATAGGGGTCCTCTTTCATTCTTTTGGTTATAGATATCCAGTTTTCCCAACACCATTTGTTGAAGAGACTGTTTTTTCCCATTGGCGTGGGCTTGGTAGGTTTGTCAAAACTGTATAGGTGAGGGTTTATTTCTGGATTCTCAATTCTATTCCACTGATCGATATGTCTATCTTTATGCCAGTACCATGCTGTTTTGACCACTGTAGCTTTGTAATATGTTTCAAGGTCAGGCAGTGAAATTACTCCCCATTGCTCTTCTTTTTTAGAATATTTTTGGCTATTCGGGTGCACTTACCCTTCCAGATGAATTTGGTAATTGCCTTCTCTAATTCTGTAAAGTTAAGCTGTTGGGATTTTGATTGGTATTGCATTGAATCTATAAATCAGTTTGGGCAAGATTGACATCTTCACGATATTTATTCTTCCAATCCATGAACACGGAATGTCTTTCCATTTGTTTAGGTCTTTTTTAATTTCCTTTGGCATTGTTTTGTAGTTTTCTGCATATAGGTCCTGTACTTCCTTGGTTAAATTAACTCCCAGGTATTTGAGTCTTTTTGTTGCTATTGAAAATGGAATTTTCTTCCTGATTTCCTCCTCAGATTTTTCAGTACTAGTGTACAAAAACATTACTGATTTTTGCATGTTGATCTTATATCCTGCCACTTTGCTGAACTCATTTATTAGTTCAAATAGCTTTGTTGTGGATACTTCAGGATTTTCTAAATACAGGATCATGTCATCCGCAAACAGTGAGAGTTTTACTTCCTCCTGTCCTATTTGGACGCCTTTAATTTTTTTGTCTTGTCTAATTGCCCTAGCTAGAACTTCTAGTACAATGTTGAATAACAGTGGTGACAGTGGGCATCCTTGTCTTGTTCCTGATCTTAGGGGGAAAGATTTCAACCTTTCCCCATTGAGTATGATATTGGCTGTGGGTTTTTCATATATGCCTTTTATCATATTGAGGAATTTTCCTTTTATTCCTATCTTTTGAAGTATTTTTATCAAAAAAGGATGTTGGATTTTGTCGAATGCCTTTTCTGCATCTATTGAGATGATCATGTGGTTTTTTTTCCTTCAACTTGTTAATGTGGTGTATTACATTGATTGATTTTCTTATGTTGAACCAGCCTTGCATACCAGGAATAAATCCCACTTGGTCGTGATGTATAAGTCTTTTGATATGCTGTTGGATTCGATTTGCAAGTATTTTGTTGAGAATTTTTGCATCTATGTTCATGAGAGAGATTGGTCTGTAATTTTCTTTTCTTGTGGAATCTTTTTGTTTTTTTTTTTTTTACCGGGAGGTCCCGGGGATCGAACCCGGGTCCCTCCATATGGGAGACGGACGCCCAACCAGTTGAGCCACATCCGACCCCTTCTTGTGGAATCTTTATCTGGCTTTGGTATTAGGGTGATGTTGGCTTCATAAAATGTGTTGGGTAATTTTCCCTCCTCTTCAATTTTTTGGAAGAGTTTAAACAGGATTGGCGTTAATTCTTTTAGAAATGCTTGGTAGAATTCACCTGTGAAGCCATCTGGTCCTGGACTTTTCTTTGCTGGGAGATTTTTGATGACGGATTCAATCTCCTTAATTGTGATTGGTTTGTTAAGTTCTTGTATTTCTTGTTGTGTCAGTGTAGGTTGGTTATGAGTTTCTAGAAATTTGTCCATTTCATCCAGGTTGTCTAGTTTGTTGGCATATAGTTTCTCATAATATCCTCTTATGATTCTTTTTATTTCTGTGAGGTCATTTGTAATTTCCCCCCTTTCATTTCTGATTGTATTTATTTGCATCTTCTCTCTTTTTTTCTTTGTTAGTCTAGCGAGGGGTTTGTCAATTTTATTGATTCTTCTCAAAGAACCAGCTTTTGGTTTTGTTGATTTTCTCTATTGCTTTTTTGTTCTCATTTTCATTTATTTCCGCTCTAATCTTTATTATTTCTTTCCTTCTTTTTGCTTTGGGATTGGTTTGCTGTTCTTTCTCTAGTTTCTCAAGTTGTTCAGTTAAATCTTTGAGTTTAGCTCTTTCTTGTTTCTTAATATAGGCGTTGAGGGCTATAAATTTCCCTCTGAAGACTGCCTTTGCTGTATCCCATAAGTTTTGATATGTTGTGTTCTCATTTTCATTTGTCTCAATATATTTACTGATTTCACTTGCAATTTCTCCTTTGACCCACTGAATATTTAGGAGTGTGTTGTTCAGTCTCCACACATTTGCAAATTTCCTTTTTTCCTGTCTGTTATTGATTTCTAGTTTCATTCCATTATGATCTGAGAAGGTGCTTTGTATAATTTCAATCTTTTTATATTTATTGAGAGCTGTATTGTGACCTAATATGTGGTTTACCCTGGAGAAAGATCTATGGGCACTTGAGAATAATGTATAACCCGCTGAGTTTGGATGCAGTGTTCTGTATATGTCTGTTAGGTCTAACTTGTTTATCATATTGTTCAAGTTCTCTGTTTCCTTGTTGATCTTCTGTCTAGTTGTTCTATCTAATGATGTGAGAGGGGTGTTGAAGTCCCCGACGATTATTGTAGAAATGTCTATTTCTCCCTTCAGTTTTGCCAGAGTTTGTCTCGTATATTTTGGGGCACCCTGGTTAGGTGCGTAGATATTTATGACTATTATATCTTCCTGGAGCGTCGTCCCTTTTATTAATATATAATGGCCTTCCGCATCTCTTATCACTTTTTTGCATTTGAAGTCTGTTTTGTCTGATATTAGTATAGCTACCCCTGCTCTTTTCTGTTTACTATTCGCATGGAGTATCTTTTTCCAACCTTTTACTTTCAGCCGGTTTGTATCCTTGTGTCTGAGATGAGTTTCTTGTAAGCAGCGTATGGATGGCTCATGTTTTTTTATCTATTCTGTCAGCCTGTATCTTTTTATTTTTTTTATTTTTTTTAAGATTTTATTTATTCATTTATCCCCCCTTTTTTTTTTTTTTTAAGATTTTATTTATTTATTCATTTATCCCCCCTTTGCTGCTTGTGCTCGCTGGGTCAGCCAACCACGCCGCGCAGGCGGGCCTGCCTTCACCAGGAGGCCCCGGGAACCGAACCTGGGGCCCCCCATATGGTAAACGGGAGCCGTACTGATTGAGCCACAGCCGCTTCCCAGCCTGTATCTTTTGATTGGGGAATTTAATCTATTCACATTCAATGATATTACTGAAAATGCACTATTTATTTCCTTCATTTTATTCTTTGGTTTTCATATGTCATCTTATTTTTGTCTTTCTTTTTACTCTTTTGGTTATCCTTTCTGCTTTTCTTTCTTCTATACTCTCCTCCAAGCCTCTCTCTCCTGTTTTTTCTTTCAGGTTCTAAGGCTTCCTTTTTTTTTTTTTTACCGGGAGGTCCGGGGGATCGAACCCAGGTCCCTCCATATGGGAGATGGACGCCCAACCAGTTGAGCCACATCCGACCCCTAAGGCTTCCTTTAATATTTCCTGCAAAGGTGGATTCTTTTTTGCAAACTCTCTTAGTTTCTGTTTGTTTGTGAATACTTTATATTCACCTTCATATTTGAAGGACAGTTTTGCTGGGTAAAGAATTCTCAGCTGGCAGTTTTTCTCTTTCAGTTTCCTAATTGTATCATACCACTGTCTTCTCGCCTCCATGGTTTCTGAAGAGAAATCTGCACAAAGTCTTACTGGACGTCGTTTGTATGTGATCGTTTGCTTCTCTCTTGCTGCTCTGAGCATTTTCTCTTTATCTTTTACATTTGACATTCTGAATAATATGTGTCTTGGCGTAGGTCTATTTGGATTTATTCTTATTGGGGTACGGTGTGCTTCTTGGACATGACAGTTCATTTCTTTCGTGAGAGTAGGGAAATTTTCAGCTATTATTTCCTCAAATACTCTTTCTGCCCCTTTTCCTTTCTCTTTTCCTTCTGGAACTCCAATGACACGTATGTTCTTGCGTTTTGTGTTGTCATTCAACTCTCTGAGCCCCTGCTCAATTTTTTCCATTCTTTTCTCTCTCTGTTCTTTTCTCTCCAATTTTAGCTGCTCTGTCTTCAGTATCACTTATTCTTTCTTCTGTCATTTCGAGTCTGCTGTTGTATGCTTCAGGTGTATTTTTTACTTCACCTATTGTGTCTTTCATTCCCATGAACTCCGTTACTTTTCTGTTCATGATTTCAAATTCTTCATGTTCGCGCAATGACTTCTTGATGTCATTGATCTCTTTAACTGTATTCTCTTTCATCTCATTAATTTGATTTTGGAAATGTGTGCTCATCTCACTGATTAGTTCTCTCAAATTCTGCATCTCTTCTGGGACTTTGCTGTATTTCTTTTCTTGGGCCATGTCTTCTATTTTCTTAGTATGGCCCGTGATTTTTTGTTGGTGCTTAGGCATCTGGTTAGTTTGTATTTCATTTAGATGCTCTATCTCTTTCTCTTTTATGGGGTTTTAGTGGCAGGAGGCTGTGAGTTACCACCGCTCTTTGATTTTTGTCTCAACCTTGATTGTTAGGATTGTTCTCCTGGTTGCTCAAAACTGGGCACTGGACCCAGTAATTGGTTGTAGAGTCGTTTCCTAGGGCCTTGGGCAGGGAGGCTATAGAGGCCAGGAAAAGACTCTCTTATTATTATTATTTTTTTAAAGATTTTATTTATTTATTCATTTATCCCCCCCTTGCTGCTTGCGCTCGCTGGGTCAGCCAACCACACCGTGCAGGCGGGCTTGCCTTCACCAGGAGGCCCCGGGAACCGAACCCGGGGTCTCCCATATGGTAAACGGGAGCCCTACTGATTGAGCCACAGCCGCTCCCCTCTCTTACTTATTAATTTTCTTATGTGTACTTCCTTGGTCTGCCAGAAGATGGCGCTTGTTGGCTGCTCTCAATTCAATGCCTGGTCAGAGCGTATTTGTTGTGACACAGGCCAGATCAGTGTGATAGAGCTTCCTGTCTGGGGGCTAAGAGCCCTGTGATTCAAACTTTCTGAGACAGTTCTCCAGACTTCTCTTGTAGCGCCCCCCTTTTCCCAGCTAGGAAATATTTCTACTCCCTTCTGAATCCTCAACAATCAGTCCCTGTTAGTAGAGGATGAGATTGGGAGGTTTGTATATCTTCAGCCCCTTGCAGGCTCCAAGGCAAACAATGGCGCAGCCCCACCCAGCCTGGAAGGGCTCTCGGGACAGGGCAGACCAAACCTGGGAGTCCAAAGCAGGGTCAGCCCCAGACTCTCTCTCCCCTCTCCCGTGGTGTCCTCAACAATTAGTCCAGGCTAGAAGAGAGGGGGGTTGCGAGGATCGGATTTCTCCATTCCTTTCCGGGCTCCCAGGGCAAACCGCCGAGTGGAAGGGTCCTTTCCAGGCTCCCAGGGCAAACCGCCGTGTGGAAGGGTCCGTGGGGCTCTGCAGCCCAAATTTCAGGTCCGAACCTGAGTTAGTCTAAGGCTGTGTCCCTCTCTCTCCCCTTTCCGGGAGTGGCAGATCCCTGGAGCCCCCTTTGTCTGTGGTCGCAGGCCCAGGGGGCCGAGAATTCTGAAGAGTGTGGGGGAGGGTACCGGCAGCAGCAGAAGCTGCTACTTGCAACTCAGAGTTCTGTAGTCGCGACTTCCCTCTTCTGTCCCTCTCTCCTCTGGGTGGTGTGCAGCCTTCACCCTCTGACCTAAACCCTAGATATTTTTCAGGGCTGTTTCTTCTTGTCCTCTAGCTATTTTTCTGGAGAAGAGATTCCCGTGTCTTACTAGTCCGCCATCTTGCAAATAGCCTTTTAAAGTGATGACATAATTTAACACCACAAACTTCTAACAGCTGTAAGCAGCTGAATTGCTTATGATGAAACTAAAATGATCAAGTTTGGCAGGGATTTAATGTTTTAACACTACCGATAGTGGTCACTTTAGCCATCTGAGAATGTTTTGTAGTTAACTGAACCTGATTGGATATTTAGAGCAGTTCTCTTAAAAATCATATGTTCCATAAGGATCATGCTAAATTTCCTTTATGGTTAACTATAATAACTGCCCTTAAAATAGGTCAACTTAATTTCTTTTCCTTGCTTTACTTACCTGATGGTTCAAACAGAATATTTGTCACTGCGATAGAGAAGGTTACTTTCTTGAGGAAAAAGTTGGCCCCTATATGCGTATTCTAAATGTTAACAGCAGAGTAGTCATCTTGACTACCAAGATACTTGGATTTTTTTTTTTTTTTTAAGATTTTATTTATTTATTCATTCATCCCCCCCTTGCTGCTTGTGCTCGCTGGGTCAGCTAACCATGCCGTGTGGGCGGGCTTGCCTTCACCAGGAGGCCCCGGGAACCGAACCCAGGGCCTCCCATATGGTAAACGGGAGCCCTACTCATTGAGCCACAGCCGCTTCCCGATACTTGGATTTTTTAGAAACCCATAAGAATATCGGTTGTCATTGAATTACCTAGGAATTGATTATGTGTAGTGCTTGTCAAAATTTTGCCTAGTTGATATTTATTTCATTTGTTCCTTAGGTTGTCTAAAATTCTGCACATCATCTAAAAGTAACGCAACACCTAAACACATATGTAACTGTCTACAGAAATGGCTTTGGAGGTGGTGTTGCTCAAGAGGTTGAGCACTGGCATACCATATACAAGGTCCCAGGTTCAATCCCTGACCCCCATACCTTAAATTTAAAAATAAAAAGAAATGGCTTCACTGATAAGATTAGAAGTACTAATTGAAGACTGCTTCTCTTTTGTAAATCTAGTGAAACATTTTCTGTTAATACTTTAAAAATTTTTTTTTGGTACTGGGGGCCAGGGATTGAACCCAGGACCTTGTCGTATGTGGGAAGCCAGCACTCAACCACTGAACCACATAGGCTCCCCTGAGTTGGTTTTTTTGTTGGTTTGCTTGTTGTTTGTTTTGTTTTTTTGTTTTTTTTTAGGAGGCACTGGGAGCTAAACCAGGGACCTCTCACGTGGAAAGCAGGTGCTCAACTACTTGAGCCACATCTGCTCCCCTGTGACTACTCCTTTTTAAATAAAAGTTCACATGGCAAATTCCTTTTAGGATTTAGTGCCCCCCCCTTTTTAAGATTATTTTTATTCACTTATTTACTTATCTCCCCCCTTGCTGCTTGTGCTCACTGTGTCCATTTGCTTTGCGTTTTTCTGTGTCTTCTTGTCTCCCTTTGTTGCATCATCTTGCTGTGGCAGCTCGCCTTCATCAGGAGGCCCCGGAATTGAATCCAGGGCCTCCCAGGTGGTAAACGGGAGCCCAAACAATTAAGCACAGCCACTTCCCTTTAGTGCCTTTTTTGTTTGGAAATTTTTTTCACAACAAACTTGGATACCTTTTTGTCAGATAAAATAAAGACAATTTAACTCAGGACATTTTAGTTACTGCTTTGGTTGCCATTAAAATTGCCAGAATCTGTTACATATTAATTAATTGCTGATATTTTATATCCATATCTCTGCCTTTCTAAATGATGTTTCATTTGACTTGACAGCCTTTTTAAAGCATGGTTTAACTGGCTTTTTTTGGTATATTGAGAAATTGTAGTGCTACCTCCCCTTTCCCAACTTCTTCTTAGGTGGCAGGGTCATGTGACTGGTTTTGACTAATGAAATGTGAGCAGAAATTACATGTGTAACACCTTTCCTGATTTTTCTGTCTCCCCTTGCTTTTGCTGCTTTTATTTTTTAACTTTTTTTTGTACATTTTTAATAATTGAAAATATAAACAATTAAAAACTAGAAAATAAACACAGATGAGTAAATATTTACATTTCTCAATTAAGTGTACTGGATACATATAAACTTTTTTATTTTTATTTTTTTAAAGATTTATTTATTTACTTTATCCATTTTAACCCCCCCTCCTTCCCCATTTGCTGTTTTGTGTCCATTCACTGGGCAATTCTCTGTATCTATTTCCTGCCATCTCTTCTCATCCTCCTCCTCCAGTCTTCACCAGGGTTCGATCCTGGAGACCTCCGATGTAGGAGAGAGGTGTTGTACTACCTGCACCACCTCGGTTCCTGGCTTTTTTGGAGCATCTCGTCTTGTCTCTCCCCTGTGTCTCTCTCCTGTTAAGTCATCATCTTGCTTCATGGCCCCTGGGACCATGGCTCACCGGCACACAGAGCCTGGCAGCCCACGCGCCTTATATATAATTTTTATTTTACCAGGAGGTCCTGGAGATCAAACCCAGGTCCCTCCATATGGCAGACGGACGTGCAACCATTTGAGCCACATCCACCCCCAAAATTTTTTTTTGAATCAAACAATATGTTACACACTGTATTTGGTTCATAGTAACGTATTCATACAATATTTGTCCTTTTGTGTCTGGCTTGCTTCGCTCAGCATAATGTCCTCCAGGTTCATCCATGTTGTCATATGCTGTACGACTTCATTTCTTCTTACAGTTGCATAATATTCCATTGTGTGAATAGACCATAGTTTGTTTATCCATTCATCTGTTGATAGACACCTGGGTTGTTTCTAGCTTTTGGTAATGGTGAATAATGTTGCTGTGAACATGGGTGTGCAGTTATATTCAACCTCTTTTGGAACTGCCTAACATTCATCCACAGTGGCTGTACCATTCTGCATTCCCACCAACAGTGAAGAAGTGTTCCTATCTCTCCACATCCTCTCCAACACTTGTAGTTCTCTGTCTTTTTAACAGTGGCCATTCTGTTAGGTGTGAAATGATATCTCATTGTAGTTTTGATTTGCATTTCCCTAAACATGAGTGATGTTGAGCATTTCTTGATGTGTTTTTTTGCCATTTGTATTTCTTCTTTGGAGAAATGTCTATTCGAGTCTTTTGCCCATTTTTAAATTGTCTTTTTATTGTTGAGTTGTAACATTTCTTTATATATCCTGGATATTAAACCCTTATTGGATATGTGATTTCGAAATACTTTTTCCCCATTGAGTTGGCTCCCTTTTTACCCTTTTGACAAAGTCCTGTGAGGTGCAAAAGTATTTAATTTTGAGGAGGTCCCGTTTATCTGTTTTTTCTTTTGTTGCACATGCTTTGGATGTAAGGTGCAAGAAACCACCACCCACTACAAGGTCTTGAAGATATTTTCCTATATTTTCTTCTGGTAGTTTTAGGGTCCTGGCTTTTATATTTAGATCTTTGATCCATTTTGTTTATTTTTTTTTAAAGATTTTATTTATTTATTTATTCATTTATCCCCCCCTTGCTGCTTGTGCTCGCCGGGTCAGCCAACCACGCCGTGCCGGCGGGCCTGCCCTCACCAGGAGGCCCTGGGAACCGAACCCGGGGCCTCCCATATGGTAAACGGGAGCCCTACTGACTGAGCCACAGCCGCTTCCCTCTTTGATCCATTTTGAGTTGATTCTTGTATAGGGGGTGAGATAGGGTTTTGTGGTTGTTTTTTTTTTTTTTTTTTTTTTTTAAGATTTTTTTTATTTATTCATTTATCCCCCCCTTGCTGCTTGTGCTCGCTGGGTCAGCCAACCACGCCATGCGGGCGGGCTTGCCCTCACCAGGAGGCCCCGGGAACCGAACCCGGGGCCTCCCATATGGTAAACGGGAGCCCCACTGATTGAGCTACAGCCGCTTCCCTGAGATAGGGTTTTGACTAATGAAATGTGAGCAGAAATTACATGTGTAACCCCTTTCCTGATTTTTCTGTCTCTCCCCTTGCTTTTGCTGCCCTTTGTTTTTTTTTTTTTTTTTTTTAATGTACTGGGAATTGAACCCAGGACCTTGTACATGGGAAGCAGGCTCTCAACCACTGTGCTACATCTGCTCTCCTTCCCCATCCCTTGCTTCTTTGAGTAGGGAATCCTCAAGTACCAAACATTAGACCTTCAATTAGCATGTGAGTGAGAAATTGTTGTGTCAAGCCACTGAGATTTTGGGAGTAATTTGGTTGTAAGCATACCTAGCCTATCCTTTTGGAATACAGAATTATTCATTGCATTTCAGGGCTGTTGGTTCTTTAGAAAAGGTTTACAACAATATTTACTGTTTCATTTGTACTCTCAATTTTGAGATGCTAAGTAGAATGCATAGAAGTTTCTCTGCCTTACCAGACTTAAGTGAGGTAGAGCTGTTTTAAAAATATATTCCAGTTTCTCTAAAGATGAGTAAAATCCTTTGCAGCTGGCATGTGAAATATGTGCATGCCATATGAAGAATACTGATTTTTCATGGCATGACTTGTAATATGAAAGAATCATGAAAGGGCATATTCTTTTTTTTTTTTTTTTTTCCCTAAAGATTTTATTTATTTATTCATTTATCCCCCCCTTGCTGCTTGTGCTCGCTGGGTCAGCTAACCACCCTGTGCGGGCGGGCTTGCCGTCACCAGGAGGCCCCGGGAGCCCCACTGATTGAGCCACAGCCGCTTATCACTCTTTCCTTCCCTCTTCCTGTAATGTGTGGGCTAATCTCTGGTGTCATTCCTCCTTTCATCCCTTAGTTTCCGTTTTTGTTTTAAGATTTTTATGGTGTAAAAGTATTTCCCATTTTAACACTTTCAAGCGTACAATTCATTGGTGTTAGTTACATTCACAATATTGTGCTACCAGTCACCATCATTCATTACCCCAAACAGAAACTCTGTGTTCATTAAGTATTAATTCCCCCCCAACTCTCACCCCTATCCCTAATACCTTGTAATCTACTGTCTCTGATTTGCATATTCTAGTTATTTCATATGATACACAGTATTTGTCCTTTTGTGCCTGACTCATTTCATTTACCATGGTATCTTAAAGATTTATTTATATTTTAGCATGTATCAGAATTTCATTCCTTTTTACTGCTGAATGGTATTCCATTGCATGTAAATACCACATTCTGTTTTATCCATTCAACCATTTATGGATTCTTGAGCTGCTTCTATCTTTTGGCTATTGTGACTAATGCTGCTATGAATGTTGGTGTACAAATAATCTGAGTCCCTGCTTTCAGTTCTTTTGGGTGTATATATAAGTCACCCCTTAATTTCTTTTCTTTTCTTTTTTTTTTTTAAAGATTTTATTTATTTATTCATTTATCCCCCCCTTGCTGCTTGTGCTTGCTGGGTCAGCTAACCACGCCGTGTGGGCGGGCTTGCCTTCACCAGGAGGCCCCGGGAACCGAACCCGGGGCCTCCCATATGGTAAACGGGAGCCCTACTGATTGAGCCACAGCCGCTTCCCCCCTTAATTTCTTGAACACATTTCTCCAGAACTAAATATTGAGATTTTAAGGGAAGCATTCATCATAAGTTTTCTGGACAGCCTGACCTCTTTTTTTAAGTTATTATTAAAAACAAAACAAAACAAAACTGCTTTTTACTTTTTCCTGCTGGCTATTCTTCCAATATTTCTGTTGCTGGCACAGGTCTGGGTTTGTTTTTTTTTTGGGGGGGGGGGGGAACTCCCACCCCCACCCCCCCAACTCATCAGATTTCCTTTTTTCATTTATATCCCAGAAGAAACTTTTCCTATGTATATGCAAGAGCCATTCCTCTCCATACAGGGATCCCAGCCCTCAGTTTCTCTGATATGGGAACATGCCTAAAATTTAGACTGCTGACACTTTGCTCCTTAAGTTCACCTTTCATTGCCATCAAAGGATAAAATCCTTTTTTTTTCCTAATTATACAGCAACTGGGAAAATACTTCAAGGTATTATTCTTTTGTTCTCTTCTCCTTGCTTTTCTTCCTGGAGCAGAATAGCTTTCTGAGATGCTGGATCTTTCAGGTTTTTAGTTATTTTGTGAAGTGTCTATAAATTAATAATCATCATGAGATAACGAAAAACTCAATGTGATGGAAAGATGGTGACATTTTGTGCAGGTCTTACACTTCTGTCTTCTATCTAGTGTAACAGTAGATCTACTTCACCCTTTGAAGTTTTTGCTTGTAATAGAAGTATTGTATTAGTTGGTTTCAGGGGAATAAAGACTTGTCCATCCATATTCAGTCCAGTTAAATGCATATAAAATGCATTCTGATAGAGCCCAAACTGACAATTTCAAATAGCTATGTCTAATAACTAGTAAGGTCTAGGGTAAAAATGCTAATTTTCAGTGGTAGCCTCGCTTTTTTCCCTGACATTTTCCATGATCATTCTTAGTCACTTCTCGGATAATTTTGTGTTCTTTCCATTTGACAACAGAGATTTGGGAAGCTGCCTTTGTGCAAGCTAAAATCTAACCATCTTAGGTCTCTTCTCAGTTTGGATCTTTAGAGTTTTCTTTTCAATAGTCCAAATCAACTGAAAATTTCACAATCATCACCATCATGCTTGTCATCTAAATAGCTATTCCATAATTGAAAAGAACACAGAATTCAGAGTAGAGCTGCTTAGATCAGCTTAGTTTTTCTTTTAAAGTGATCATGGAGGGAAACAGATGTGGCTCAAGCAATTGAGCTCCTGCCTACCACATGGGAGGTCCCGGGTTCGGTTCCTGCTGCCTCCTGGAGAAGACAAACAAGACAGCAAGCTGGCAGGATGGGTAGGCGCAGCAAACTGACCCAACAAGATGACCCAACAAGGGGACACAAAGAGGAAAGACACTGAGAGAGACAACAAAGCAGGGAGCTGAGGTGGCTCAAGAGATTGAGCACCTTTCTTCCACATGGGAGGTCCCAGGTTTGGTTCTTGGTACCTCCTAAAGAGAAGACAAACAGACACAGAGAGCACACAGTGAATGGATACAGAAGAGCAGACAGCGAGTGCAAACAATGAGGGATGTGGGGGGGATAAATAAATATATCTTTAAAAAATAATAAAGTGATCATGGACATTCCCTTCTAGGAGCTAGACTAGAAATTACTTTAAAAGTTAAAATGAGTATTATACTGTGCACAAGTTTAATAGGCTATAAATATTTCAGATAATATGGCAAAACAAATAGGATATGATATGGAAAGAAGAGTTTTTGTTCTATGCATAAGAAGAAGCATGCTTAACTGACATCCACTTAGCCAATCTCCCTCGTCACCCGTTTCCTTAGTACCACTTATTTGCCAAGCCTCCTACAGCATGATGAATGATCTTGGATAATATGCTACCTTCTAACGTCTACACACTTCCACTGCCATCAACTGAGTTATAGTCTAAACTTGATTTTTTTTTTTTTTTTAAGATTTTATTTATTTATTCATTTATCCCCCCCTTGCTGCTTGTGCTCGCTGGGTCAGCTAACCATGCCGTGCAGGCGGGCTTGCCTTCACCAGGAGGCCCCGGGAACCGAACCCGGGGCCTCCCATATGGTAAACGGGAGCCCTACTGATTGAGCCACAGCCGCTTCCCTTGATTTGTTTTTAATACAGAAAAATTGTGAAGCATTTATCTATAAAACTTAAAGGGGATTTTTTTGTGATTTCCTATATATAACTTGTAAATACAAGACTATAAATGTATTAAGAGATTTTCTGTTAAATTTTTTATTGTGTTTCACTTCAAATACTGCGCAAATTAAAATCTGATAAAGGATTTACATTTGGTTATCTGAAACTCCCCATCTCAGACTTGTTTTAATGTTTCATTAGTGTGCATAGTTTTCATTTCTATATCATTGTCATTATTATTGCTATCTTCATCACTTTCTAATGGGATGCCTGTGGCAGCTGAAGCACCTTTAGTTTCTTGGTCAAGAGGAAGAAAGCCAGTCCCACTGAAAGTGTCTTGTCTCTGGTAAAAGAGTACATATGCTGCTTTGGACACAATTTGGTCTTTGTATGCTGCTAAGACACTATTGTCATGAAAATTGTACCGTTTTCCATCTTTATTTTTTGCAAAAGCAGTGTAGTATCCTCCCATTCCTCCATAGTGGTTGGAAACGACAATCAAATTATAGCAGCAAGGACCTGCATTTGGATTAGTCAGGAATTCTGACATATCCAAGTCATTGACAGGAAAATCAACTAGCGTATCCAACTTGTCTCTCGTGTATCAACTATAAGAAAAACACTTGAGATGTGTACCACAAGTAATAGAGGCAGGGACTATAAATCCAATTTCTTTGTGGCTTACTGATGTTCTTTACAATTTGGACAATACCAGGGATCTTCAGCACCTAGCTTTCCTTTTGTTGTGAAAAGCTCAATGCAATCTTTTAATTTTACAAAGGATTTTTTAGGAAGTTTATATTCCACACTTTTCATGTTTTTCAAAATCTTCAGCATTTTCATCAAAATAGCTTTTCTTTTTTTTTCAATTCAGGATCCCAATCCAAAGCAAGAAAAGATCTTTCATCTAGCATAAGCTGCCTATTATCAAATCTGATATACCTTATATCATCTTTGATATAGTTGCCTAAGTTGTTGAACTGGAATGTAAACAGTTGTTTTTTGCATCCTGTGAGTTGACTGTTGCAAGTTTCCTCAGTACATAATCCATTTTCAGAATCATTGTCTCCTCCAACCAAATCTTCAGACTGATTGTTTTCATTCTCAGAGGGAAGTCCTTGATCCTGCTTGGATTCATCATCTGGTTCATCTGATTCCATTACATTTGGTGAGCCTTCTTCATGTATGCCATTTGGGCCATTCCGGTTAATATTCTGGTCCTTAAAGCAGTGCAGGGATCCTTCTGTTTCCTCAGTTTCAGTAGGCATTTTTGACATATTGGCACATTCTCAAAAGCAGATTATAGAGTTTATCTTTAGTATTGTTTCGTGGGACAGCCATAAGAAAAGGCTGACCAAAAAGTGAAGAGCCAGTATGCTGGGTATAACTTGAGTGTCTAAACTTTGATCTTAGGTGAACAGCAATAATCACATGCTCTGTATTCTCTGTCCTATTGATGTTAATTTCAAACACAAATATCATCTTGTTTACTACTAAGGTTTTCATACATAGTGAATATTCTGTGAAATCTATGATTGTATATATCAGTAACTATCATCTTATCTGCAGGTATTCCTGACAAAGCAGACAGTGCTGTACAAAGATCTAGTATGTTTCCAATTTTGGGGACAGCCACTTTGTTCTGCATAGGTTTGGTAAGTGGATCCATTCTAACTAAATAAACTTCCAAGATATGTTCTTTTTTTCATGGGTAATGGAAGTGTCAAGTGACAAAAAGGATCAAATGTTACTGAAAACTTAGCACACTCAGGACAAACTAAAGTTGATTTGAAAAGGCCATGAAATATATCCACTATGATAGAATCATTTCTTTTTTTAAGTGGTTTTCCCAGGCTTCTTCAACAACTACCTTATCTGGCTGTCCATCAGCATCTTTTAATTGTATGTATGTTTTTTTCCTAATTCTATTCAAATCCTACGCAGTCCATCTAATAGGAAAGCTAATAGTTCTTGACAGTCCTGCTGATATCCAGAGAACTGAGATGCAGAATGTCCTACCTACCTATGTCTTAAAGGCTCTTGGTGTGACGTAGCAAAATTTTCCAGATGACATTTGCATAAAATTTGGCTATTTCACCTCTCATTTCCTAAGGGATTGTCGAAATTCAGTTCTTCTTGACATTTATCATTGAGGAAATAATAAGTGGAGGTATATTGCTCAAACACTAAATAGCTGAGTTCATAAAACATGTATTTCCCAAGTTACTTAGGCCACAGAGGCCTGGTTGGTTGTTCATTTTTTCTTCCAGGTTCTGAATAATCAGTTCTTATAAGCAGTATATGACGGTTCTGTTGATGTTGGTATAATTATTTGAAAGAGATGAAGGAGAGATCTTTGATAAAGTTGAAAAATTGGATGGACCTTGGGACTTAGGAGCAGAAGGTCCCCTTGATCATGTTCCATCTTCAGTTTTCTGTTCTACCACTAACACCTGTCCTTGGTATAAACCAGCATCCTGAATGGTGCTGTCTGGTTTATTCGTTGGTTCATTATTCATGTTTGTTCCACAATCTGGTCTCCTTTTCATCTGGAGTATTAAAGATTTTCTTATTTCCTTTTCAATTTTATCTACCATGTCAGTTTTGCTAAATCTTTGCGTTACAGCATTGTTCATATTTCCATATTCACAGAGTTTCAATTCTGTGAGAGATACTTCTGCCTTGCAGTGCTTTACAGACATAACCTGTTCAACCATCTTTCATGCTATTGGCTTCTGACCTTTTATCAGTGTGTACCAGCTGCCAAGTTTATTCCAGCCCTCAGTGGGCAATAGTGTGTAATCCAGTTCATCAATAAGATGCTCTTCAAGTGACTGGACATCATCTTTGAGAAGTCCAGAGTTATCAGTGGGTCCAGGATATACATTTTGGTCTCCCATCTGGTATTTGTCCCAACTGTAAAAGCCAACACATTTTTTCCACTATTTGAAAGAGCCACTGATAGTAACAGGTGTCCCCTTTGTGGAGCAAGTTTTTTTTTTTTTTTTTTTTTTTAAAGATTTATTTTATTTATTTATTCCCACCCCCCTCTTTGTTTGTGTTCGCTGTCTGCTCTCTCTGTTCATTCGCTGTGTGTGCTCTCTCTGTCTGCTTGTCTTCTCTTTAGGAGGCACCGGGAACTGAACCTGGGACCTCCCATGTGGGAGAGAGGTGCTCGATCTCTTGAGCCACCTCAACGCCCTGCTTTGTTGTGTCTTATGTTTCCCTCTTTTTGTCTCCTTTTTGGGTCATCTTGTTGCGTCAGCTTACCGTGCCTGCCTGTCAAGCCAGCTCGCTGTCTTGTCTTCTCCAGCAAGAAATGAATCTGGGACGTCCTGTGTGGTAGGCGGGAGCTCAATTGCTTCCCTCTAGAACGAGGTTTTGAGCAGCGTCGTAATACCAGACTGCTGGGTGTCCAGATCCACTGCTCTACCTTCCACTATCTTCCACTAGCGGTAGCAGCATTTATTTATTTTTTAAATGTTTTTTTTTTTTTTTTTTTTTTAACAATTTATTGAGTATTTCATTCATACACGAACATATATAAACTGTAAGTGTTCAGTAAACACCATGAACTTACAGAACAAACGTGTAACATCATGCAGGGCTCCCACACATCAACCCCCACAAACACCGCTGCATTGTTGTGAATGCGGAAGATATAGACTACCAACTGTAGTCCGTATCTTCCTCCCCTATTCATTTTTCTAAGGACTTATTTATTTGTTTACTTTTATCCATTTTTACATACGTTTTTGCTGTTTCTGTGTCCATTTGCTGGGCAACTCTCTGTGTCCGTTTCCTGCCCTCTCTTTTTTTTTTTTTTTTTTAAAGATTTTATTTATTTATTCATTTATCCCCCCCTTGCTGCTTGTGCTCGCTGGTTCAGCTAACCACGCCGTGCGGGCGGGCTTGCCTTCACCAGGAGGCCCCGGAAACCGAACCCGGGGCCTCCCATATGGTAAACGGGAGCCCTACTGATTGAGCCACAGCCGCTTCCCTCCTGCCCTCTCTTATCATCCTTCTCCTCCTCTTTTCACTGGGATTTGATCCTCGGAACCTCCGATATGGGAGAGAGGTGTCCTACTGCCTGCGCCACCTTAGTTCCCGGTTTTCCGGTGCGTTGTCTTGGCTCTCCCTTGTGTCACTCTCCTGTTATTTCATCATCTTGCTGTGTGGCTCACAGGGTCTGGTGGCTCACCCATGCACAGGGCCTAGTGGCCCATGTGCATTCTTTTTTTTTTTTTTTTTAGATTTTTTTTATTTATTCATTTCTACCCCCCTTGCTGCTTGTGCTCGCTGGGTCAGCCAACCACGCCATGCGGGCAGGCCTGCCTTCACCAGGAGGCCCCGGGAACTGAACCCAGGGCCTCCCATATGGTAAATGGGAGCCCCACTGATTGAGCCACAGCCGCTTCCCCGGCCCATGTGCATTCTATACTTTCCTTTTTTAATTTTTACCGGAGATCCCGGGGATCATCCAGGTCCCTCCATAAGGGAGACGGATGCCCAACCACCCGAGGCACATCTGTCCCCCTGCTATATCTCTTAAGGTTGACCAAAGATACCCAAAGTAACAGTCTTTTCCCATACAGGATGGTCATATAATAAATCAGACTTAGTTTATCACCAGCATCCTGAAAACCAGACCTAGGGAAAAAAAACTAGGTCTGGGGACACATGCATGGTTTGTAATATAGCGAATGTTTAGCCTTCCCTGATTATCATAAAATCAGGACAGCGAGAATATTTGCATAGTATTTATTTTTGATGTATAAAACATTGTTCTGAGAAAATCATTCAAGTCAAAGTTTTTGAAAAAGCTAATATATGAAGTATGTTTATGTATTTTTTTAAAGAGAAGTTACAAACAATCATACATTAAATAACATGATTCCCGTATACCACCCTATTAACACCTTGTATTGGTGTGGTGCATTTGTTGGAATTGATGAGAGCAGATTTTATTCTAGTACCTACCATATATACAACCTAACGTTTTCCCTATTAACCACATTCAGGTATAAATTTCAGTGCTGTTAATTATGTTCACAATGGTGTGCTACCATCACCACCAGCCATTACCAAAATATTTCCATCTTTCCAAGTAGAAGCTCTGGATATTTTAATTTTAAGCCTTACTCTTTTCCTTAGCTTAGTCTTTTAAATACATATAAAGAGTTAGGTTTTTCCTTAACTCTGTAGTGCTGAATGAGCCCTAGTGGCCCTTGAGTGGGAATCAGATTTAGTCATTATGTAAAATGACACTTTAGATTGCTTTGATGGGCTGTCTGCCCCCCCCCCTTTTTTTTATTATCTACCAGCCACTTTTCTTTATCAGAAACAGGTTATAATCCTAGACAATATGCCTTTTTCTTTTCTATTTTTAAAACAAAGTGATAGGTTTATATTTTCAGGCTTAAGTTTTTTTTAATCTATAGACAAATCAAAGAAGTGTTACGCTAGACATGTTCACGATTCAAGGGAGATCATATATTTGATAATTCATATTCTAAGGCTCTATAGATGCCTTTTTTTTTTTTTTTTTTTTTTTTTTAATAGGTACCAGGGCTGGGGATTGAACCTGGGACCTCATGTGGGAAGCCGGTACTCAACCCCTTGAGCCACTTCTGTCCCCCCCTGCCCCCCTCCTTTTTTTAGATTTATTTTATTTATTTCTCCCCACCCGTTTGTGTTTGCATTTGCTGTGTCTGATTGTTGTTTTTAGGAGGCACCAGGAACCAAATCAGGGACCTCCCATATGGGAGGGAGGTTCCTAATCGATTGAGCCACCTCCACTCCCAGCTTTGTTGTCTCTCTCATTATGTTTTCCCTCCTTGTGTCTCTTGTTGTGTCATTTTGTTGGTGTTAGCTCGCTCTCTTGCTCATCATCTTTTAAGAGGCACTGGGAACTGAACCTGGGACCTCCCATGTGGTAGATGGGAGCTCAGTTGCTTGAGCCACATCTGCTTCCCTGGATGCCTTACTCTTAATTGGAAATATTTTCTGGTTATGTAGGCACATTGCTAAAGTGGGATAACATGGGGCACTTCTAGTAAATTTCCCTTTAATTGTAATATGAACAGACCTTAGTTCTTCAGGATAATTCAAAGATTTTTTGTTTTTAGGGACAGATGTAACTAAACTTTCCACTAATTAAAATAGGCTGCAGGGGGGCGGGGCGGATGTGGCTCAAATGGTTGGGCGTCCGTCTGCCATATGGAGGGACCTGGGTTCGATCCCCGGGACCTCCCGGTAAAATTAAAAAAAAAAAAAAAAAAAAAAAAAAAAAAAGTAATGCGTTTATTAGCGATAACTTGAAAGCAGATAAAAAATAAAACTTTATTTAAAAAAAAAAAGGCTGCAGGAACAGGGTCTGTTGAAACTGCCCAGAAGGGACTATAGAATCTCTAGCTTTGTCTAGAGGGGATTCGTAAATAGGTTCTTTTTACCTAGGACATAGTTAAGGCCTCCAAAATATATTTCTCAGTATTTTGATTTAAAATAGTTAATTTTAGCTCTTCATTCTTCCATCAGATATTTGGGTGCCTTTCATGGCATCAGGTGCTGTGCACTTCTGAGAATATAGAGATGAAAACACAGTTCATTCCTTTTTGGGAAGGTAATAATTGATGGGGAGACAAACATTGATCCTCAATGCAGAGAAATGTGGTCTTGGATTAGAAAGCCCAGGAAGGCTTTATAGACTAAGGCTTTTGAGTTTGATCCAGAGGGATGAGTAGGCAAAGGGGGAAACGTCATTGGCTAACTCATCAACCCTTATGTAAAGCAAACCCAAAACTTTGTGTCACCAGAATCTTGAGTGATAGAACTTTTTAAAGGCAGTATCTGATGCTGTGTCATGCTCCTTTTCTTCCCTTGGTGTGATTGCCTTCAGTGTTATTGTTCATGGACTGATACATTTCTTGTTTCTATGAGCATTCACCTTGATAATTCAGTCTAGTGTGGTGGTGAAGAACTCAGGCTCTGAAGTTGTTAGATGATGTAGGTTTGAATTTGTGTTTGAATTCACTTATTTGCTGAGTAACTTTAGGCAAGTTACTCTCAGCTTCAGTTTACTGTCTTTAAAATTAGAATTACATGTTCTAACAGCTGGGAAACATTTTTTTCCATGTTGGGAGAAATGGTTATGATCTGTATTCTATGGTGGGATGTATATTAATTCTGTCAGCTAGTAAAGAGCCTTCTCATTTTTCAACTGACTGGTTCTGACCAATTTGCTTCCCTCCTGATCTTGGGTGTGGTAGGAACTGTGGAATTGGACTTTGTGGTAATTTGTTGTGAGTTTGATAGGTGGAGACATGTTCTTCTTCAACTTTGTGTTTTTTTGTTTTTTTTTTTTAGTTGACTTATTTTTTCTTTTTGGTAGTTCTATGAGTCCTCCCACTCCCCCCCCCACTTGCTGTCTGTGTCCATTTGCTAGGTGATCTTCTGTGTCTGTTTCTTGCCTTCTCATTTTTCTCCTCCAGGCTTCACTAGGATTCGATCCTAGGGACCTCCGATGTAGGAGAGAGGCACTCTGTCACTTGTGCCACCTCAGTTCCTGGCATCTTGCCTTGACTCTCCCCTGCATCTCTTTTGTTGCGGCATCGTCGTCATCTTGCTGCGTGGCTTGCCTGCTTGCCTTTTTTTTTTTTTTACCAGGAGATCCCAGGGATTGAACCTGGGTCCTCTCATACGGTAGACAGATGCCCAACCACTTGAGCCACATCCGTTTCCCTTGTTTTGTTTCTTAAAGCAATTTTATTGAGATATATTCACATACTATACAGTCCGTCCAGAGTGTACAATCAGTGGCTTTTAGTATAATCACAGTGTTGTGCATTCATCACCACAAAAAAATTTTAGAACAATTTCATTACTCCAGAGAGAAAAACCCCACACCTCTTTGCAGTCACCTCTCAATCCCTCTCTCCTTCCCTAGCCCTACGTAACCACTAATCAAATTTCATCTTTATAAATTGATTTATATTTACATTTTATATAAATAGAATCATACAATAGATAGTACTTTGTGTCTGGTTTCTTTCACTTAGCATAATGATTTATTTTAAACCAGTTTTGTTGATACCTATTAATAAAGCATCCAAAGTGTACAGTCAGGGGTATTTTGTATAATCACATAGTTGTGCATTCATCACTTCAATCATTAGAACATTTTCATTTTTTCAATAATAAAAAGCAAACAAGAAAATTCTTGACCTCTCAGTCTCTTCTCTCTTTCCTCTGCTGTACATAGCTGCTATTTCTGGCTATTCTTGCACAATTTATTTATTAAGCAGTTTTATTGAGATATATTCACATACCATATGATCTATCTAAAGTGTGTAATTAGTATAAGCACAGTGTTGTGCATTCATCATCACAGAAAATGATAGAACAATTTCATTACTCCAAAAAGAAAAACATCACACCCTTAGCAGTCACCTCTCAATCCCTCTATCCTTCCCGAGCCTTATATAACCACTAATCTAATTCCGTCTTTTTTTCATCTTTATAAATTGATTTATATCTATATTTTATATAAATGGAACAATACAATAGTATTGTGCCTGGTTTCTTTCACTTAGTATAATGGTTTTTTTTTGGTCTGATAATTAACATCTTGTAGTATTAACATACGTTTGTTCAGTTTCAAAGAAAAACAGTCTTATATATGCAATATTACACATATTCATACTTCACATGAGGTTTACTATTCTATACAGTCCCATGTTAAATCTTTTAGCTTTCCTTTTAGTAATATTCATGACCTTAGATCTCTTTAAACCACTGTCATACCCATATAATAGCACTGCAAGTTACAAACATTAGGTCACGGTTTCACCTTCCTATTCATTTCCAAAGAAACTTTGTACCCTGTCTTTATAAGATTAAAAGATTTTTGAAACTCAGCAGAAACTTGTTTTACCAGGTGGCAGGCAGTCTTTTTTTTTTTTTTTTTTTTTTTTTTTTTTTTTTTTTTT
>JAKSZT010054053.1:2318297-2429064 GCA_026826555.1 Tolypeutes matacus | reverse complement strand
TTTTTTTTTTTTTTTTTTTTTTTTTAAGATTTTATTTATTTATTCATGTATCCCCCCCTTGCTGCTTGTGCTCGCTGGGCCAGCCAACCATGCCGCGCGGGCGGGCCTGCCTTCACCAGGAGGCCCCGGGAACCGAACCCGGAGCCTCCCACATGGTAAACGGGAGCCCCACTGATTGAGCCACAGCCGCTTCCCCATGGCAGGCAGTCTTGGGAGAATTGTTTATGGGGATGTTGAAGTGTTAGGGACATGCTCTAGGCACTGGCAGAAGCTTTTTGGGAGCTTGTTTTAGGAAAAAATGTGTTTCAAGTAGTAATAAACTACATTTTCATGTGTTAAGCTTATGTCTCTGATATGGTCAATGAAATTAGTTATTTTGCATCTGTTCTCATAGAAGCAAATAAAGGGATTCCCATACTCGTGAATTCATACAGATACTCACATCTGATGTGTGATTAAATGAAAGCATACCTCTGGAGTCAGATTGCCTGGGTTGGAATCCACTGAACTAGTGATCTCAAGCAGTTTCTTAGTCTCTCAGTTGATTAGTTTCTGCATATAAAATGAGAATAACACTGGTACCTTCTTCAGTGTCTATTGAGGAAAAACAAATGCCTTAATACATGCAGAGCATTTGGAACAGTGCTTGGCATGGGGTGTTTTATTTGTTATGAATTTGTTGAATGAATGTTTAAATTCTTCAAA
The DNA here is from genome assembly GCA_026826555.1 of Tolypeutes matacus. Lineage (NCBI taxonomy): Eukaryota > Metazoa > Chordata > Mammalia > Cingulata > Chlamyphoridae > Tolypeutes > Tolypeutes matacus. The sequence continues at coordinate 2,428,359 of JAKSZT010054053.1, read as the reverse complement.
GAAAAAACCAAGAGCAAAGCTGAATTAAAGTGAGGATGAAGAACATTTGACTCTTATTCTGGCAGACTAGTCCAGTAACAAATAAAGGTGTCTCAGAGCCAAGCTAATTTAATGCAATGGCTGTCTAAGCTTTTTTCCCTTTTTTCAAAATCATGCTATGAAAGGAAAATGCCTGGAACTAAACACATTAGATTATCAAGATGCCCGTTGACTTGTAGGGATTATGTTTCAAGAGTTTCTACAACAGTAGTGATTTCTAGTCAACTACCCATTGTCCCCAAACTATCAGAAGTCCCAGAAATACTATTTCATTGCCTAAACTTTATATATCAAACTGCTTGTGCATTCAGAAGTAGTGATTTGACCAAGATGTCCTTTGGCTCATGATCATGGTTATGATCCTCCCTACTGCACACAGATTTGACAGCCTTCTTTCCACACCCTTTATACAAGAAATTCTTAGATCATATTGATGAATACATGCCGCTAAGATGTTTTCATAAAATGCTAGTTGTGTTGAGGAATTTATGTGACTATAATGTTTGATGTTAATTTTAAGGGTGATGAAGATTTTAAGGGTGTCGCTAGCCTAGAGTTTTGGATAAATTGGCTTTCACATATAGTTTAAGATCATGTCTCTGTTTCTGTTTTTAAAAGAATGACAGCAATGTTTCATTATAGTCATAATTGGTATAAATTGATACAAAGCCTTGGTTGTAGAACTTTGAGGGGGATTAGGTAACTCTCTGACTCCTCACACTCCTACTGTCCCTTAATCTATTACCTTAAAGGAATGAGAATTTTCTGAAGATGAGAGGGAGAGAGGGGTCATTTGGGATTTTAAAAGTGGATAACTCCTACAACTCAATAATAAAAGACAAATAACTCAACTTTAAGATACTTCTCCAAAGAAGATAATACAAATGGCAAATAGGTGGTAAAAGGATGCTCAAGTCCTTCCTTAGTCATCAAGGAAGTAAAAATCAAAACCACAATGTGATACCATTTCACATCCACTAGGATGACTTAAAAAAATAAAAACATGCTAAGTGAAAGAAGCCAGTCATAAAAAGGCCATATATTATATGCTTCCTTTTTTGTGAAATACCCAGAGTAGGCAAATCCACAGACACAGGAAGTATATTGGGGATTGCCTAGGGTTGTGAGAAAGGGGAGCTACTGCTAATGGGTAATGGTTTTTGTTTGTTTTTTTTTTTTTGAGTGATGAAAATGTTCTAAAATTGTGGTGATATTTGCACAGTTCTGTGACTGCGTTAAAACCCATTGAATTGTTTGAATCATATTCTTTAATTGGTTGAATTATAATATATATATATATATATATATATATCTGAATTACATGTCAATAAAGCTGTTATTTTAAAAACAGTTACCTGCTGTTCCTATAGTTGTAACACATAGTTCTCTGCATTGTTTTGGTGCTGTCTAAATGGACTTATAGTTCAGTGACTCTGAAATAATGGATTTCATTGGAATCTAGACTGTCACTTCAGCATCCAGAGATAAATCACTGCTAAATTTTTGGTGATATTAGATAAATAAATTATGCCTGATTTTTCCATGTATAAATAATTATTGGTACTGTTTTGGTATAGATGGGTTACTTTCTGAATTGCTCGGTTGGGACAGAATTAGGAAATCCCTATTCACTTCTGAGGTATATTGGATTTGTTGGTTTTTGAGAATAAACTAGCACAGAAGTGAACTTGAAATGATACCCTCTTACTCCATTACCTCTAAATTTAACCTGTTTCATGACTGTGGTGTTAAAAATTGGACATGTTTTGGTTGAGTGGATGTGACTTCAAGCTGTTGAGTGCCTGCTTCCCACATAGGAGGTCCCGGGTTTGGTTCCTGGTGCCTCCTGAAGACAAGAAAACAAGAAAACAAAGGAGAAAACCAACTCGGGAGCTGATGTGGCTCAGTGGTTGAGCGCCGGCTTCCCATATATGAGGTGTAGAGTTCAATCCCTGGTCCCTGTACCTAAAAAAAAAAAAAAAATTGTACATCTTTCAAATGAATGCTTTCAGAAATAAATTATTGGGGAAGCGGCTGTGGCTCAATCAGTGGGGCTCCCGTTTGCCATGTGGGAGACCCCGGGTTCGGTTCCCGGGGCCTCCTGGTGGGGGCGGGCCCGCCCGCACGGCGTGGTTGGCTGACCCAGCGAGCACAAGCAGCAGGGGGGGGATAAATGAATAAATAAATAAAATCTTAAAAAAAAAAAAAAAAGAAAGAAATTATTGGTCTCTTGCCAATATCCTGAACCCCCCGGGCCTCCCACATGGTAAACGGGAGCCCTACTGATTGAGCCACAGCCGCTTCCCTGATATATCTTTTACGCATCAGAATTGCATTTTTAAAAATCAGCTTTATTGACATGTATAATTCATTGGATTTTGAAAAATATATATAGTTGTGTAGCACCATAATAGAACATTTCCATTACTCCACAAAATGCCCTTTGTACTTCAACCCTGTGCCTTGGCAGCCACTCATTTACTTTGTCTTTATAGTTTTGCATTTACTATAACTTGATGTAAATGGAATCATACAGTCTTTTGTTCTTTTTCACTTAGTTTTTGAAATTCGTCCATGGTCTTTTTTTTTTTTTTAAGATTTTTATTTATTTATTCATTTATCCCCCCCTTGCTGCTTGTGCTCGCTGGGTCAGCTAACCACGCCCTGCGGGCGGGCTTGCCTTCACCAGGAGGCCCGGGAAACCGAACCCAGGGCCTCCCATATGGTAAACGGGAGCCCTACTGATTGAGCCACAGCCGCTTCCCTGTGTTGTTCTTTTATATCAGTAGTTTGTTGCTTTTTATTCTTTAGTATGCCATCATATGAATGGACTGACAGTTTGGTTTATGTGTTCCCTTCTTGATAGGCATTTGGGTTGTTAACAGTGTTGGCTGTTAAGAATTAAGTTGCTATGAACATTTGTGTAAGTCTTTGGGAATGTGTGTTTTCATTTCTCTTGGGTAATACCTAAGCCTGGGATTGCTGAGTTGTATGGTAAGTATATGCTTAACTGTATAAGAAAATGCCAAACTGTTTTCCAAAGAGGTTTTTTTTTTTTTTTTTTTTTTTTTTTTTTCAAAGATTTATTTTATTTATTTCTCCCTGCCCCCTTGTTTGCACTTGCTGTGTCTGTCTGCCTTGTTTCTTAAGGCACCAGGAACCAATCCTGGGAGGGAGGTGCCTAATCGCTTGAGCTACCTCTGTTCCCTGCTTTGTTGTGTCTCTCATTGTGTTTTTCTTCTTATGTCTCTTGTTGAGTCAGCTTGCCGCGCCTGCCTGTTGCACCAGGTTGCTGTTGCCTTTAGGAGGTACTGGGAACTAACTGAACCAGGGACCTCCCCTGTGGTAGGTGGGAGCTCAATTGCTTGAGCTACATCTGCTTCCCCCCAAAGAGGTTTTACAATCTTAATATTTCTATGAGTTTCCTGAAAGAATAGTTTTTGAAACATGTTTTCCTGGGGTTGTAAATTAAGATGACTGCCTTTAATGTATGTCATATACCCATTAAGAGCAGTGTTTAAGTCACCATCTGTATCGTATCTAGGATGTTTGTTAAAACACAAATGAGTCTCATTGCCATATATTCTAAAGCAGTAGAGTTGGAGGGCCGCAAGATAATATGATACTCAGTTTTTTCTAAAACTATAGTTTTCATTAATATATTTAATAAGGTAGTATTTATTGAGCTGTTTTTGTTTCTTCCTTTCCTTTCCCATGTAGTTTCTTGTATCCAGATTTCCCAAGGTGTATCTGTGCCCTTTTCTTTGCTTGCCACCTAGTGGTAGCAAATAGGAATCATTACATTTTACCAATGAATGGATTCCTAGGAGGTGGACCGTGTTTGGCGCTTTTAAAGGAGAAATGGGAAAAAATAATAATAAAGGAGAAATGGAAATATCCAAAGATATATTTGTGCTTATGACTAGCCAGATGTTCATTATATGTTGTATTATGAATTTGCCTTTTTCCACATGACTGTGGATGTTTGAAGTAAGGAAATATATTTTAGAGCCTGTATATTTTTAATCTTTGTCTTAAACTACCAGCTCAATTCTTTCTACTGGAAAATGGTTAGGCATGCATTCCTAGTAATTTAATATGAGCGAGATGCTTCCAAACCATACTAAATTATACTAGGTGCTTTCAAAGTCTTTCTGATTTAATACAGTTTATATTCTAGATTTTCCTTTTCCTGGCTCTTAGTTTAGTTTCTTTTCACATGTCTTGGATTTTTACTCAGATTAATTTTTTAGCAGTTTTAATTGAGATATAGTCACATACCATACAATCCACCCAAAGGGTACAATCAGTGGCTCTTTAGTATAATCACAGAGTTGTGCATTTATCACCATACATTAATTTTGATGATCCTTTTTTTTTTTAAGATTTATTATTTATTTATCCCTCCTCGTTTGCTTTCTGCTCTCTCTGAATGTTTGTTGTGTGCTCCCCTTTTTTTGTGGGAGGGAGGTGCCCATTTGCTTCAGCTACCTCCACTCTCCGCTTGTTGTATCTCTTGTTATGCTTGCTCATTGCGTCATCTTGTTGCATCATCTCACTGCGCCAGCTAGCTGTCTTGCTTGTATTCTTTAGGAGACACTGGGAACCAAACCTGGGACCTCCCATGTGGTAAGCAGGCGTCTTAACTGCTTGAACCACATCCACTTCCCAATTTTGATATCTTGAAGCCATTTTTGTTAAAATTCTTATTTTCCATAGCTGGGCAGGATAAAAAGAAAAATGCTGCTGTGGAGGGATAAGTTTGTAAGATCTGATTTTACTTTTTCCCTTATAGAAATGGTGGAATCCATGAAGAAAGTAGCAGGCATGGATGTGGAGTTGACAGTTGAAGAAAGAAACCTCCTATCTGTTGCATATAAAAATGTGATTGGAGCCAGAAGAGCCTCCTGGAGAATAATCAGCAGCATTGAACAGAAAGAAGAAAACAAGGGTGGAGAAGACAAACTAAAAATGATTCGGGAATATCGGCAAATGGTGAGATTTTTGTATTCTAGACATCTTCAAAGAAAGATGATTAAGGTTTTTAAATATAGGCATGACTTTTTTTGGGTATTTTAGGTCAGTGTGTAAAGTTTGTTTTGGTACCATTTCTCTTTACATTGAAAGACTTCATTTTTATATCCAATCTTGTAATTTTTACATATGGGAATTCTATGCACCATAAAGACGGGCATTTTTTCTTTTTTTTTTGGTTGTCTTAATCTGTCCTAGTTTTTGCCTTTTATTTTTGTAGTTTAAAAAATTTCCAAAGGAAAGGAAGCATTTTTCTTTTGAGTGTTGTCCTATTAGTTACCCATGTCTGGCTTATGTCAAGCCTACAATAGAAATCTACTTGAAAAGTCCCAAAGGAGATAGTTTACTCAGGGAAAGGAGCTAGTTTTTCTTAGGACGAGGATAAGATTATAGGGGAAGAGAGAATTCGAAAATTATTTACAGTGGAAAGGAGGTTTCAGAGGCCATGAGAAGAACTTCGAAAGGTTCAGCAGAGTCACCATGAATTAATAGAAAATAGAGAGCAAGGGGTGTGTGGTTTGTGTGCATTTTCTTTTATTATAAACAGATAATAGAGATGAGTAGCAATATTTACCTAGGTTTACAGATAAACTGGCTGTGGATCTCTACCACTAAACTGATTGACTATTGATTATAGTCAGTATAGTGGTTAAAAATGTAATAATGTAAGCACTGGAGGCAGGCTGCCTGTGTTTGAATTTTGATTCTGTACTTTTACAAACCGTGGTCTTAGGCATGCTGCCTGAGTTCAAATCCTAACTCTGCCCCTTTGAGCAAATATCTTCCGTTTTCCCCTGTAAATGGAAATAACAGTAACTACCTCATTTACCTCATATAAACGCCTAGCACTTGGTAAAGTGATACTCACTGTCACCCATTGGTAATTTCTATAACCTAGAAATGCCCTTTCTCTGCTTTTCTGTCAAGAGGAGGAGAAAAGGGGATTTTTGAGGGATGTTTATTCTGCTTAATAATGGGCTCTCTTCCTCAAGACCAGAGGGTTGAAGTGTTTGTTTGTTTTTTTTTTACCGGGAGGTCCCGGGGATCGAACCCGGGTCCCTCCATATGGGAGACGGACGCCCAACCAGTTGAGCCGCATCCGACCCCCGAAGTGTTTGATAATTTATCAGATTTCTTAGGCTTTAACAATCTGTTTAATTTTTCAGGTTGAGACTGAACTAAAGTTAATCTGTTGTGACATTCTGGATGTACTGGACAAACATCTCATTCCAGCAGCTAACACTGGCGAGTCCAAGGTTTTCTATTATAAAATGTAGGTTCCATACCAGAAGGAAAAATGTAAGATTAAAAGGTGGCCTTAGAATCGTGACTTTTTCCATGTAGGTTTTGAACTTTATTTAAAGAGTTGTTTAATGAAGGATAGTTACATGGGAGGACTGAGTCTCAAAACTTAGATAATTTTTGAATGCTTATTTTACAAATTCACTGCTGATGAAGAATTGTTGAATTTAGGATGATCAGACTATTGTTATAAAAATATAACAAATTTTCTTTACCTGATTATATTTTTCTGTTTTTTTGTGGACAACAACCTCCTACCTCCCTCCTCGTATAGTCATGAATTTCATAGTTCAGTCTTAACATTTTCATAGGAATTTTGTTTCATGATATAACAAACTGTTGTGCCATTCTCTGAAACCAGTTATCTTGTTCCAGTGATAATTTTATTGATTTTAAGACCTTTCAGTTAGTTTTTCTGGCTATTTTGTATATATTCAGTAATTTGAAATCTCTAAGAAGAAAAAAATAGATGTTGATCAGCCCTGAGAGAGACTTCTAAAGTTATTGATTATACCTATTAATTGTTAAATACAAATTTCCCCCCAAATCGATTTTATTGATACATATTAATAAATCATACGGTTCATCCAAAGAGTACAATCAGTGGTATTTGATATAACCACATAGTTGTGCATTCATCACTTCAGTCATTAGTAGTGCATTTCCATTATTCCAAATCTGCTAATAATAAAAAACAAACTTCTTCACCCCTCACTATCTGTTTCACCTGCTGTACATAGCTGTTATTTTTGACTATTCTTTGTTAAATATATTTTTGTCATATTTTATATAATACAGAAGTTTTATAGCAGATTATTTTTCCTTTAAAAGACATTATGCTTAATTATTTTTGTTTTGTTTTGTTTTTCTTTCTCTCTTTTTTTAATTTTTTTAATTTTTATATTTTAGGAAAGGGGACTACCACAGGTATCTGGCTGAATTTGCCACGGGAAATGACAGGAAGGAGGCTGCGGAGAACAGCCTAGTGGCTTATAAAGCTGCTAGTGATATTGCAATGACAGAACTTCCACCAACACATCCCATTCGCTTAGGTCTTGCTCTGAATTTTTCTGTATTCTACTATGAAATTCTTAATTCCCCTGACCGTGCCTGCAGGTAAGTCATGGAAGAGAACAAAAGTTCTCAGTGGGAAAGTGTAAAAGGTTATTGATTCTTCTTGTTTTGTTTTTGGTAGTAGATTGAAAAGAGAGTTGGGACGAGAGGAATGAGAGGAATTACAATAAATCGTTAATTTTTGTATTTTAGTGTTCACCCTATAGGAATTTTTTAAAAATCAATTTTATTGATACATATAAATAAAGTATACAATTCACCCAACATGTACAATCCATCCAGAGTTTACAGTCAGTGGTATTTGATATAATCACATAGTTGTGCATTCATCACTTCAATCATTATAGAGCCTTTTCTCCCCTTCCCTCCCCGGGTATTTGGTGGCAGGAGCCTGTGTGTTACTGCTTTTTTTTTTTTTTTTTTTAATTCTTGGGTCAGCCTGTTCCAATTTCTTAGGAGTATCCCTGTTTAGTTGATTGAATTTTGGGCCCTGGACCCAATAATGGGTTGCAGACCTGCTTCTAAGGCCCGAAAAAGCCTCTCATTTATTTAATTTCCTAACATGCACTTCCTTGTTCTGCCAGGAGATGGTGCTCTTCTGCAGCCCTCTCATTTTCAAACCCTGGTCAGAATGTATTGACTTGATGGAGGTTCTTGCTTCAAGAGTCTTCTGAGCCAGGCAGATCAAACTTTCTCAGAGGCTGTTCTCCAACCATTGCCAGCTGGGTGTCCCCTCCCTTTTCCCGGGTAGGGAATAATTCCGCTTTTCTCTGTTACCTCACTAAGTCCCTGTCAGTAAGTATGGTGTTTCTTTTCTTTTCTTCTTTTTTTTTTAATACCGGGAGGTCCCGGGGATCGAACCCGGGTCCCTCCATGTGGGAGAGGGACGCCCAGCCATTTGCGCCACATCCGTCCCCGGTATGGTGTTTCTGAGTGTTGGATCTCTTTGGTCCCCTGTAGGCTCCCAGGGCAAACAATGGTGTGGCCCCACTGGGTTTGGAAGGGCCCGGGAGACACAGCAGACCAAATTTATTGCTAAAAGCTGAATCAGGCTTTGGCTTTGTTCCTCTCTCCCATGTCCTGGGGAGGTTGACCCCTTTGGCCCCCTGTCTGTAGTGACTGGCCACAGGCTAGAGAATTCAAAGCCCTCTGCTCTTAGGGTGGGGGGATGGGTACCTGCAGCTGCAGCTTTTACTCACAGAGTTTTCCCATTGAGATTTCTTTTCTTTTGCCCCTCTCCTTTCTGGGTGGTGCCTAGCCTTTCCCTGGGGTGCAGTACCCTAAAAGTTTTTTTCCAGGCCGTTTTCTGCCTGCTCTCTTAGCTATTTTTCTGGCTGAGAAGTGAGCTCGTGTCTCTCTAATGCTCTTATCTTCCCAGAAGTCCTTTAGGCATATTTTTAATATCGTTACACTGCTAGTGAACATACCATTTTGTTTTAAGATGTCAGGTAATTTTCCATTTCACTGATTTATACTACTCTATTCAATTTAGACTTTTAGACTTTAGATAGTTCATCTAGCAATTCAATATTCTTGAAAAAGTAGGAATCAGATAATTCATGAAAGGAGAGATTTTCCTGATATAAAGTGGATTCATTTGATTGCAAACCAACTTTAATCTAAAAACCTTGTAAATAGCCAGCAAACTGATAAAGATCTTCACTGAACAAGCCAATACTACTGTTAAGTTGATAGTATTGATTCATTCTGTCTTTGTCATTCTCCACACCTCCCACAGTCTAGCTCTCCTCTATATAGGTTCAACTAAGTCATCTGCATGCTTTTGCTCATGCTCTTGCTTTAATCTGACATGTTCCCTTTGTGTTCTTTCCCTACCCATTAAAATTAATGTTACTTCAAATTGGACTTCCCATTAGTTGCTCTCCCTCTTGGATCTTTGAAGTACTTTCTCCAGAATAACACTTCATTTTTTTATTTTTTTAATTTTACCAGGAGGTCCCGGGGATCGAACCCAGGTCCCTCCATATGGGAGACGGACGCCCAACCAGTTGAGCCATATCCGCCCCATAACACTTCATTTTGCTCTTATAATAGCTACTTACCTGTCAGTCTTCTATCCCTAAATACTTAAAGTACATTTGTGAACTCAGATTATGTCTTTTCCCATTTTTCTGTTTCCCCAACCGTGTCCAACAGTATTCTGTGTACAGAGTTCACTGTAATACTCAGTAGGATGTGGATTTTGTTTCTTTTAAATTGTAGTGAATGACTTGTGTGATCATATTTTCCTATGTTCTGTATTGCCCCTTTGTTTTTTGCTTTCTTGCCTTTATTAACATTGTTTTATTGACTTAAAATCTGACATATTGTCCAAAAGTTTTCCCCTTTTGTATTGAAACTTGATTTAAAAAGTGAGACTATTGGCTAGAACTTGGAAATACTGTTATTGTGCATACACACACACACACACACAGTGTGGTTTTTTTTTCCCTTTTAATTATTTTTTATTTTATTTTATTTTTTGTGTGTGTGCAAATATTTTGGTGATGATGATTTAAGATGGGAATTGGTCTATAGATTCCATTTATTGATAAGCTTGTAGAGAGCAGAGTAGGAAGTGGTGCTCCAAATATATATTCCAACCCCCCCCTCCAATGGCTCCCTCTTCTGTCTGCTCATCTGCTTGCTTTGTCTGCTCGTCGTCTTTAGGAGACACTGGAAACTGAATACAGGTCCTCCCATATGGACCTCTATAGCTATATCCGCTTCTTGTTCCTTATGTCTGCTCGTTGTCTTTAGGAGGCACCAGGAACCGAACCCGGGACTTCCCATGTGGGAGGCAGGTGCCCAACTGCTTGAGCCACGTTCGATCCACTCCAAATACATATATATTAATGGGAGGTACCGGGGATTGAACCCAGGTCCCTCCATATGGGAGGCGGACACCTAACCATTTGAGCCACATCCGTCCCCCAAATATATTTTTATTCCAAGTTATTTTTCACCAATTTTTCTGCTTTTACCTTATATCAATTCCTAAACCAGTTACTCAGGTATCACTAATCATAGTGTGGTATAATTGAAGAAAAGATAGAAAGCTAACAACTGATGCCTTCTAATTCTGTGTGAGGACTTGTTGAGTTTAGTAAAACATTTATCTAAATATTTGTAGGTTGGCAAAAGCAGCTTTTGATGATGCAATTGCAGAACTGGATACCCTGAGTGAAGAAAGCTATAAGGACTCTACACTTATCATGCAGTTGTTACGTGATAATCTGACACTATGGACTTCAGACATGCAGGGTGATGGTAAGCAAACTTTTTGAATTTAAAGGTGTCTCTTCAAATTTATTGGCTATTTTTACTGTACATCAAGCTACAATTGAGATTTACAGCTTATCCTCCAAAATGCAATTTTAATTAATGCTATTACAGGAAATGGTACCACAGAACAGTCTTCCATTTTGGGCTGTAAGATAAAATGAACAACCTATTTGGAAAAAGGGATCTTTCACTAATATGCAAAGCTTTTTAAAACTTTGCCTCCAGTCAGTGATGTTTTGTTAAACTAGTTTACCTCTTCCACTATGTTTTGAAGATCGGGGTAAAAAAAGATGAAGTGGAAGCAGTTCATTTTATCTTCCTCAGGTTCAGTTTTAGGTGATGAGGGTTAATTTTGTATTTGAATGTTATGATTGCTCTTTTGGCTGAGTGGTATCCTCACCTTAAAACAGGATAATTAACAGTGGCTACTTACAAAGCATTTCGTCTGTGTGGAAATCTTATATCTAAAAAGGAATTTATTTCCTCTGGATTCTGTAGACCAAATGGAATGCCCTGTCCTTAGGTCCTTTAGTCCTGCAGTCTTTATTTCTGAATTTTCAGTTGCAAACAGAGTATTTTACACAATTTAATCTTGTGGATTTTTGTTGTTTTTGGTTAATATTTAAGTATAAAATATTACGGACTTGTCAGCATCTGTTAATTTTTCAAGATTTTATTTTGCCTATATCCAAAGCATCATTTTTATTCTCCATTGAACAGAGGGTAGGACAAACCTAGTGTTAGGTGACCATTATGAGATAGTTTCACAGTTGTTGGGGTGGAGGGTGTGGGCAGAAACAAAGTTTGTTGTTGATTTTAGCTGCTATTCATATATAAAGCATATATTGCATTGCTTGAGATTAACTGTACTCTCTTTTGGCCATACCAATATAATGTACTATCTTTGGAGGTTTTATAGTTTTTAAAGATGCCTCAAAGTGGGTATTGGGGCATGTATATTGTCACTTTCTTTTTTCTGGAAGGGTAGTAGAGTCAAATACCTGACTTCTCTTGGGTTTCGGTCACTAAAGTGAAAATTAGGTGACTAATGCACTGTAGCTCTGGGTTAGGTTTTTGACTAATCAGGAATAGCATGAGTTATTTGACCTACTTGTACACTTTTCCAGCAAAGCCAGTTGAAGCTAACAGACTACTTTTCAACACAGTACTTAGGCAACCACTACCAGTCTGTGGAAACAAAACCAATCTGCCATCTATGAATTAATGACTTTAGGTTCCTTCCAGCTCTAAAATTCTATTGTATTCAAACAATACTACTAAGAAGAAAGGCCCAACAGCTGTGGACTCTTCATAGTCACCCCCAGCTCAGAGAAGACTAATATCTCTCTGCCTGTTTGAGGGAATTAAAGGAAAGCATGTGGAGAGTTTGGTAAGCTGTATGACCTAAGATGTACCCCCTCCAGTCTCTGGGGGACTTTTAAGGATACAGGCAATAGTAAGGTGACCCGAGGTGAAATGCTATTTGATACAGCTCTTTTTTTATAAGTTGTTAGATTACAAAGTCATAGAAGTAAAATTTATACTTTGCTAGTGCTGTTCTTGTTCATTATTACTGATAATCAAGAATTGGATTAATTGAAGTAGATTATATATCACTCCAGTTTTATACAGAATGAAAGATGCTCTTATTCTTTGTTACCACGTATAATTTCATGATATGGATTTATTTTTAAATAAGGTAAAAACGTCTTTAAACTACTTACTTTTTTCATAATTGGGAAGATTCTTCATAAAGAAGATTTTTGTTACATTTAAGCACAGATTTCTCTTTAATCTTGTACATTTTTTTGTTATGAGCTGCATTCGCTCCCCAATGAGAGTTGGTTTTTTCATGGCTCAAGTGGTTGAGCATCTGCTTCCCACATGGGAGGTCCCGGGTTCAGTTCCCAGCAGTGCCTCCTAAAAACAACAACAACAACAACTTAGGGGAGCTAATGTGGCTCGGTGGTTGAGTGCCATCTTCCTACATACAAGATCCTGGGTTCAATCCCTGGACCCTGGTCCTTAAAAAAGAAAAAGAAAAAAATAGCTGAAATAGATTGGTTTTCACTTATGAGCTTTATCTTAAAATATTAGGAATTATTGGGGAGTGGATGTAGCTCAAGTGGTTGAGTGCCTGCTTCCTGTGTATGAGATTCTGGGTTTTGAACCCCAGTATCCAAAAACAAATAAGCAAAATAATACACTCTCATTGGGGGGGGGGGGGGGGGGGATGTAGCTCAGTGGTTGAGCACCAGCTTCTAATGTTACGAGGTCCTGGGTTCAGTCCCTGGTACCTCCTAAAAAAATTAAAATATTAGAAATTATGAAAAGTGATAGCTTAACAGTGAAAAATTCAGGTAGTCTGTTTTGGCATTTTAAGTAAAATTAATGGAAAATAGCTGAATTTACAAATAGTTTTACTAGTAGAGAATTATTTGCCAGTTTTGCTAAATAGTACGGTATTCTCATGTTTTATTAACTTGGTTTGGTGCTTAGAATCAGTGCTAAATATAGGAGAATTCCTGATACAGAATTTGTAGATTTCAAGGTTATTAACTTGTTTAAGGGTTATTTAGATGGTTTTCTCCTATTTCACTTTACTATGAAAAATAGTGTAAAACTCTTGAATTGAGGGTTTTTGTAAAGGAATATATGTGGTTCACAGACTTGTACTTAAGTACACTTTTGTCTTCTAACCACAGAATATGTTATGTCTGTCTGAGTGTGTGGACACATAATTTGTTAAAGGGATCACCACTTTTCCTCATCAAGTGATTTCAGTCCTTTTCTCTACGCTATGATCATAGGATTGTTTCATACACAATCCTTGGATAGGAAATGTGTTTTTTCTCTCAGCCCATTTTACCACACACACCCAAATCTAGAAACAGAGCAAAGAAATAAATACTAAAGAAAACCTGTTTTTTCCTTCTGTATACTTTTCAAGAGGATATTAATAAATCTTCTTAAGGATAAAAGGGAAGGGTTGGATAGATTGTTTCTTAGACTGAAGTTTATACAAAGTAAAAAAAGCCTAAAATTTGACTCTCTCAGTTATTGATCTTTCCCTTTGTTCTTCTCTCTTGGTTTATTTTTCTTGTAATGTTGCTTTCACATGATTGTTCTCCCTCCCTTTCTCCTTGCAATATAGATTCCTAAAGGAAAACCCAACTCTTCCTTTCCTAAAAACTCTACTTTGTAAGTCATTATCATAGCACAGTGAATTCTGCTTTTAGTTTTGGTTCTTCACTAATCATGCCTGCCTGTCATCATTTTGTTGCTTATAAAACTGCCTGTTCTAAAATCCAGGGTGCTAAACCTTATAAGACATTTATGGCCTGCTACCCAAGTCTTTTGGGTTGGTTATAACTTTTGACAATAATATTTATGCCAAAGTTACTTGAAACTTTTGGCAAATCTAATGGTTGCTTATTGAGTGTATTAGAATGTGCTTTAGTATTTGTACGTTAACCATATTTCATCAGCATATTGCTGTTTACAATGAGAGTGCGTGTTCTTTCATGTGTCTTAAGTTCGAATACATATTGTTCTGTGGGGAACAATTGGGTGCTCCATCAGTTCTTTCCTCAGTAAATGGTAATTTTTGTCTTTGCATGTCTTTATAATGAGTCAAAATTCTTGTGTACCTTAAATAATTTTTTTATATACATGTCTTGAGCTGCATAGCAATGTCAAAGGTTTTTATCAAATTTTTAAATTTACTAAAATTATCTTGATTTAACCCATGTTGCAGAGTTAGCATTTATTATCATGTTGATCTTAAATACTGTGTAAAAGTATTCTCAGTATAAATACTTTATGCCTGTAGGCAGTCAGTTTTATCCATTTGTCCATCTGAATTAAATAATTTAGTAAGCATTATGAATGGATGGATTATTTGAAATGTCATGATTATTGGGTTAGTTAATTGATTTTTAGTTTGTTTTGATTCAGATTAGTAACTGCATAGAAATTTTAAGTGGTTTGTTAAAGCACAAAAGAATGTAATTTTACTTGTTTCATCATTTATTTTATTTTATTTTTTAGCAAAAGCCTGCATGCTTCTTTATTATGGCTGACTTTTTTAATGCTTATTCCTAGGTATATGACCCTCCAGTGAATAGGCTGGCTTTTTATTGCATGTCATAGTGCAGTTAAAACTCCCCAGGCTAATCATCATATTTAAAGGGAAAAAATAGCATGAGAGAACTGGTCCAAATGCCCTTCTTTAATAACCTCAGTGGTCTGGTTTACTTTACTTTGCACATGTTGTTGCACTCTGGTGTGAGAAATGTAGTTACAATTTGCTGTGACTGTCCAAGATACAAAATGTAAAATGTCCATTTACAACATCAGAACAGCCCCCACCAAAAACTATAGAACTCCTATGGAGTATTTTCATTGCACTGAGTTTGAGCTTGTGCATAAAATTAGATTTTGCCAAAAAAATTATAAAAATACTCTTCATTTTTTAAGAGGTGAGGTTATTGAGAATAGAGTATTTTGACCCAATATATACATGAAAACTTAAAAATCGTTTTAACAATATGTTTACCTTGGTTGTCTACTTAAAGAGCTAATTTAGCATAAAAACATTGACTTTTTACTGTGCATCAATTTTTTTTCCCCCATCTTTACTATTGACTTTATATCACGGTTTTGATCCAGCAGCCCTTCTTGGCTGGGGCATCTCAGGTGTCAGGAATCGTAGAAGTCTTTTGCCTGTGCGTGTTTAATACAAATTTTAGCAAGAAAAACAGAAATGGACTCTTTATGCTTAGAATGATACCTTTGTGACTACTGTAGCCTTAATGAGTATGAAATAATGAAGTGTCATTCTTCTTTACAGGTGAAGAGCAGAATAAAGAAGCGCTGCAGGATGTGGAAGATGAAAATCAGTGAGACATAAAAGCCAACAAGAGAAACCATCTCTGACCACCATCCCACTCCTCCCCATCCCCACCCCTTGGAAATTCCCCATTGTCACTGAGAACCACCAAATCTGACTTTTACATTTGGTCTCAGAATTTAGGTTCCTGCCCTGGTTTCTTTTTTGTTTTGTTTTGTTTTTTAATTTTTAAATTTTTTTTTTGTTTTTTTTGTTTTGTTTTGTTTTGTTTTGTTTTTTTTTTTTTTTTTTTAACAGTTTCCAAAAGTTCTTAAAGGCAAGAGTGAATTTCTGTGGATTTTACTGGTCCCAGCTTTTAGGTTCTTTAAGACACTAACAGGACTTTATAGAGGCTTTTTCAGCATTACTGTATTGTCTGTGTGCCAGATGTGGCAAGATCACCATTAGAGATGGAAATTACATTCAAAAGCCATTAGACTTCTAGGTGATGTAAGCATGTGAGAGGTTAATCCCACTGTAGAGGCATATGTGATGGTAACATTTTTCCTTTTTCCAAATGTTTAAATCAAATTTTATACCAATGTTTAAAATTAATTTGGTGTTAGCTTGATGGTTAAAGGTTGTTTGGGGGAATTTATTATAATGGTTTTGCTGTAAAAAGTGTTTCAAACTCTGCTGAAATGTTGCTGAAAAGTATGGTGCTGGTAACAGTTCAACGATCCGTGGCTGCTCATTCTTGCCTACTTTTACTCTCCCTCTGAAGCAGGTTAGCATTGAAGGTGGTATGGAAGAGCCTGCATGCGTGTTCAATTCTTTGTTTCTTCTCCTTCCCTCTCTCCCTGCCCCCACCCCCACCCCCTTCGCTCGCTCAACCTCTTTTGTTCAGTATGTGTAACTTGAAGCTAATTTGTACTACTGGATATCTGACTGGAGCCACAGATACAGAATCTGTATTGTTCTTACTGAAACACAGCATGGAATTAACATTAAACTTAAATAAAACAAACCTAAATTAAAAATGCCAAATATTATTGTGCCTCCATCCTTTATACTTCTAAAATAAAATCTCTAGTCTAAACACATTTACAATATTATGTTTGCTTGAATGTGAGAAGATCTTTTTTTTTTCTTTTTCTTCTTTCACAAATCATTTGTTTTCCAAAGGTATTTGTACATCTTGGAGGGTGAGGATTGGTGGAATATATATAGTTGTGAAGAACACCAAATAGTCCAAGCCAGTTGATTACCTGTCATATCTTCCAAGCCAGGTAGCATTTATTTTAATCACCAAAGTCCAACATGCAAATTTACTAGAAGGAATAATTATGGATCATTTTCTAGCATGAAATTTTGGATTGTACAATCAAATAAGGTTGAATATGTCAGAATAATTTTTTGCCTAAGGTAAAACTATGCCCCCCCCCATTGTTTTGTAAAAGGTCAATGGCAGGAGCAGAGAATAAATTCATTCATAGTAATACATGTACACATAGTATAATATTTATTAGTATAGCAGCAGTCTCCCTTACCACAGTACTCAATGTAAGTAGTTTCTTCCAGAGATACTCTAGACATCAGGGTGTATTTAATTCATATAGATCAATCTGTGTCAACATGTATGGATATGGTTATTTTTTTTAGGTACTGGGGGCGGGGGATTGAACCCGGGATTTCGCTTGTGGGAATCCGGTTCTCAACCACTGAGCCACATTGGCTTCTCTCAGTTGGTTTTTTTGTTTTGTTTGTTGTTTGTTTTTCCTGTTTTTTTTTCAGGGCACACTGGGAACTGAACCCAAGACCTTCCCGTATGGGAGATTCAACCTCTTGAGCCACATCCGCTCCACTGTCTCATTCTAATGACTGCCTGACATTGAACTATCCCTGTTTTTGTTTATAAATTAGTTTCCACTTTTGGACATTTGTTTCAGCCTTGCTGTTGTAAATGATGCTGCAGTGAATATCCTTGTAATGGTCTCTGCCTAAATATTTGCATATGTATCTGTATAATACATTTTTAGGTTTCTGTGTCAGAAAACATACATTTCATTGATAAATACTGTATTTCACTCTGAATGAGTTACTCCATTTTATAACCCTTTCAGTATATGAGAATACCAATTTCCTCACCTTACTTGACTCATTGCTGAATAAGATGTTGACACTGGAAGCCTGGGCTATGTTCTTTAGTAGCAAAAACTTAGGAAGTTAACAGGGCAGTGGGGTTCTGGGAATTTTTTTTTTTTTTTCTCTTATTAAAAACATTTTTCTCTGAATAGGTTTTCTAGCAGATCTATACAATTGGAGATGATTTGTAGAAATCATGTTCTATCCATTTGGTGCCATCTCCAAGAGATTTTCAGGTTGATTTGTTCTGTTTCTAGCAGTAAAGTAGCTAGATGCTTGCTGCGTTCAGTCTCAAACTAAAAATTAATAAAATTATCACAGGTTAAGAAACCATTTGGGATGCAGGGTTCTGTAGGCTGCTATCACATTGTAAACATTAACGTATGGACTAGAAAGAATCCAAGTAAACACATATGTAATCCTTTTATAACACAGTCTGACTTAAATACTGGATTTCATTATGACAATTTACTTCTTTATTTTATTTTTTTAAATTTTACCGGGAGGTCCTGGGTATCGAACCCAGGTCCCTCCATATGGCAGATGGACGCCCAACCATCTGAGCCACATCCGCCCCCGACAATTTACTTCTGATAGAACTTTTGTTAAGATAAAAGGCTGTGTTTTAATTCTTGACTGCTTTTTGATTAACTGTTCTATTTTTATTATTTTAAATTAGTTATGGGCAGAAAGATTAATTTTTCATAACCAAGGAATTTATCAAAGTTGTACAATTAATATGTATGAGAGTGCCGAGTCTGGCCCTCCCCTGGTGGTGATTCTGTTTTTGTTTGGTAAAAAAAATTGTCAAGATAGGTTATGACACTTGTGGAATCATAAAGGGTTCTTAGGTGACTTTATAGACTGCATGCATTCAGCAAATTTGAGATGCCATGAGCATATTTCAAGAGGTGTAGTAATCCTGCTGAGGCAAAAAAATACCCCCCTCCCCCCAAAAAAACAACAACAACAACCAGTGAAGATGGTTATGAAGCAGAGAAGTGGTCGGTAGAAGTCTTTAGAAAGAGCCTATCAAAGATGGGAAAACATGGAACCAGGAAAGACTGCAGAAAGATGTGAAGACAGTATGGTCCTCCCCTGCCTCCCTTCTAAATCTCTGGGTTGAAAAGGTGGAGATTATTTTTCTTCCAAGTTTCAGCTCTTGGTTTTAGTCATCTTTGAGGATCAATTGACTTCAATAGAAACTCGAGTTAAAATTACAACTCGAATGCAATCATTTTGTAGCTAATTGCAGGTCTAATTTGCATTTTAATTACAAGTCAATATTTAGCCTTGAAGAAGAAAAGTGTTTAACCCAAAGAGAACCAACCTTACATTTTTCCTAGGAGCAGCAATAAACGGCTTTCTATCCATGCTTGTACTGATGGGTGGCCAGAAAGCAAATCTCCAATTATATTTTGGTTCTGAAATGATGAGAATGAACTGTAAATTAGATCATTGCAAGGGGAAATTGATGGGATAGATGTAATCATCTAACTTGGCTCTTGCACCAGAGAAATGCTGTGAGAGTTATGAACAAGATCCCAAATTACCTGCTATTTATTAGTCATGGAACAGAGGAGAGGAAGCCTGCTGAAAAATTGCTGTAAAGATGTGGTTTTGTTTTTGTGTGTGTGGTTTTTTTTTTTTTTTTAAGTTGTAATAGTTTGCAGTGATCCCTGGCAAGATGCTGGGATGCTTCATTAAAGGAATCCTTTGTGAGTACCTTTTAAGAGGAAGTGGTGATACCTGGATCCAGCCTGTATTAGCAAAAACTAGCTCCATCATATTTTTCTCAGTTCTTTGAGTTACTATGCTTGTAGTCGAAGTTAACAATGACAAATAGCTAACATTGAATATCAACAATATACCAGGCATCGTGCTCACTATTAAGCAGTGTCTGGATCAGGTATATAGTGAGTGCTCAATAACGATTAGGTGAGTTGCTACCTGCATTTTGCAAGTAGGAAAGCAGAAAAGTTAAGGAACTTGCCCAAAGCCACACAGCTGCTAAAGTTCAAATAGAGTTCAAAGTTAGGTCTGACAAAAGAGCCCATGTTCTCAACTGTTAAGCCATTCTACTCTTTGTTCTCTACCAAAATTCTTAGCGTTTTTAAAAAATTTTTTTAAAAGATTTATTTCTCACTTCCCTTGTTTGCATTCGCTGTCTGGTCGTATTTTTAGGAGGTACCAGGAGCTGAACCTGGGACCTCCAATGTAGGAGAGGTGCCCAGTCACTTGAGCCACATCCACTCCCTGCTTGTGTTTCCTCCATACGTCATCTTGTTGGATCAGCTCGCTATGCCAGCTCACTGTCTTGCTTGTGTTTAGGAGGCACTGGGAACTGAACCTGGGACTTCCCATGTGGTAGGCAGGTGCCCAACTGCTTGAGCCACATCTGCTTCCCCTTAGTGTTTTATTATTTTTTAAAGATTTATTTATCCCCCCCACCCCTCGTTGTTTGCATTCACTGTCTGTGCTCTGTGTCTATTTGCTGTGTGCTTTCTGTCTGCTCGTCTTCAGGAGACACTGGGAACTGAACCTGGGACCTCCCATTTGGGAGAGAGGCTCTCAATCTCTTGAGACTCTTCAGCTCCCTGCTTTTGTTGTGTCTCTCATTGTCTTTCCCCATTGTGTCTCCTTTGTTGCATCAACTCGCTGTGCCTGCCTGTCGCGCCAGCTTGCTGTCTTGCTCATCGTCTTCAGGAGGCATCTGGAAACAAACTGAGAACCTCCCATGTGTTAGGCAGGCACTCAATCGCTCGAGCCACATCCGCTTCCCTCAGTGTTTTATTAAAGTAAAACATTTCCTTTTTTAAAAAAAATTTATTCCCACACCCTCGTTTTTGCATTTGCGGTGTCTGTTGTGTGCTTGTCTTCCTTTTAGGAGGCACAGAGAACCGAACCTGGGACTTCCTGTGTGGGAGGGAGGTGCCTAATCGCTTGAGCCACCTCCACTCCCTGCTTTGTTGTGTCTCATTACGTTTTCTTCCGTGTGTCTCGTTGCATCATCTTGTTGCATCAGCTCACTGTGCCAGCCCGTTGTGTCAGTTTGCTCGTCTTCTTTAGGAGACACTGGGAATCGAACCCGGGACCTCCCATGTGCTAGACAAGAGCTCAATTGCTTGAGCCACATCCACTTCCCAGTAGTGTATTTTCTATATTGCAAAGTAACCTTAAAAATATATACCCTAACATTTCTGAGTCAGCTTATGCTTCATAATTGATATGTATCTCTTCTTGAAAAGCTACAGTATGCATATTAGATGGCCAGTATATTAGAATTGAAGAAATATAGCATAAATAATAAATATATTTGGGCTTTTAAAAGGCTACAGCCTGAAAATGAGAAGTCAAGAAGACTTTTTTAGGTTGAATTTTTTGGTAATTAACTTTTTAAAAAATCCCTAACTTAATTTGGAAATAAAACCAAGAATTTTACAGCTGGGACAATTCTTTCAATTTAAAGTAGTTTAGCCTGGACAAATAGTCTACATAGACGACTAGTAATTATGGATTCTCAAGCTACTTTAGTGCCGACTGGTTTTATAGACAAAGTTAATACCTTAAGGTCAAACTCATTACTTTTTTTTTGTTTTGTTTTACTTTTATCCATTTTTTTTTTTTTTTAAAGATTTTATTTATTTATTTATTCATTTATCCCCCCCTTGCTGCTTGTGCTCGCTGGGTCAGCTAACCACGCTGTGCGGGCGGGCTTGCCTTCACCAGGAGGCCCCGGGTTCTGGTAAACGAGAGCCCTACTGATTGAGCCACAGCCGCTTCCCAACTTTTACCCATTTTTAACCCCCGTTCCCCACCCTGTTTTTGCTGTTTTTGTGTCCATTCACTGGGAAACTCTCTGTCCGTTTCTTGCCCTCTCCTCTCATCCTTCTCCTGTCTTCACCAGGATTTGATCCTGGGAACTTCTGATGTGGGGGAGAGGCGTTCTGCCACCTGCACCACCTTAGTTCCTGGTTCTTTGGCGTGTCTCGTCTTGGCTCTCCCCTTGTGTCACTCTCCTGTTACATCATCATCCTGCTGCGAGGCTTGGTGGAGCCTGGCGCACCCACACACGGGGGCCTGGCGGCCTGCGCGCCTTCTATATTTTTCTTTATTTTACTGGGAGGTCCCGGGCATCGAACCCAGGTCCCTCCAAATGGGAAATGGATGCCCAACCATTTGAGCCACATCCGCCCTCGAACTCATTACTTCTAGCCACCCTTGGAAATATTTCTAAAATGTATTCCTTCTCTACTTTTTAAGAAACAGGTGCTGCATGGTCTCAGTTATTCTTTGGGGAAGACCCTGGGTTGTCACTCTAGTACCTCAGCTCATTGTTCATGTCTATAGGTACAGGTCTGTTAGGTATGCGGAGAGGGCTGAAAGATTTGTTTTTTTAAATCCTTGCTTTTTGGACATTTTTTTTCTCATATACTTGAAGTTAAGAATGTGTAATCGTACAACCCAGACAGTATGAATTATGTCTGGGAGCTTTCTTCCCAGCCTAAAGCTCTCATTGACCATTTACCAGTTGTGCTGAAACTCCTATTCATTTGGCATTCATGCTTCTGCCCCATAGTGCTTGTTCCATGGTCTTCCTCCTTTTCTTTGCCATTTTAAGTTCTGGTGTATAGGATTGTGAGAAGATCCATTTCAGTGCCTAGGGCTTCTTTCCCATTAACTAATGGCACACATGGCAGCCATGATGACAGGCCGCAATAACTACCAAACTGCCTTAGAATTTGCTTTGAACACTTCGAGGAGCAAGCAACCCTTAAAAGCACATTTTATTCAACTGAGTTTGTCATTAAGAAGATGTAAGCCAAAACAATTATGAGATGCTAATTTCACCTATTATAATAGGCAAAAATTAGGTTTATATAATACTCTGTTGTGGTGAGGATGTAGAGAAATGTTCTCAAACTGTCAGGAATAAGTTGATGCAAGATACTTTTAGAAGTAAACTTCAAGTGTAACAGAAAAGTACACAAATTTCAAGTGTCCAGCATAATGCATTTTTACGAAGGGAACATGTCCTTTAACCACCATTCACGTCAAGAAATACAATAGACCAGCATCCTAAAGATCCCCTCATGTCCCCTCTTAAGTCATCAATTGCCCTCAACAGAAACCAGTATCTTGATTATCACCATCAATCAGTTGTGCATGGTTTTGAACTTGATATAAATGGAATTGTACAACATTTACTGGTTTCTTTCAACGTTTGTGAGATTCATCTATCATTGCCTGTAGTAGTAGTGCATTCTCATTGTTATATAGTATTATGTTGCATTAATATGTCACTAGCTAAGGGTGAGCATTTGGATTTTCTTCAATTTTGGGATATTACAAAAAATACTATGAACATTCTTGTACTTGTCTTTGGTATATACATGTATGCATTTATGTTGCATATATATTTACGAATGGAATTACTGGGTTATAGGGCATGCATATGTTAGCTTTAATAGATACTTGCAAAGCAGTTTTCCAAAATGGTTGTACCAATTTACAGTCCTAAGAGCAGTATATAAGAGTTCCAGTTGCAGGATTTAGTATAAGCCAGTCTTTAATTATAGCCATTCTGGTGTATGTGTAATGGTATCTCATTATGTATCCAATTTGCATTTCCTTGATGGCTAATGAGATTGATCACTTTTTAAATATGTTTATGGACATTTGGATATCTTCTTTTGTTAAGAGCCCACTTTTGCTTGCTTTTCTGTTGGGTTGTCATTTTCTTACTGGTTTGTAGGTCTTTATATATTTTGGAATCAAATTTGGGGATATATGTATCGCACTATCTGCTCCCACTCTGTCCTGCTTTTTCATTCTCTTTCTCATGTTTTTTGATGAACAGAAGTTCTTAATTTTAATATAATCCAACTTATTCATCTTTTTCTTTAAGGTAAGTACTTTATATGTTCTTTTAAAGAAATCTTTATCTAACCCAAAATCCATGAAGATAATCTCCTAATTTTGTTTTCTAGAAACATTTTTACAACTATCATATTTAGATCTATAATCATCTAGAATCTGTTTTGTACATGATATGAGGTAGATGTTAATATTTTTCCATATGGATATCCAATTTTCCCAGCACCATGGGTCTATTTTTCCTAGTGCTAATGCTACACTGTCTTAATTTCTGTAGCTTTAAAATAATTAAATATTTGGTAGTATGGGTCCTTCTAGCTTTGTTCTTCTTCAAGATTGTCTTGGTTATTCTTGGCCTTTTGTATTTCTATATCTGCCAGCGATTTGGTCACTAGCCAGTATGCATCAACGTTCACAAGCGCATCCATGGAATACACATGCCCTTTGGATACATAAAGAGATCCAGAAATTTGCTGTGAAGGAGATAGCGATGGCAGATGTGTACTTTGACACCAGACTCAACAAAGGTGTTTAGACCAAAAGAATTCCTTAATGTCCCATACTGTGTTCATGTTTGGTTGTCCAGAAAATGTAATGAGGATGACAGTTTACTAAACCAGCTCTATATATGGGTTATGAACCTGTCACCACTTTCAAAAAATACAATGTAGATGACCTCTAACAGTTGATTATCGAATAAAATTATAGCTGCCCCCCCCCAATGAGCAGACGTGTGAGACAATATCAATATCAAAAAAGTATAACATATGTATAAGTATAATTCCAGAAGGAGACGAGAGAATGGGGTGGAAAAAATATTTGAAGAATGGCTAGTTTTCTTCTCACATTTTGTGGAAGACAAATTTGCAATTCAAGAAACCCAGTGTAACAGTTTGATATTTATGTCCAAAAAGGTATAGGTTATGTTTGTAAACTGGTCTGTTCCTCTGGGCATGATACCCTTTGACTGTATTAAATTCAAAGGTTTTACGTATTCTTGATTATGTTAAGGTTAAGGCTTTGATTTGACCATGTCATTAGGATGTGGAGGGTTGAATCCCCACCCCCTTGGTGGGCTATATAAACGGACACTCAAGGAGAACACAGAAGCAGATATGTGAGAAAAGAGAGAGCTCTGTAGACACGGAAGAGGATCCAAAGACCCTGGGAAGAGAGATGAGCCATTTGCCTGATAGTTTACAGTGCTGAGAAAGCCCTGGGAAGAGAGACAAGCCTATGCCAGCCTACAGCTGAGATTGGAAGAAGCTGGGACCACGGAGCCTGAAGAGGAAGAAGGAAGGCTGAACTCTCACAGACATTGACAACCATCTTTGGTGAGAAAGTACCCCTTGTGGTGCCTTGAGTTGGACTCTTTAGGGTCTTGTAACTGTAAGCTTCTACCGCAAATAAATACCCTTTATAAAAGCCAACAGATTTCTGGTACTTTGCATCAGCACCCCTTTGGCTGACTGATACACCCAGTAAATCCCAAGCAGAAAAAAACGCAAAGAAAATCAATACCTAGGCACATCATAAACTGCTGGAAATCAAAAATAAAGAGAAAAAGTTCCTGACAGCAGCCAGAGAAAGTTGACAAATTACATACAAGGGAACAACAGCTCAAATCACTGATGTTTCATTGGAAACAATAGAGACTGGAAGACAATAGAACAACAAAATTAAAGTGCTGAAAGAAAAAAAGTCAATTCTATAGTGAAAACACCTTCAAAATGAAATGAAATAAAGACATTTTCAGTTAAAACAATACTAAGAACTAGTTGTGAGCAGATCTTCACAACAAGGAATGCTGAAGAAAGTTCTTCAGGCTTAGAGGAAATGATATTTGGAAAGAATGAAGAGCATTTAAAATAGTAAATATGGAAGTAAGTGCTATTTCCCACTTAATATCTTTAAAATATCATATAACTGTTTAAAGCAAAAATTTTAACATTGTATTGTGTGGTTAATGTGTAGGTGTTATATGACATCCATAGCACATAAGGGGCAGCAAGGGGGTATTAAATGAATCTCTTTGATTTCAAGTATCTTACATTTTACATGAAGTGGTACAATATTAACTCTAAGTAGACCTGAGAAGTTAAGGTTAAGTGTAATCTCTAGAGCAGGGGTTCTTAACAAGGGGTCTGTGAGCTTGAACTGAAAAACAAACAAACAAAAACATTATTCCTGTGGAGATGTGTTGGTGCAGGTATGATATATTTATTAAATAATACACAGTATAGTGTGGACTTAGTAAGGGGTCCATGGTTTTCACCTGACTGGCAAAGGGGTCTGTGGAACAAAAAAGGTTAAGAACCCCTGGTCTAGAGCAAGAATTTAAAGATATTGCAAAGAAATATATCTAAGAAGCCATAGAGAGGAGATTGAAGATGGCATTGGGGTATCTCAGGCAGGGAGCATCTCTCTTGAAAAATAGGGAAGATGGTGTAGAAGTCATCTGAGGGAGCTGCTTTGAGGACCTGCAGACCAGGAGAGTGCCACACGCATTGCACGGAAGGGACTGGGGATGGGGGGATGGAGAGATGGAGAAGCCAAAGGGAAAACTGAGCATCAATGCCCCCGTGGCTGGGAACACCACCCATCTCCCACCCCTGAATTGAACCACCTTAGTAAAACTTGTGGCTGAGTGGCATCGGAGAGGGGAAAGGACAGATTCCTCCCTGGGAAGAAAGAGGGTACAGTGGAGGGCTGAGTGTGGTTTCTCTTTGGCAAAGGTAACCGCCATAACTCACTGGTTCAGAAGTTATTGAGAATTGAAGGATTCATCTCCATGGAAGGGTTTCATGAGTTCCGTCTTCTTCCCAGCTGGGAAAGTGAAGGAAGACAGGCTTGTCTGTCCCGTTTCTTTCCCAGGCACATAGATCTCTTCAATGTTCCATTGGCTACTTGCTGCTCCTGTTTTGATTACTTAAAGAGGGCAATCTTAAAGTTTTAGAAAAAAATAAACTGAAAATCAAGAAGAGCTACAAAATAAAACCACTAGGCAAGGGAGAGAAATTGATAGAGCAAACTCACCAGCATAATCAGATGCCTAGATACCAACAACAAATAACAAGCCATACTACAAAACAGGAAGATATGGCCTAGTCAAAGGAATAAACCAAGAATTCAAATGAGACACAGGATTTAAGACACCTAATCAATGATGTTCACACAAATCTCCTTAATCATTTTAAGGAGATGAATGAAAATATGACCAAAGAGATAAAAGGTATTAAGATGACTCTGATGAATGGATAAACAAACTGTGGTCTATTCACACAATGGAATATTATGCAGCTGTAAGAAGAAATGAAGTCTTAAAGCATATGACAACATGGATAAACCTGGAGGACATTATGTTGAGTGAAGCAAGCTAGACACAAAAGGACAAATACTGTATGAATGCGTTACTATGAACCAAATATATTGTGTAACATATTGTTTGATTAAAAAAAAATTTTATATGTATCCATTACATTTAATTGAGAAATGTATATATTCATCTGTGTTTACTTTTTAGTTTTTAATTGTTTATATTTTCAATTATTAAATGTACAAAATAAAGTAAAAAAAAAGAAAAACAAAAAATATATAGGAAATTTAAAGATCAATTTTATTTTTTAAAGACAAAAAAAAAAAGATGACTCTGTGAGCATAAAGAGCAATCTGAAAGTCTGCAAAAAAAAATATAACAGTTTATGGGAATGAAGACACAATGGATGAGATTAAAATACAACAAGAGGCATATAACAGCAGATTTGAAATGCTAGATGAACGAATAAGTGAAATCAAAGACAGAACATTTGAACTTGAAAAGATAGGAGAATAGACAGAAAAAAGTGCAAAAAATTGAACAGGGTCTCAGGGAATTGAATGACAACATGAAACAAAAATCAGTTAATGTGGGAAGCGGCTGTGGCTCAATCAGTAGGGCTCCCGTTTACCATATGGGAGGCCCCGGGTTCGGTTCCCGGGGCCTCCTGGTGAAGGCAAGCCCGCCCGCACGGCGTGGTTAGCTGACCCAGCGAGCACAAGCAGCAAGGAGGGGATAAATGAATGAATAAATAAAATAAAAATCTTAAAAAAAAAAAAAAATCAGTTAATGTAATACACCACATTAATAAATCAAGGAAGAAAACTCACATGATCATCTCAATAGAAGCAGGCATTTGACAAAATACAACATCCTTTCTTGATAAAAACAATCTGAAAGATAGGAGTAGAAGGAAGCTTTCTCAATATGATAAATTGGAGGACTCTCACTTCCTGACTTTAAAACATATTATCTAGCTACAGTGGTAAAAAGAGCATGGTACTGGTTTAAGGATAGACAGATTAACCAATAGAATAGAATTGGAAATAGACCCCCACATCTGTGGTCAAGTGACTTTTCTTTTGTAGCAGTTGGCAGATGTTAATATTCAAGAAAAATTAAGTCCATCATACACATTAAAAACGTAGGAAATTTCATGTAGACATGAAGCTTCCAATTCTGTCTTTTTGGTAACTTTTAGAATGACAGTCATGTATTAATTCAGTACATTTTACAGTTCCCAAACTTCATAATTGTGTACTGTGATTTATACAGCTTCTCTTTATAATTTACATACCCCATCAAATGATTTTTGACAAGGCTGTCAAGCCCATTCAGCTGGGTCCAAACAGCCTATTCAACAAATGGTGCTTGGAAAACTGGATATAATATCTAAAAGAAAGGGGACCCCTATCTCACACCTTATACAAAAATTAATTCAAAATGGATCAAGGACCTAAATATAAAAACTAGAGCCATGAAACTCCTAGAAGAAAATGTGGGGAAATATCTTCAAAACCTTGTGCTGGTGGTGGTTTCTTGGACTTTATGCCCAAAGCATGAGCAACAAAAGAAAAAAAAAAAAAGATAAATGGGACTCCCTCAAAATTAAACACATTTGTATATCAAATGATTTTGTTAAGGAGGTGAAAAGACAGCCAACTCAATGGGAAAAAATCTTCAGAAATCACATACCTGACAAGGGTTTGATTTCCATGTTTTATAAAGAGATCACACAACTTAATGACAAAATGACAAGCAACACAATTTAAAAATGGGATAAAGACTGAAAAGGGAAGTGGATGTGGCTCAAGCAATTGGGCTCCCGTCTACTATATAGGAGGTCCTGGGTTCGTTTCCTGGGGCCTCCTGGTGAAAGCGAGCTGGCCCGTGTGGAGAGCTGGCACAACAAAAAGAGACAAAGAGGAGAGACAATGAGAGACACAACAAACTGGGGAGCTGAGGTGGGTCAAGCAATTGAGTGCCTCTTTCCCACATTGGAAAGTCTCAGGGTCGGTTCCTGGTACCTCCTAAAGAGAAGACTAGAAGAAGAGAAGACAAGCAGACACAGAGAGCACACAATGAAATGGACACAGAGAGCAAGAAAACAAGCACAAAAACAACAAGGGCAGGGGGGATAAATAAATAAAATCTTAAAAAAAAAAAAGATTTGAATAGACATTTTCCTGAAGTGGAAATACAAATGGCCAAAAGACACACAAAAAGATGCCCAACATCATTAGCTATTAGGGAAATGCAGGTCAAAACTACAATGAGATATCTCACACCATACAGAATGGTCATTATTTTAAAAAAAACAAACACAAAAAAACAAAAAACAACCCAGAAAACTATAAGTGCTGGAGAGTATGTGGAGATATAGAAACACTCCTTCACTGTTGGTGGGAGTATAAAATGGTGCAACCTCTGTGGAGGACGATTTGGCAGTTCCTCAGGAAACTAAATATAGAGCTGCCAAATGATATGGCAATCCTGCTACTAGGATATATTCAGAAGAACTGAAAGCAAGGATGTGAACAGATATTTGCACACTGATGTTCATTGTAGCATTATTCACAATTGCTAAAAGATGGAAACAACCTAAATGTCCATCAACAGATGAATGGATAAACAAGATGTGGCATATACATATGATGGAATCCTCTGCAGCTGTAAGAAGAAACCAACTGGAGAAGCACATGACAACATTGGGGAAAGTTGAGAACATTATGTTGAGTGAAATAAGCCAGACACAAAAAGACGAATATTGTGTGGTCTCACTGATATGAACTAAATACAATGAGTAGACTTATGGAGTTGGACTACGAAATGTAGGTTGGTGGGAGATGGAATGTGAGTTGAGAAGGGGGAGATGATTCTGGATATATGTAGAATATTTAATAAGGTCAAATGTAAATATGTGGTAATGGATGGACTTGGTGGTAAGACATTATAATAAGTGTAGCAAACACTGTTGATTTATGGATGTCATTATAGCTGAAATGAATAATCTAGAAGTTAATGTTGGAGGACAGCTGGAGGATAATAAAGGGAATATATAACAGTGATTTTGGCGGTAGATGAGGATTGTGATTAAAAATATAAATACAGGAATGTTCTACTACAAGGTGTAAGGAATGTGGTGATACATGGGAAAATATAATTAATGTAATTAATAGACTATAGAATATTGTAACAGTTTTGTAGCAAAGAAGGTACTATATTAATGCTAAAAGTAAAAAAAAGAATATGGGGTTTGGTTTTGTAAGATTTGAATATGACTAAGCATTTTTTCTTCTCTTCTTCACCTTTTTCATTAATAAGGAGACCTTGACTATGTCATTTAACTAATTTGTGTTCTTCTGTGTATCTTTCTGAACACTGGAGGAACAATTGAGTTTGCTATTGCGATTAGATGAGATAAAAATGCCTGGACAAAACTTTTTATAAAAATTCCATAACTTGTTGAATTGCCTTTTGGCTGCTATTTTATCTTTTTAATTTGAAATAAAGTTTGAATTAAAATAAAATAAAACTATAGATAAACTAAAATGGAATTCTAAAAAATAATCTGAATGTTAGGAAAGGAAGAACAGAGGAACGAAAACAAAAAAGGACAAACAAAACAAAGAGTAAAATTGTAGACTTAAATCCAACCAAATCAATAGTTACATTAAATAGTAATGAACTAAACACTCCAGTTATATCACTTGAATGATATAAAAAGACCATATTCTGTCTACAAGAGGGACTATTAAATATAAAGACACAAACAGGTTAAAATTAAAAGAATGAGAAGAAGAGCGGGTGTAGCTCAGTGGTTGAGCGCCTGTGTACGTGTACGAGAAGATACACTAGAACATAGTAATCAAAAGAAGGCTGGGGTGGATATATTAATATATGAAACAGATATTAACTGTCCTGATATTAACTCAGGACAGAGGAGTCCTAGAGCTAAAGAGGGATGCTTCATGGTGGTAAAGGGGTCAGTTCAGCAGGAGGACATAACCATAAATGTATATGTGCATATGTGACATATATGACTTTGCATTTTCTCCCCCAACCCTTCCAGTTCTTTCCCCTTGCAGTTGCAGCAACATTCCATTCCCAAATCCTTAAAAGACAAGCCTCAGGAACTGGTTGTTGTGAACTCGTAGCTCATCAGTAAACCCCGCATCATAAATGCTAAACCTTTTCTCCCGGAAAGGTTCAGAACAATCTGTTCTTTTGAACTGCTTGATTACCCTCATATCAATAGATCTGTTACGTAGTCACTGTGACTATGTAACTTCTACCCTACTAATAAACATGGCAAGTGTTTGTTCCTTTGTTATCTGCCTAAAGCACCCCATTCTGTAAAAGTCATGCTCTGCCTCCCGAGCCTTCTCCACCTGCACGTCCTAGAAAAGACCCTCTCGTTTTACAGTGAGTGTGGATGATTGAGCTTGGAACTGTCATTTCGCCTCCTGTCACCGAGGCCAAGGACCCCACATAAGCCCCCCAATAAACCCCCACTTGTCAAGCTGGACTTGTCTGAGTCATTCTTTGGTCTGATTTATCCCTCTCAGTTCGGTGGGAAACTCATTTTTTTAAAAAAAGAGGTTTTATTGAGATATAGTCTCATACCATACAATCCATCCAAAGTGTACAATCAATGGCTTTTAGTATAATCACAGTGTTGTGCATTCAACACAAAAAATTTTAGAGCAATTTCATTACTCCAAAAAGAAAAACTCCACACCCCTTAGCAGTCACATCTCAATCTCTCTATCCTTCTCCAGCCCTACATAACCACTAATCTAATTCCATCTTTATAAATTGATTTATGTTTACATTTTCTATAAATGGAATCACACAATATGTAGTACTTTGTGTCTGTCTGGTTTCTTTCACTTAGCATAATTTTTTTTTTTTAAGATTTTATTTATTTATTCATCCATCCCCCCCTTGCTGCCCAAGCTCGCCGGGTCAGCCAACCACGCCATGCGGGCGGGCCCGCCCCCACCAGGAGGCCCCGGAAACCGAACCCGGGGCCTCCCACATGGCAAACGGGAGCCCTACTGATTGAGCCACAGCCGCTTCCCTTAGCATAATTTTTTTTTGCCTGATATTAACATCTTGTTAACGTTAACATACATTGATTCAGTTTCAAAGAAAAACAGGCTTATTTATGCAATATTGCCCATATTCATATTTCACATGAGGTTTTACTATGCTATACAGTCCCATGTACCATTTTTTGGTTTACCTTCTATTAATATACGTGACCTTTGACTTTCCTTTTCAACTACTGTCATACCCATATATGAGCACTGCTAGTTACCAACACTATGATGTACTTTCACCTTTTCTTTTCATTTCCAAAGATTAACAAATAACCTTTTCACCAATTCTACACAGCTTTCCATTCTCTAACCTCATTCTATTTTCTGGCGACCTACATTCAATTTATTAACTCCATGAGTTTACACAATATATTTAGTTCCTAATAGCACAATCACACTGTATTTGTCCTTCTGTGTCTGCATAATATTCCACCGTGTGTATACACCACAGTTTGTTTATCCATTCATTGGTTGATGAACACCTGGATTGTTTCCATCTCTTGGAAATTGCGAATAACGCCGCTATGAATGTCGGTGTGCAGATGTCTGTTGGTGTCACTGCTCTCAGTTCTTCTGGGTATATACCCAGTAGTGGTATTGCTGGGTCACGTGGCAAGTCTATATTCAACTTCTTTAGGAACTGCCAAACAGTCCTCCATAGTGGTTGTACCATTCTGCATTCCCACCAACAGTGAAGAAGTGTTCCTGTCTCTCCACATCCTCTCCAACACTTTTTAGTTCTTTGTCTTTTTAATAGTGGCCATTCTGATAGGTGTGAAATAATATCTCATTGTAGTTTTGATTTGCATTTCTCTAATCGCTAGTGCTGCTGAACATTTTTCCATGTGTTTTTTACCATTTGTATTTCTTCTTTGGACAAATGTCTATTCAACTCTCTTGTTCATTTTTTAATTGGGTCATTTGTCTTTTTATTGTTGAGTTGTAACATCTCTTCATAAATCATGGATATTAAACCCTTGTTGGATATGTGATTTCCAAATATTTTCTCCCATTGAGTCGGCTGCCTTTTCACCCTTTGACAAAGTCTTTTGAGGTGCAAAAGTGTTTAATTTTGGGACTGGATGTGACTCCAGCAATTGAGTGCCTGCTTCCCACATGGGACGTCCTGGGTTTGGTTCCCAGTGCCTCCTAAAACAACAAAAACAAAAACTATCAAATAGGGAAGCAGATGTGCCTACTAAAGATGAGCTGACGTGATGGGCTGGCACAGTCAGCTGACACAACAAGATGATGCAACAAGAGACACAAGGAGAAAAACATAATGAGAGCTACAACAAAGCGGGGGGGGAAGTGCCTCAAGTGATTAGGCACCTCCCTCCCACACGGGAGGTCCTGGGTTCAATTCCTTGTGCCTCCTAAAAAGGAAACAAGCACACAACGAATAGATACAGCAAAAATGCAAAACAACAAGGGGGTGGGGAGAAATAAATAAAGTAAATCTTAAAAAAAAACAAAAACAAGCAAAACAAATGAAAAAACGAACTGAGGGGGGCCTATGTGGCTCAGTGGTTAAGCACTGGCTTCTCACATACGAGGTCCTGGGTTCAATCACTGGCCACCAGTACCTAAAAAAAAAAAAAAATAGTGTTTAATTTTGAGGACATCACATTTATCTATTTTTCTTTGTTGCTCGTGCTTTGGGTATAAAGTCCAGGAAACTACCACCAACCACAAGATCTTGAAGATGTTTTCCTACATTTTTTTTCTAGTAGTTTTATGCTCCTGGCTTTTATAGTTGGGTCTTGGACCCATTTTGAGTTGATTTCTGTATAGGGAGTGACATATGGGGTCCTCTTTCATTCTTTTGGTCCTCTTTCATTCTTTCTCTCAGCACTATTTGTTGAAGAGACTATTTTGTCCCATTAACATGGATTTGGTAAGTTTGTCAAAAACCAGTTGACTGTAGAGGTGAGGGTTTATTTCTGGACTCTCAATTCTATTCCACTGATTGACGTGTCTATGTTCAGTACCATACTCTTTTTTTTTTTTTTTTTTTTTTTAAGATTTTATTTATTTATTAATTTATCCCCCCCTTGCTGCTTGTGCTCGCTGGGTCAGCTAACCACACCGTGCGGGTGGGCTTGCCTTCACCAGGAGGCCCCGGGAACTGAACCCGGGGTCTCCCATATAGCAAACGGGAGCCCTACTGATTGAGCCACAGCCGCTTCCCAGTACCATACTCTTTTGACCACGGTAGCTTTGTAATATGTTTCAGGGTCAGGCAGTGAAAGTCCTCCCACATCACTCTTCCTCTTTAGAATGCTTTTGGCTATTTGGGTGCACTTTCCCTTCCAAATGAGTTTGGTAATTGCCTTTGCTATTTCTGTAAAGTAAGCTGTTGGAATTCTGATTGGTATTGCATTCAATCTATAAATCAGTTTGCGTAGGATTGACATCTTCGCGATATTTAGTCTTTCAACCCATGAACACGGAATGAACACGGAATGTCTTTCCATTTGTTCTTTGATTTCTTTTAGTATTGTTTTGTAGTTTTCTGAATATAGGTCCTTTACATCTTTGGCTAAATTGATTCCTAGGTATTTGAGTCTTTTTGTTGCTGTTGTAAATGGAATTCTTTTCCTGATTTCCTCCTGAGATTGTTCAATACTAGAGTACAGGAACATTATTGATTTTTGCATGTTGATCTTGTATCCTGCCACTTTGCTGAACTCATCTATTAGCTCAAGTAGCTTTGCTGTAGACATTTCAGAATTTTCTAAATATAGAATCATGTCGTCCACAAATAGTGAGAGTTTTACTTCCTCTTTTCCTATTTGGCTAACTTTCATTGTTTTTTTTCTTATCTAATTGCTCTAATTAGAACTTCTAGCACAATGTTGACTAACAGTGGAGACAGTAGGCATCCTTGTCTTGTTTCCTATTTTAGACAGAAAGCTTTCAACCTTTCCCCATTGAGTATGATATTGGCTGTGGGTTTTTCATATATGCCCTTTATCATATTGAGGAATTTTCCTTCTATTCCTAGCTTTTGAAGTGTTGTTATCAAGAAAGGATGCTGGATTTTGTTGAATACCTTTTCTGCATTTTTCCAGATGATCATGTATTTTTTTTTCCTTCAGTTTGTTAATGTGGTGTATTATATCAAATGATTTTATGTTGAACCAGCCTTGCATACCAGGAATAAATCCCACTCAGTTGTGGTGTATAGTTCTTTTGATATGCTGTTGGATTCTTTTTTTTTTTTTTTTTTTTTTTACTGGGAGGTACCGGGGATCGAACCCCGGTCTCTTCATATGGTAGACGGACGCCGAACCTTTTGAGCCACATCCGTTTCCCTGCTGTTGGATTCTATTTGCAAGTATTTTGTTGGGAATTTTTGCATCTATGTTCATTAGAGAAATTGGTCTATATTTTGTTTTCTTGTGGTATCTTTATCTGGATTTGGTATTAGGGTGATGTTGGCTTCATAAAATGTGTTGGGTAATTTTCCCTTCTCTTTAGTTTTTTGGAAGAGTTTAAACAGGATTTGTGTTAATTCTTCTCCAG
This sequence comes from Tolypeutes matacus, assembly GCA_026826555.1. NCBI lineage: Eukaryota > Metazoa > Chordata > Mammalia > Cingulata > Chlamyphoridae > Tolypeutes > Tolypeutes matacus. Next base: position 2,392,823 of record JAKSZT010054053.1, on the reverse strand, counting down.
ATGCTTGGTAGAATTCACCACAAGCCATCTGGTCCTGGACTCTTCTTTGTTGGGAGCCATCCAACAAAGATGGCTCTCTTGTTTCTTTGCTTATTGTTTTTGCTTGTTGTTTGTGCTTGTTGTCTGGTTGTTGGGTTTGCTCTTTGTCCGCTTGTTTTTTTTTCATTGTCTGTTTTTTCTTTAGGAGGCACCAGGAACCTAATCTGGGACCTCCCATGTGGGAGGTGGGTGCTCAACTGCTTGAGCCACATCCACTCCCTGCTTGTTTTTGAATGTTGCCTGCTCGTTGTTTGCTTGTTGTCTTTCTTGTTGTTTTTGCTTGTAGTCTGATCGTTGTTTCCTCGATGTCTGCTCGTTGTCTGTTTGTTGTTTGTTTTTCTTCTTTAGGAGGCACCAGGAACTGAACCTGGGACCACCCATGTGGGAAGCGAGTGCTGAACTGCTTGAGCTACATCTACTTCCCTCTTGGGAGATTTTTTTTTTTAAGATTTATTTATTTATTTTCTTTTATCCACTTGTAACCGCCCCCCCCATCCCTGCTGCCCCTATGTCCATTCACTGGGCAATTCTCCATGTCTGCCTCCCACCCTCTCCTCCCATCCCTCTCCTCCTGTCCCCACCGGGACTCGATCTCAGGAACACCCGATGTGGGAGAGGGGTGTCCTACCACCCACGCCACTTTAGCTCCTGGTCTCTTGGCGCATCTCATCCTGCCTCTCCCCCGTGTCACTCCCTGCCATGTCACCATCCTGCTGCAGGGCCTGGTATGCCTGCTGCACCTGACAGCGCACCCACCTGCAGGGACTGGGGGCTCACCCGTTCGCGGGGCCCAGCGGCCCACGTGCCCTCCATATTTCTCTCTATTCCACCGAGAGGTCCTGGGGATGGAACCCAGGTCCCTCCATATGGGAGACGGACGCCCCACCATTTGAGCCACATCCGTCCTCTGCTGGGACATTTTTGATGACCGATTCAATCTCTTTAAATGTGATTGGTTTGTTGAGTTCTTATATTTCTTGTAGCATCTCTGTAGGTTTTTTGTGTGTTTCTAGGAAATTGTCCATTTCATCTAGTTTGTCTAGTTTGTTGGCATACAGTTTCTCATAATGTCCTCTTAGGATCCTTTTTATTTCTGTGGGGTCAGTTGTAATTACCCCCCTTTCATTTCTGATTTTATTTATTTGCATCTTCTCTCTTGTTTTTGTTTGTTTCTTTGTTTGTTAGTCTAGCTAAGGATTTGTCAAGTTTATTGATCTCAAATATCAGCTTTTAGTTTGCTGATTTTTCCTTTTTTGAGGGGGGTGGTCTCAGCTTTATTTTTTAAAAAACACTCAAAATTTATTTATTTATTTATTTATTTTGAGGTACTGGGGCCGGGGATTCAACCCAGGACCTTGTATGTTGGAAGCTGGCGCTCAGCCACTCACCACATAGGCTCTCCTGAGTTGATTCCTTCTTTTGTTTGCCCATTGTTTGTTTTTTTGTTTCTAGGAGGCACCAGGAACCAAATCTGGGACCTCCTATATGAAAAGCAGGTGCTCAACCACTCAAGCTACATCTGCCCTCCTCAATTTCATTTATTTCTGCTCTAATCTTTATTATTTCTTTCCTTCTGTTTGCTTTGGGAATAATTTGCTGTACCTTTTCTAGTTTTTCCAGTTGTTCAGTTAGATCTTTGATTTTAGTTCTTTTTTTTTTTTAAAGATTTTATTTATTTATTCATTTATCCCCCCCTTGCTGCCCGCGCTCGCCGGGTCAGCCAACCACGCCGCACGGGCGGGCCCGCCCTCACCAGGAGGCCCCGGGAACCGAACCCGGGGCCTCCCATATGGTAAACGGGAGCCCTACTGATTGAGCCACAGCCGCTTCCCATGATTTTAGTTCTTTATTCTTTTTTAAATATAGGTGTTTTGGGCTAGAAATTTACCTTTCAGCACTGTCTTTGCTGTATCCCATAAGTTTTGATAAGTTGTATTCTAATTTTCATTTATCTCAACATATTTACAAATTTCGCTTATAATTAATTTCTTCTTTGGCCCACTGATTATTTAGGAGTGTGTTGTTCAGCCTCCACACATTTGCAAATTTTCCCTTTTCCTGTCTATTATTATTATTATTTTTTAAAAGATTTATTTAATTTATTCTCCCCTCCCCCCTTGTTTGCAGTCGCTGTCCACTCATCTTCTCTTTAGGAGGCACCAGGAACTGAACCCGGGACATCCCATGTGGAAGAGAGGCGCTCAATCACCTGAGCCACCTCAGCTCCCTGGTTTGTTGTGTCTCTCATTGTCTTTCTTCTTTATGACTCTTATTATTGTGTTATCTTGTTGCATTAGCTCACCGTGCCTGTCTGAGCAGGCCAGCTCACCTTCTCCAGGAGGCACTGGGGCTGAACCCAAGACCTCCCATGTGGTAGGCAGAAGCCCAATCCCTTGAGCCACATCAGCTTCCCTCCTATCTATTTTTTTTTTTTTTTTAAGATTTTATTTATTTATTCATTTATCCCCCCCTTGCTGCTTGTGCTCGCTGGGTCAGCTCACCATGCCGTGCGGGCGGGCTTGCCTTCACCAGGAGGCCCCGGGAACCGAACCCGGGGCCTCCCATATGGTAAACGGGAGCCCTACTGATTGAGCCACAGCCGCTTCCCCCTATCTATTATTGATTTCCAGTTTCATTTCATTGTGATCTGAGAGGGTGCTTTGTATAATTTCAATCTTTTTATATTTATTGAGATTTGCCTTGTGACATAACATGTGGTCTATCCTGGAGAAAGATCCATGAGCACTTGAGAAGAATGTATAACCCATTGATTTGGGATGCAAATGTTTAGTATATGACTGTTAGGTTTAACATGTTTATCATATTGTTCAAGTTCTCTGTTTCTTTGTTGATCTTCTGTCTAGTAGTTCTATCTAACAATGTGAGTGGTGTGTTGAAGTCTTCAACTATTATTGTAGAAATGTCTATTTTTTTCCCTTCAATTTTGCCAGTTTGCCTCATGTATTTTGGGGCACCCTGGTTAGGTGCATAGCTATTTATGACTGTTATTTCTTTCCAGTGGATTGTCCCTTTTATTAATATATAATGGCCTTCTGTATCTCATAACTTTTTGCATTTAAAGTCTGTTTTCCTCGATATTAGTATAGCTACCCCTGCTCTTTTTTGGTTACTGTTTGTGTGTAATATATTTTTCAAATATTTCACAATCAGCCAGGTTGTATCCCTGGGTCTAAGGTGGGTCTCTTGTAGGCATATGGAAGGCTCATATTTTTTACCCATTCTGTCAGTCTATATCTTTTTTTTTTTTTTTTAATTTATTTTTATTTACTTATTTATCCCCTCCCTTGCTGCTTGTGCTCTCTGTGTCCATTTGCTGTGAGTTTTTCTGTGTCTGCTTGTCTCCCTTTGTTGGGTCATCTTGCTGTGTCAGCTCACCATGCCGTGCAGGCCAGCTTGCCTTCCCATATGGTAAATGGGAGCCCAACCAATTGAGCCACAGTCGCTTCCCAGTCTATATCTTTTGGTTGGGAAGTTTAATCCATTCACATTCAATGATAGTACTGTAAATGTATTATTTCCACCACTTTATGCTTCAGTTTTTATGTCATATTTTATTTTCATCTGTTTTTTTATTTTTTATTTTTTACTCTTTTGATCATCCTTTCTGCTATGCTTGCCTTCTACACTTTTCTGCATGCCTCTCTCTCTCCTGTCTTCTTTTTTTTCAGGCCGTAAGTCTCCCTTTAATATATCCTGCAAAGTCAGATTCTTTTTTACAAACTCTTTTTTGTTTGTTTGTGAATATTTTATACTCACCTTCATATATGAAGGACAATTTTCCCAGATCAAGAATTCTCAGCTGACAATTTTTCTCTTTCAGTATCTTAATTGTATCATACCACTGTCTTCTCACCTCCATGGTTTCTGATGAGAAATTCACACTAAGTCTTACTGGGTGTCCCTTTTATGTGATGGTTTGCTTCTCCCTTGCTGCTCTCAGAATTTTCTCTTTATCTTTGATGTTTGACATTCTGCATAGTATGTGTCTTCGTGAGGTATATTCAGATTTATTCTGATTGGGGTACGTTGTGCTTCTTGGACTTGTAAGTTCATTCCTTTCATGAGAGTTGGGAAATTTTCAGCCATTATATCCTTAAATACTCTTTCTGCTCCTTTTCCCTTCTCTTCTCCTTCTAGAACTCCCATGACATATGTTGTTGCATTTCATGTTATCACTAAACTCGGTGCCCCTGCTCATTTTTTTCCATTCTTTTCTCTCTCTGTTCTTCTCTCTCTTCAGTTTCAGCTGTTCTTCCTTCTGTATTACTTATTCTTTCTTCTATCATTTTGAGTCTGCTGTTATATGTCTCTAATGTGTTTTTGATCTCCTCTATTGTGTGTTTCATTCCCATGAGCTCTGTTACTTTTCTATTCAGGTTTTCAATTCTTCTTTGTGCATTTTTCTATTCAGGTTTTCAAATTCTTCTTTGTGCTCACTCAGTGTCTTCTCGGTGTCCTTTATCTCTTTAGCTATATTGTCTTTAACTCATTAATTTGATTTTGGAAATTTGTGTTAATCACATTGATTAGTTGTCTCAAATCCTGTGCCTCATCTGGTGCTTTGATATATTACTTTGCTTGGGCCATTTCTTCTATTTTCTTAGTATGGCTTGTAACTTTTGGCTGATGTCTAGGCAACTGATTATGATGGTGAGTTTACTCAGATGTTCAATTCTTTCTCTTTTTTAGGGATTTAATGTTGGGAAGCTGTGTGTGACTGCTGTTCTTTGATTCTTAGTTCAACCTGTTCTGGGTCTTTAGGGTTGTGCCTGTTAGTTGCTCATATCTTGGCCCTGGATCAGTAATGGGCTATAGACCCATTTCTAAGGGTCTTGGGGAGGGAGGCTGTAAAGGCCAGAAAAAGCCTCTAATTTCCTTACATGCACTTCCTTGTTTGGCCAGCAGATGGCAATTTTCGACAGCCCTCTCCATTCAAAGCCTGGTTGGTTTCTTTTTTTTTTTTTTTTTTTTTTTAAAGATTTTATTTATTTATTCATTTATCCCCCCCTTTGCTGCCTGTGCTCGCTGGGTCAGCCAACCACGCCGTGCGGGCGGGCCTGCCCCCACCAGGAGGCCCCGGGAACCGAACCCGGGGCCCCCCATATGGCAAACGGGAGCCCCACTGATTGAGCCACAGCCGCTTCCCAGCCTGGTTGGTTTCTGTTCTCTGCAACAGGGACGGCAACAATGTGACAGAAGGCCCTGCTTGGAAGCTAAGAGCCTAGTAATTCAAACTTTCTCAGAGGCTGTTCTCCAAACTTTGCTGGCAGCCCCCTCTTTTCCTGGGTAGGTAATAATTCCACTCCCCTCTGCATCCTCAACAACCAGTCCTGGTCAGTAGGCAGGGTGTTTGAGAGGGTTGGATCTCTTTGGTCCTGTGCCTGCTCCCAAGGCAAACAATGGCACAGCCCCACCCAGCCTGGAATTGCTCCTGGGACACAGCAGACCAGATTTGTGGGTCAAAAACTGAGTCATCCTTGGGCTGTGTCCCTTTCTCTCCTGTTTCCTCTGGAGGTGGATCCCTGGGCCCCCTTTGTCTGTAGTAGCCAGCCCCAAGGCATGAGATTCAAAATTGTCTATACGGTGGCAAAGGGTGCTGGCAGCTCCAGCTGCATCTTTTTTTTTTTTTTTGTTGTTGTTGTTGTTGTTTTTTTTAAGATTTTATTTATTTATTCATTTATCCCCCCTTGCTGCTTGTGCTCTCTGGGTCAGCTAACCACGCCGCGCGGGCGGGCTTGCCTTCACCAGGAGGCCCTGGGAACCAAACCCGGAGCCTCCCATATGGTAAACAGGAGCCCTACTGATTGAGCCACAGCCGCTTCCCTCCAGCTGCATCTTTAACTCACAGTTTTGCTTCTTTTCCTTTGCCGCTCTCTCTTCTGGGTGGTGTCCAGCTTTTCCCTGGTGTTCTAAACCCTAGAACATTTTTTTCCAGGTCATTTCTGTCTGTCCTTTAGCTATTTTTCTGGGAGAGAAGTGAGTTCCATCTCTCTAATCTGCCATCTTCCTAGAAGTGGGAAGCTCTCAATTTGTACAGTTCTTCGCTACACTTGGTACAGCATAATAAAAGCAAATTCTTGGGAAGCGGCTGTGGCTCAATTGTTTGGGTTCCCGTTTACCATATGGGAGGCCCTGAGTTCAATTCCCGGGGCCTCCTGGTGAAGGCAAGCAGGCCCACGCGGTGCGGTGAGTTGATGGCCCGTGTGGTATGGTGAGCTGGCGCAGCAAGATGATGCAACAAAAAAGAGAGACAAGCAGACACAGAAAAACAAAAAGCAAATAAACACAGCGAGCATAAGCAGCAAGTGGAGGGGGTGGTAAATAAATAAATAAAAATAAATCTTAAAAAAAAAAAGCAAATTCTTGAAGCCAAACCTGAGAATTGAAGGGAAAAATAGACAAACCTGTGATTTTAGGTGGAGATTTTTTTTTAATTAAAAATTTCCAAAATTTACAGTCTATTCTCACCAAGCCCCAGATCTCCATTGCTCCATTCCATCATCCCCTTGTAACCTCTAATCTACTTTCTGACTCTGTATGCTATTTTTAGGTATTTCATATAATCAGATCATACAGTATTTGTCCTTGTGTGTGTGGCTTATTTCACTAAACATGTTTTCAAGGTTCATTCATGTTGTAACATGTATTGGAATTTCATTCTTTTTTATAGCCTAGTTATATTTCATTGTGTATGTATATATACATATATATACACACTTGGTTTATTCTTTCTTCTGTTGATGGGCCCTTGGGTTGTTTCTACCTTTTAGCTATTGCAAATAATGCTGCTATGAATATTGGTGTACAAATATCTGTTTGAGTCACTCTTCAATTTCTTTGGGTATATATCTAGTAGTAGAATTACTGGGTCATATGGTAATTCTATATTTAGCTTTTTGAGGAACTGCCATACTGCTTTCCACAGTGACTGCACCATTCTAATTCCCGCTAACAACGTAGAACTTTCCAATTTCTCTGCATCCTTGCCAACACTTCTTATTTCCATTTTGTGGAATTGTCTTTTCCCCCTTAATTTCTGTAAGATTTTGCTTCAAGTATTTTGGTGCTCTGTGGTTAGCTGCATAGATGTCTTTAATTGTATCTTCCTGATGGATTGATTCTTTTATCATTATAATATGTTCCTCTTTATGTTTAGTTGCACTTTTTGTTTTAAAGTCTGTTTTATCTAAGATTAGTATAGCAACTCCAGCTTTTTTGTGGTTTCTATTTGCATGAAATCTTTTTCCATCGATTATCTCTCTCTTCACAGGACCACCTAAATTTTTTTTTCTAAGTCATATTTTAACAAATAATATATGTGCATTGTAAAAAATGTAAAAGGTACAAAAATATCAATTATAATTTTTCATGTTAATTCTCCATCAGCCATTTGGAGTGGGGTTTAACAGCTGTTATTAGTTGTATTAGTCAGCCAAAGGGGTGTTGATGGAAAGTACCAGAAATCTGTTGGCTTTTATATAAAGTGTATTTATTTGGGGTAGAAGCTTACAGTTATAAGGTGCTAAAGCATCCAACTCAAGGCACCATAAGAAATACTTTCTCACTCAATGTCTGTTGGAAGGCAGATGGCTGCTGATCTCTGCGAGGGTTCAGCCTTCCTCTTTCCTTTTTTTTTTTTTTTTTTTAAAGATTTTATTTATTTATTCATTTATCCCCCCCTTGCTGCTTGTGCTCGCCGGGTCAGCCAACCACTCCGCGCGGGCGGGCCTGCCCCCACCAGGAGGCCCCGGGAACCGAACCCGGGGCCTCCCACATGGTAAACGGGAGCCCCACTGATTGAGCCACAGCCACCTCCCTTCCTCTTTCCTTTTAAGGCTCCATGGGCCCAGCTTCTTCCGATCTCAGCTGTAGGCTGGAGGGCTCATTTCTTTCTGGGCTCAGCTGCTGTGTTCTCTTCATTAGGTTAGCTGTAAACTATCTGGTGAATGGCTCATCCCTTTTCCTGGGGCTGCAGGATCAAAGCTGACCAGTTCTCTCCTCTGTTGTGTCTATGCAGCTCTCTCTACTCCTCTGTATATCTTCTTCTGTGTATCTACTTCTGTGTGACTCCTTGACTGAATATCCATTTATATAGTGGGGCAGAGGCTCAAACTGAGTTATACTCTACTGGCATGGTCAAATCAAAGCCCTAATCTTTATTTATTTATTTATTTATTTATTTATTTATTTATTTATTTATTTATTTTACCAGGAGGTCCCAGGGATCGAACCTGGGTCCCTCCATATGGGAGACGGATGCCCAACCCTTGAGCCACATCCGTCCCCTTAAAGCCCTAATCTTAATATAATTCATTTTTTTAAAAGATTTTATTTATTTTTTCATTTATCCCCCCCTTGCTGCTTGTGCTTGCTGGGTCAGCCAATCACGCCGTGCGGGCGGGCCTGCCCTTACCAGGAGGCCCCGGGAACCGAACCCATATGGTAAACGGGAGCCCTACTGATTGAGCCACAGCCGCTTCCCTTAATATAATTTAATGAAAGACATCTCAGCCGAATCTAATACAATCAAAGGGTTTCATGCCCAGAGGAACAGACCAGTTTACAAACATAATCTATATCTCTTTTTTGAATTCATGAATAATATCAAACTGCCACACTAGGTTCTTGTATGTCCCTCCTGAAAGTAGACTCTGTGTGCTTGAATGTTATTTATAAAAAACATAAATGATGGCATTCTAGAAACAATCCATGTTAATATAGCTTGGAAACAGTTCTCTATTAGTCCACATAGAGCATCTTTGTTTGTTTTTCAGGGTTGCACAGGATCCAACTGAATTTGCTGTATGGATGTACTGTCACTGCTTTAACCAATCCTCTAGTGTTGGACATGCGGATTATTTCCATTCTTTTGCTATTACATCAAGGATGCAGCGAAAAACCATGAACAGAGACCAGATACTATTCTACATTTGTTTTTTTTTTTAAGATTTATTTTTTTATTTATTCATTTATCCCCCCCTTGCTGCCTGTGCTCACTGGGTCAGCCAACCACGCCGTGCGGGCGGGCCTTGCCCTCACCAGGAGGCCCCGGGAACCGAACCCGGGGCCTCCCATATGGTAAGCGGGAGCCCCACTGATTGAGCCACAGCCGCTTCCCTACTATTCTACATTTGTATAAGATAAATTCCTACATAGACTTGCTAGATCAAAGGGTCAGGGAATATTTTCCATTTGAACAGATATTGACAAATTGCCAAAGAGACTGTTCCGATTTTCATTCCTGTCAGTGATTGTGGAAGTGAGTTAGGACACTTTTGACTGTAAGTAACATGAGCTCACTGAATCTGTCTTAACTGTAAAAGAGGAATTTATGATGAGGATACATGAATGTCTTGTGGAACCCAAATATAGGAGTCACTCAAGTCTTGGGGGTAGGGACCTGAGGCCCAGGATTCTGCGGCCCTGAGGTTGCTCTCTGTTTCTGACCACATCCTCCTGACCTGAGTTTTCCTTTTCTATCCTCTACCCACACCAGTTATCTTGGCCTGACAAGAGCAATAGAATATATAAAAATATCAGAGTTTCAAATTCTGTGGTTTGTTGAAAGAACATGGATAGAGGAACTCCATTTGAGAGGCATGAACTCCACCTCCCAGAGGCTGTGTGTCCACCTCAGGAGTCAGGCCTCCTACAGAGTTTCTTTAAGGGTCCTAGTGTATCCCTAAGAACATGTGTGCTCTGGGAAGACATAAATCTATCCAGCTATAAGTGCAAAAGTCCAACTTCCAGCTGTTCTGGTAAGCATCCTAATTAGTTTCTTATTTTTAGTTGGCTTTATATTTATTTATTGGTTCACCCAAAATAACTTTCTTGAAAATAGTCCAATAAAAAAAATCCTCATTAAAAAAATTTGCCAGTCTCAACCCTAGCATGTGCAAAATACATTTTCATACCACTTTACATAGAGTAAAGAAGGTTACAAGAATATATTTCTATTTCTCCCCTTCCAGGTTTTATACTGTTGTTGTCATACATTTTACTTATACATATATTGTGACCTCCACTGTACTTTTATAGCATTTCAGCAGTCAATTATGTTTTAAGGAGATTTAAAACTAAGAACAAAATCCTATATATTTTCCATTTCTGGTGCTCTTCATTCTTTTGTGTAGATCAATATTTCCATCTGATATCATTTTCTTTTTGCCTTAAGGACTTCCTTTAACATTTCATGTATGAGTGTGCTGGTGATGAGTGCTTTCAGCTTTTGTGTCTGAAAAAGTCTTTATTTTATCTCTTTTTTTATTGATGTGAAATTCACATAATTTAAAAAGGGAAGTTAAAAACATGTGATCATCTCAATTGATACAGAAAAAGCATTTGACAAAATCCAATATCCTTTCATGATAAAAACCCTTATAAAACTAGGAGTAGAAGGGAACCTTCTCAACATGATAAAAGACATTTATGAAAAACTCAGCAAGTATTATTTTAAATAGTGAAAGACTGAAAGCTTTCCTCCTAAGATCAGGAATAAGGCAAGGATGTTATTCAACATTGTACTAGAAGTTCAATCAGACAAGAAAAATAAATAAGAGGCATCCAAATTAGAAAAGAAGAAGTAAAACTATACCTATTTGCAGGTGGTATGATCTTATATACAGAAAATCCCAACAAATCCACAAGGAAGCTACTAGAAGTAATATACACATTCAACAAAGTTGTATGGTTTAAGATCACCACAAAAATTAGCTGTATTTCTAAACACAGGTAATGATCTGAAAAGGAAATTAAGAAAACCATTCCATTTACAATAGCATTAAAAGAATAAAATATCTAGGAATAAATTTAACCAAGGAGGTGTACAATGAAAACTACAAAACATGGCTGAAAAGAAAAAGAACAAAAAACAGGAAGTAGATGTGGCTCAAGCAGTTGAGAACCTGCTTCTCACATAGGAGGTCCTGGGTTCAGTTCCTGGTGCCTCCTAAAAAGAAGAAAGACAAACAAGCAAACAAATGAAAAAACCATCTCAGGGTTAGGGGAGCCAATGTGGCTCCATGGATGAGCACCAGCTTTCCACTTATGAGGTCCTAGGTTCAATTCGCAGCACTGGTACCTCAAAAAACAAACAAATAAACAAAAAACATGGCTGAAAGAAATTAAAGAAGACCTAAATAAATGAAAAGGAATCCTGTGTTCTTGGGATGGAAGACAATGTTATTAAGATGACAATACTATCTAGAATGATCTACAAATTCAATGCTATCCCTATCGAACTCCAGTAGCCTTTTTTTTTTTTTTTTTTTTTTTTGCAGAAGTTAATATTTGTAAGGGACCTTAAGTAGCCAAATCAATCTCGAAAAAGAACAAAGATGGAGGACTCACACTTCCTAATTTCAAAACTTATCACAAAGCAACAGTAATTAAAACAGTGTGGTACTGGCACAAGATTTAAATGTAGACCAATGGAATAGAATTGACAGTCCAGAAGTAAACCCATTCATCTATGGCCAATTGATTTTCAACATTAAGTACATTCAAAAGGTGAAAAAATGTCCTGCTCAACAAATAAATGAATTTGGACACTGTGGCTGTTTATTATTTATGCATCCCGAAAAAAGAGAAAAATTATGTTTGTAAACTGGTCTGTTCCTCTGGGTGTGATACACTTTGGTTGTAGTAAATTCAAAGGTTTTAAGTTTACTTGATAAAAGATTAGGGCTTTCATTCAACTATGTCAGTAGGGCGTGAGTCAGGGTTGAGTCCTTGCCCCCTTGGTGGGCTGATATAAACGGACACTTATACAGGAAGAGAGAGAGCTCTATACACAGGGAAGAGGAGAGAACTTGGTCATTTTGGTCCTGCCATGTGACAGAAAGGAGAAGGCTCAAACAGCTAAAGCCTTGGGAAGAGAGATGAGAGAGACCAGACAGAGATCGCCCACCATCTTGCTTCAACATGTGGCAACAGACTTTGGTAAGAAAGCAGCCTTGAATTGGACTTTTTAGGGTCTTGTAACTATAAATAAATACCCTTTTTAAGCCAAATAAATACCCTTTTTATTTTATTTTATTTTATTTTTTTATTTTTACCAGGAGGTCCCGGGGATCGAACCTAGGTCCCTCCATATGGGAGACAGACGCCCAGCCATTTGAGCCACTTCCACCTCCCCCCTTTTTAAGACAACAGATTTCTGGTACTTTCCGTTAGCACCACTTTGGCTGACTAATACAGAATTTGGTACCAGGAGAGTTGGGGTGGTGCTCTTATAATTACCAAAAATGCTGGAACGGTTTTATAAATGAATAAGGGGTATTTTTGGAGGAATTGTGAGATGCTTGATAGAAAAGGCCTAGATTGCTTTGAAGAGACTTTGATAGTAACATGGAGCCTAAAGTTATTTCTTTTTTTTTTTAAAGATTTTATTTATTTACTTTTATCCATTTTAACCCCCCCCTTCCCCATTTGCTGTTTTTGTGTCCATTTGCTGGGCAATTCTCTGTGTGTGTTTCCTGCCATCTCTTCTCATCCTCCTCCTCCAGTCTTCCCCAGGATTCGATCCTGGAGACCTCCGATGTAGGAGAGAGGTATTCTGCTGCCTGCGCCAACTCAGCTCCTGGCTTCTGGAGCTTTCGGAGCATCTCGTCTTGTCTCTCCTCTGTTACGTCATCATCCTGCTGCATGGCTCCCGGGGCCCGACAGCTCAGTGGCACACAGAGCCTGGCAGCCCATGCGCCTTCTGTATATATATTTTTTATTTTACCGGGAGGTCCCGGGGATCGAACCCAGGTCCCTCCATATGGCAGACGGACGCCCAACCATTTGAGCCATATCCGCCCCCCTAAAGTTATTTCTGATAAGGCATTAGAAGGAAGTGATGAAGCTATTATTGGAAACTGGAGGAAAGGTGATCCGTGTTTTCAAGTCACAGAGAACTTAGCAAGATTGACTCCTGATGTTATATGGAAGGCAGAATTTGAAAATAGTGAGCCTGGGCATTTAGCTGAAGAGCTTTGCAAAATAAACTTGTAGAATGTTGCTTGGCTTCTCCTTGCAGCTTAGAGCAAAATGCTAGATGAAAGAGATAAGCCAAGAATTGAATTGTTAGGCACAAAGAAACCAGCAACCAATTCCAGAAACTCCAAGCTTCTGGAAATCAAGCCCCCAGATGATAGTGCCTCATTTGAGGAATTAACTAAACTTGGAACCTGTAAATCAGAATTGAAAATGCAATTATCCAGGAAAGACTTGTGGAAAGTGTTACTGTCTGAGGGCTTAGACCCTTGCTTCCTGCATGCTAAACCAAGAAGATTTTTGTAAGATCTGTATGAACAAAACCGCTGTCAGCCTGGATTAAAAGGGACATGGAAGGGAGAGATGGAAGGGAAAAGAGCTTTAAGAGGAAAACCATTGAAACAAAGGTCTAGAATTAAGACATCTCCTTGGGCCGAGAGAGGAACCCCACCCATGTGTACGGTGAGGGTGAGTTTGCCCCAGCATTTGAAGATTGTGAATGTTCCAGCTCACTGTTCAGGGAGAGTTTTGCCACCCTAGGCTACAGAGAGGGTGGAGCACATTCCCCAAGGGTTGGGGAGAGTAAGGTTGACATCCCGCTCTGAGAGGGGTGGATCTGTTCTCCACAGGTTGGGGAGAGTGAGGTCGACACCCCATAGGTCTGAGAGGGGTGGGCCTGTCCCCCATAGATTAGGGAAGGCCAGGTCACCAGCTCACTCTCCTGAGACGGTTGGGCCTGTAGGCCAGAGATTAGGGAGAATGTTGCCGCCACCTCACTGTACTAAGGGGATTGAGACTGTACCCCAGAGATGGGAGAAAGAGTGTCAATCACCCCAGTGTTCTTGGAGGGTAAGGTCTGGAGCTCAGTTGCCACCCAGATGCTTGATGAGGGTGGAACCAAAAAATGGTCATTGGGCAAGCCTGTGGAAAGGGTGGGACCCCAGGAGAAGAAACCATCATCTTAGGAATGACTCTCAGACTTTGAAATCTAATGGAGTATGCCCCACAGGTTTTCAGAACCGTTGGAGATCAGTGTCTCATGTTTCCCTCCCAAATTCTCTTTATGGTAATGCAAACGTTTATCCTAGGTCTTTCTTTCTGTATATTGGAAGCAGATACATTGTTTTGTAAGTTTCCAGGTCTACAGCCAGGGGGGCTTTGTCCCAAGACAAACTGTTACTATTACTGTGATGTGATTTTGGACTTAGCATTGCTACTCAAAAGGATTTAAGGTTTTTTGAATATTGTAATGTCTTTTTTTGGGATTTAGAGGGTGGCATGTGGCAGTTTGATATTATTTGTGAATCTCCAAAAAAAAGAAAAATTATGTTTGTAAATGGGTCTGTTCCTCTGGGTGTGATACACTTTGGTTGTAGTAAATTCAAAGGTTTTAAGTTTACTTGACCATGTCAGAAGGGCATGACTCAGGGTTGAGTCCTTGCCCCCTTGGTGGGCTGATATAAACGGACATTTATAGAGGAAGAGAGAGAGCTCTATACACAGGGAAGAGGAGAGAACTTGGTCATTTTGGTCCTGCCATGTGACAGAAAGGAGAAGGCTCAAACAGCTGAAGCCCCGGGAAAGAGAGATGAGAGACACCAGACAGAGATCACCAGCCATCTTGCTTCAACATGTGGCAATATGGGAAGCGGCTGTGGCTCAATCAGTGGGGCTCCCGTTTACCATGTGGGAGGCCCCGGGTTTGGTTCCTGGGGCCTCCTGGTGAAGGCAAGCCCGCCTGCACGGCGTGGTTGGCTGACCCAGCGAGCGCAAGCAGCAAGGGGGGGATAAATGAATAAATAAATAAAATCTTTAAAAAAAAAAAAAAAACATGTGGCTATAGACTTTGGTAAGAAAGCAGCCTTAAGTTGGACTTTTTAGGGCTTTGCAACTGTGAGCTTTTACCCCAAATAAATACCCCTTACAAAGCCCACAGATTTCTGGTACTGTGCATCAGCACCCCTTTGGCTGACTAATACAGACCCCTACCTCTAAACAGATACAAAAATTCATTCAAAATGAATCAATGACATAAATATAAGAGCAAATAGTATAAAATTATTTCAAGAAAATATGGAGAAATATCTTCAGGACCTTGTATTAGGCCATGTATTCTTAGATTTTACACCAAAAGCACAAGCAGCAAAAGGAAAAATAAATAAAGTGAACTTTATCAAATTTAAATCTTTGGTGAATCAAAAGACATTATCAGGGAAGCGGCTGTGGCTCAATCAGTAGGGCTCCCGTTTACCATATGGGAGGCCCCGGGTTCGGTTCCCGGGGTCTCCTGGTGAAGGCAAGCCCGCCCACACGGCGTGGTTAGCTGACCCAGCGAGCACAAGCAGCAAGGGGGGGATAAATGAATAAATAAATAAAATCTTTAAAAAAAACAAACAAAAAAAAGGGATGAATGAATAAATAAATAAAATCTTAAAAAAAAAAAAAAAAAAGACATTATCAAGGAAAGCAGATGTAGCTCAGTGGTTGAGCAGTTGCTTCCCATGTACTAGGTCCTGGGTTCAATATCTGGTACCTCCTTAAACAAACAAACAAACAAAAACATTATTAAGAAAGTGAAAAATGTGAATATTCTCGCTGACCTGATTTTGTGATAATCAGGGTAAGACTAAACATTTTCTATATTAGAAACCATGCATGTGTCCCCAGACCTAGTTTTTTTCCCTAGGTCTGGCTTTTAGAATGCTGGTGATAAACTAAGCCTGATTTATTAATTTTGGGTATCTTTGGTCAGCCTTAAGAGATATAGCAGGGGGACGTATGTGGCTCGGGTGGTTGGGCGTCTGTCTCCCATTTGGAGGGACCTGGGTTTGATAAAGAAAAGAAAAATATAGAAGGAGTGTGGGCCACCAGGTCCCATGAGCGGGTGTGCCCCCAGGCCCAGCGAATGGGTGAGCCACCAGGCCCCGTCCGTGGGTGCACTGTCAGGCCCCGCAAGCCACTCAGCAAGATGATGACGTAACAGGAGAGTGACACAAGGGAGAGTCAAGGCGAGATGCACTGAAAAACCAGGAACTGAGGTGGCACAGGCGGTGAGACGCCTCTCTCCCACATCAGAGATTCAGAGGATCGAATCCCAGTAAAGACATGAGGAGAAGGATGAGAAGAGAGGGCAGGAAACAGACACAGAGAGTTGCCCAGTGAATGGACACAGAAACAGCAAAGACGGGGGTGGGGGTAGGGGTAGGGGTAGGGGTGGGGTGAGGGTGTGTGGGGGGGTAAAAATGGATAAAAGTAAATAAATCCTAAAAAAATGTATAGGGGAGGAAGATACTCTTTCATGATTTGTTAACAAATATTTTACAACAATGCAGGGTGTTTGGCGGGGGGTGATGTATGGGAGCCCTGTATGATGTTATGCATGTTTGTTTTGTAAGTTCACGATGTTTACTGAACACTTATAGTTTATGTATGTTCATGCATGAATGATATACTTCAATAAATTGTTAAAAAAAAAAAAAGAAATTGAAAAGACCACCTACAGGATGGGAGGAAATATTTGGAAGCCATATATATGATAAAGGTTTAATATCCAAAATATTTAAAGAACTCTTATAACTCAAAATTAAGAAAGACAACCCAATTAAAAAATGGACAAAGGACTTGAATTGGCATTTCTTCAAAGAAGATATACAAACAACCGATAAGTACATGAAGGATGCTTAACTTTATTAGCCATTAGGGGAATGTAAATCAAAACTACAATAAGATACCACTTCAGACCCACTAGGAGGGCATATTTAAGAAAATAAAAAGTATTGGCAAGGATGTGGAAAATTGGAACCCTCATACATTGTTGGTGGGAATGTAAAACGGGGTAGCTGCTGTGGAAACCAGTTTAGTGGTTCCTCAGAAAGTGACACATAGAATTATTATATGATTTGACAATTCCAGTTCTAGATATATACTCC
The DNA here is from genome assembly GCA_026826555.1 of Tolypeutes matacus. Taxonomy (NCBI): domain Eukaryota; kingdom Metazoa; phylum Chordata; class Mammalia; order Cingulata; family Chlamyphoridae; genus Tolypeutes; species Tolypeutes matacus. The sequence continues at coordinate 2,375,856 of JAKSZT010054053.1, read as the reverse complement.
CAAAAACTGAAAGCAGAGACTTGACCCGACATTTGTATACACATGTTTATAGCAGCATTATTCACAATAGTCAAAATGTGGAAGCAACACAAATGCCATCAATTGATGAAAATATAAACAAAATGTGGTATATACATACAATGGAATATTATTCAGCCACAAAAATATCGACATGCTGGTACCTGCTACAACATGGATGAACCTTGAAGACATTATGTTGAGTGAAATAAGCCAGACATAAATGGACAAATACGGTATGATTTCTCTCTATCTGAAATACCTGGGATAACAAAATCATACACACAGAAAGCAGAATATTGGTTATCAGGGGTTGGAGGGAGGGGGAATGGGGAATTATTTATTAATGGGTGTAGAGTTTCTGTTTGGGGTGATCAAAAATGTTCTGTAATTATGGTGAAAGTTACACAACATTGTCAATATACTTAAAGTTACAGAATTGTATACTTAGTGGTTAAAATGATTTTTATGTTATGTATATTTTTCTTAGATAAAAACAAAACAAAAAAAAAGCCAAACTCTTATTGTAGAACTATTTCTCCCTCCAATTCTGTCTTTTTTTTTTTTTTTTTTTTTTGGTTACTTCAATTCTGTCAGTTTTTTTCTTTCCTTTCTTTTTTTTTTTTTTTTTTTTTTTTAAAGATTTTATTTATTTATTCATTTATCCCCCCCTTGCTGCCTGTGCTCGCCGGGTCAGCCAACCACGCCGTGCGGGCGGGCCTGCCCCCACCAGGAGGCCCCGGGAACCGAACCCGGGGCCCCCCATATGGCAAACGGGAGCCCCACTGACTGAGCCACAGCCGCCTCCCAGGTGTGTTTTTGCTTATTATATTTTCTCAATAAATTGACCCTCTTATTAATATAGAAAGTCCTTCTTTGTCTCTTGTAACAATTTTTAAAATTTTGAATTGTAATAAAACATATATACAACTCAAGATTTCCCATTTTTACCACTTTCAAGTGTACAATTCATTGATATTAATTACATTCACAATGTTGTGTACTATCTCCACCAGCCATTACTGATATGTTTTCATTACCCCAAATAGGAGCTCTCTGCCCATTAAGCAATAGCTCCCCATTTTCCCAATCTCTACACCTGCTCCAGCTCCTGGTAATCTCTAACCTACTTTCTGTGTCTGTGAATTTGCATATTCTAGGTATGGCATGTAAGTGGAATCATACAATATTTATCCTTTTGTGTCTGGGTTGTTTCACTCAACATGATGTCTTCAAGGTTGATCCACATTGTAGCCTGTATCAGCACTTCATTCATTTTCATGGTTGAATAACATTCCATTGCATAGATATGCAACATTTTGTTGATTCATACATCTGTTGATGGACACTTGGTTTGCCTCCTCTTTTTTGACTAGTTTAAATAATGCTGCAGTGAATATTGGTTTACAAATATCTGTTTGAGCTCCTGGTTTCAATTATTTTGGGTATATTCCTCGAAGTGGGATGGCTGAATCCTATGGTTTAACTTTCTGAGTGCCAAATTATTATCTTTTCTTCTTTTTAACTTTAAGAAAATATTTTTATTAGAGAAGTTGTGAATTTACAAAACAATTGTGCACATGTGTGGAATTCCCTTACAACGCCTCTCTACCAGTACACTACATTGTTGTGGAACATTTGTAACAAATTATGAGATAAAATCATCAGACTATTACCACTAACTATGGTCTATAATATACATTTGGTATATTTTTTCCATACCCCCTGTTATTAACACAGTACATCTTTGGCATTGATGCAAGAATATTATAGTATTGCTATTAACTATAGTCCATAGGTTACATTAATTGTATTTTTCTTTACTTTTTTTTTTTTTTTTTTACCTAATTGTATTTTTCTTATGCTTTTCCACATTCTTACCACCTTGCAATAGTGGTGTACATTTGTTCTAGTTCATAGAAGAACATTTTTTAATTTGTACTATTCACCGCAATTCTCATCTACCTCTGGGTTCACTGTGTTATTCAGTCCCTAGATTATTCTCTAGCTTTCTTTCAATTGGCATTTACATCCCTAGACTACCCTTTTCAGCAACAATCCCATTTATAAACCAGCTGCTCTGTATAACGTGTTACCATCAACTCTATCCATTTCCACACTTTTACAGTCAAGTTAATTAAAACTTCTACATACATTAAGCATTAGTGTGACAGTTTGAGATTATTTATAAACCCCAAACATTATAAGGATCACGTTTGTAAACTGGTCTCTTCCTCTGGGCAGGATACCCTCTGATTGTATGAAATCCAAAGGTTTTACGTTTACTTGATTAAATTGAGATTAGGGCTTTGATTTGACCATGTCATTAGGGCGACTCAGGGTTGACTCCCTGTGCCCTTGGTGGGCTGTATAAACGGACACTCACACGGAAGAAGAGACACAGGGACAGAGAGAGCTCCACAGACACGGCAGAGGAGAGAACTTTGATCCTGGGGCCCTGGAGGGAGCTGAGCCATTTGCCTGATAGTTTGCAGCTGAGAAGGCCTGGAAAGAAACGAGCCCCCCAGCCTACAGCTGAGATTGGAAGAAGCTGGGCACATGGAGCCTGAAGAGGAAGAGGAAGGCTGGACCCGTGCAGAGATCTGCAGCCATCTTGCTCCAACATGTGGCAGCAGACTTTGGTGAGGAAGTACCTCTTATGGCTCCTTGAGTTGGACTTATTAGGGCCTTGTAACTGTAAGCTTTTACCCCAAATAAATACCCTTTATAAAAGCCAACAGATCTCTGGTACTTTGCATCAGCACCCCTTGGGCTGACTGATACAATCAGTACCATTTCTCAACCCTCCTCTTATCTCCTAATAACCTATACTCTAGATTTTAATTCCATGCATTTATTTTTTGTATTTAGTTCATTTTAGTGAGACCATGCAATATATGTGTCCTTTTGTGTCTGGCTTATTTCACTTTGCATAATGTCCTCAAGGTTCATCCATGTTATCCTATGTGTCCCAACTTCATTTCTTCTTACAGCAGCATAGTATTCCATCATATGTATATACCACATTTTGTTTATCCATCCATCAGCTGATGGACACTTGGGTTGTTTCCATCTTTTGGCAATTGTGAATAATGCCGCTATAAATATTGGTGTGCAGATGTCTGTTTATGTCGCAGTTTTCAGTTCTTCTGGGTATATTCCTAGTAGAGGAATCGCTGGATCATATGGCAGTTCTATATTTAGCTTTCTGAGGAACCGCCAAACTGTCTTCCACAGAGGCTGCACTATTCTACATTCCCACCAACAGTGAAGGAGTGTTCCTATTTCTCTACATCCTCTCCAGCACTTACTGTTTTTTTGTTTTTTTAATAATGGCCATTCTATGTGGTGTGAGATATCTCACTGTTGTTTTTTTTTAAACAATTTATTGAAGTATATCATTCATATATAAACTATAAGTGTTCAGTAAACATTGTGAACTTACAAAACAAACATGCATAACATCATACAGGGCTCCCACACATCACCCCACCACAAATACTTTGCATTGTTGTGAAACATTTGTTAAGAAATTATGAAAGAGCATCGTCAAAGTATTACTACTAACTATAGTCCGCTCCCCTATGTATATTTTAAAGATTTTATTTATTTATTTACTTTTATCAGTTTTTACCCCCCTCCCAGCCCCCCATTTTTGCTGTTTTTGTGTCCATTCGCTGGGAAACTCTGTGTCTGTTTCCTGCCCTCTCTTCTCATCCTTCTCCTCCTGTCTTCACTGGGATTCAGTCCTTGGAACCTCCCATGTGAGAGAGAGGCGTCCTACCACTTGTACTACCTTAATTCCTGGTTTTTCGGCGCATCTCGTCTTGTGTCACTCTCCTGTTATGTCATCATCTTGCTGCATGGATCATGGGGCCTGGTGGTACACCTGCGCATGGGGCCTGGTGGCCCACGCATTTTCTTTTTTTTTCTTTTTTTTTTTTTAAAGATTTTATTTATTTATTCATTTATCCCCCCCTTGCTGCTTGTGCTCGCTGGGTCAGCTAACCACGCCGTGCGGGCGGGCTTGCCTTCACCAGGAGGCCCCGGGAACCGAACCCGGGGCCTCCCATATGGTAAACGGGAGCCCTACTGATTGAGCCACAGCCGCTTCCCAGCCCACGCATTTTCTATATTTTTCTTTAAAAAATTTTTTTGATCGAACCCAGGTCCCTCCATATGGGAGATGGACACCCAACCATTTGAGCCACATCCGCCCCCCTGCTATATCTCTTAAGGTTGACCAAAGATACCTAGAGTTACAGTCTTTTCCCATACAGGATGGTCATATAATAAATTAGTCTTGGTTTATCACCAACATTCTAAAAACCAGACCTAGGGAGAAAAACTAGGTCTGGGACACATGCATGGTTTCTAATATAGCGAATGTTTAGCTTACCCTGATTATCACAAAATCAGGGAGAATATTCGCAGTCAGTGTTGTTTTGATTTGCATTTCCCTAATAGGTAGTGATATTGAACATTTTTTCATGTCCTTTTTGGTCATTTGTATTTCCTCTTTGGAGAAATGTCTATTTAAATTTTTTGCCCATTTTTAAAAATTGGACTGTTTGCTCTTTTATTGTTGAATTGTATCATCTCTTTATATAGAATGGAAATCAAACCCTTATTGGATATGTGGTTTCCAATTAGTTTCTCCCATTGAGTGGGTTGCCATTTCACTTTCTTGATGAAGTCCTTGGAGCAATCAGCGTGTTGCAAGTCCTGATGATGCAGAATGTTAATCAAGTATCATGTGACCTCTAACCATCACATTCCAATCTGCCCTCCTGAAGGAGGAACAGGTCAGGATTAATCCTCCTAATGATCCAACTTTTGGTTTTATTAATTCTCTCTACTGTTTTTGTTCTCAATTTCATTTATTTTTGCTCTGATCTTTGTTATTTATTTATTTATTTATTTTTAAGATTTTATTTATTTATACATTTATCCCCCCTTGCTGCTTGTGCTCGCTGGGTCAGCCAACCACACCGCACGGGCGGGCTTGCCTTCACCAGGAGGCCCCGGGAACCGAACCCGGGGCCTCCCATATGGTAAACGGGAGCCCTACTGCTTGAGCCACAGCCGCTTCCCTGATCTTTGTTATTTTATTGCTTCTACTTGCTTTGGGATTAGTTTGCTGTTCTTTTTCTAATTCCTCCAGCTGTGTAGTTAGGTCATTGATTTTAGCTCTTTCTTCTTTTCTAATGTAAGCATTGAGGGCTATAAATTTCCCTCTCAGCACTGCTTTCACTGTATCCCATAGGTTCTGACTGTTGTGTTCTCATTTTCATTCATCTAAAGATATTTATTGACTTCTCTCCAATTCCTTCTTTGACTCACTGATTATTTAAAAGTGTGTCGTTTAATCTCCATGTATTCAAGAATTTTCCCTTTTTCTGCCTGTTGTTGATTTCCAGCTTTATTCCATTATGATCAGAGAAAGTGCTTTGTATAATTTTGATCTTGTTGAATTTATTGAGATCGCTTTGTGACCCAACATATGATCTATCCTGGAGAAAGATCCACGAGCATTTGAGAAGAATGTATATCCTGCTGTTTTGGGGTGCAGTGTTCTGTATATGCCTATCAGGCTTAGTCCATTTATCATATTATTCAACCTCTCTGTTTCTTTATTGGTCCTCTGCCCAGATGTTCTATCCAATGCTGAGAGCGGTGTATTGAAGTCTCCAACTATTATTGCAGAGACACCAATTTTCCCTTCAGTTTTGCCAGTGTTTACCTCATGTAATTTGGGGCACCCTGGTTAGGTGCATATACAATTTATGATTGCTATTTCTTCCTGGTGAATTGCCCCTTTTATTAATATAAAATATCCTTCCTTGTCTCTAATAACAGTTTTGCTTTTAAAGTCTATTTCATCTGATGTAAGTATAGCTACTCCAGCTTTTTTTTTTTTTGGTTACTGCATGCATGGAATATCTTTTTTCCCAGTCTTTCACTTTCAATCTATTGGTATCCTTGGGTCTAGGCTGAGTCTCTTGTAGACAGCATATAGATGGCTCATATTTTCTTATGCATTCTGCCATTCTGTGTCTTTTGACCAGGGAGTTTAATCCATTAATATTCAATGTTATTACTGTAAGGGCAGTTTTTCACTCATTTTGACCTTTGGATTTTATCTGCCATATTTTATTTTCACCACTCTTTTGGCACTTTTATTTACTTTTACTGATATAATCTTCATTTCTAGGCTCTCTACTAAGCCTCTCTCTCCTGTCTTTTCTTTTCAGGCTGTAGGACTCCCTTTGGTATTTCCTGCAAATTTGGACTCTTTGGTATAAACTCTCTCAGCTTCTGTTTTTCTGTGAATATTTTAATCTCACCCTCATTTTTGTAAGACAGTCTTGCTGGATATAAAATTCTTGGCTGGAAATTTGTCTCTTGCAGTATCTTAAATATATCATACTACTGCTTTCTTACCTCCATGGTTTCTGATGAGAAATCAGCACTTAATCTTATTGGGTGTTCCTGTATGTGATGCATCACTTTTTTCTTGCTGCTCTCAGAATTCTTTCTTTGTCTTTGGCATTTGACATGCTGTTTAGCATGTGTCTCGGAGTAGGTCTATTTGGATTTATTTGTATGGGAGTATGTAGTGTTTCTTGGACACAGATATCTATGTCCTTCAATAGGGATGGGAAATTTTCTACCATTATTTCTTCACATATTCCTTCTGCTCCCTTTCCCTTCTCTTCTCCTTCTGGGACACTCATGACATGTATGTTTGCGTCTCTCCTGCTGAGACCCTGAGACGCTGTTCAATTTTTCCCATTCTTTTCTTTATCTGTTCTTTTGTATGTTCACTTTTGGAGGCCATGTCTTCAAGCTCACTGATTCTTTCTTCTGCCTCCTCAATCTGCTGTTATATGCCTCCAGTGTGTGTGTATGTATGTGTGTGTGTGTGTGTATATATATATATATATATATATATATTTTAGGAGGTACTGGGGAATGAACACAAGACCTCGTGTATGGGAAGCAGGCACTCAACCACTGAGCTACATCTGCTCCCCATTGAGAGCTGTTTTTTTTTTTTTGTTTGTTTGTTTTTTTTAGGATGTACCAGGGATTGAACCCAGGACCTTGTACATGGGAAGCATGTGCTCAACCACTTGATCTACATCTGCTCCCCTCCAGTGTACTTTTTTTTTTAATAATAATTTTTTTATTTTTATTTTTTAAAAGATATTTAGATTACATAAATGTTACACAAAAATTGTAGGGATTCCCATATACCCCACCTCCACTCCTCCCACAACCTCCCACATAAACATCCTTCATTGGTGTGGCACATCACCTGCAATAGATATACACATCTTGGGGCTTTGCCACTAAGCATGGACCATAGTTCACATTGTAGACCACCCTCTCTCCCACACAGATATGCATGTTATTTGATGATATAAAATGGTCTATATCTGTCAATGCAATGTCACTCAGGACAATTCCCAAGTCCCGAAAAAGCCCCTATATTACAACTGCTTTTCCCTCTCCCTGTTCCTAAAGTGTCTGGTGGCCACTGGCTCCACATTAATGTTGTAATTACTTCCATTGCGTGAATCACAATATGTCTATAACAGCAGTAAGTCCACTCTAGTCCATAGCTCTTCCCCCAATCCTGAGGAGTCTGAGATGGTTGATATCCACTCCACCTCCAAGTCAGAGGGGGCTTATATCCCATGGATAAGATGGATGGGATTATCCTATCTGCAGCTGCAGACTCTCTCCATTCCCTGGGATGGCCGCTGTCCATCATCATCTCCCCACCAGGTGTCCAGGGTGAGTCCATTGAGCTGTAGAGTAGGAGTTGCAGCTCCACCGAGATTCTGGGGCCCGCTGGCATATGGACAGCCCAAAGACTCTGGTCTCTGGGAGTACATCTACAAACTCTGGCAACACATATAGGTTTGAATAGAAGGGACAGATGGTCCATGTGCAGGGAAGACATATTTGGGTCCAACTCTGTCACTCTCAGGAGCAAGGATTCCAAAGTAGGGTCCACTGATAAGGCGCAAAACTCTGGGGCTCTCCACCCTGATATAGGACCTGGGTATCTCCAGCGCCCTCAGGAGCCCCTCTGTTTAGGGTGTATCCACATTGGAAGCCCATGAGGTCCTATTGAGATGTGCATAAGCGCTACCTCTGGGATGACCTCCCGACCCACTCCAAAGTCTCCTAGCTATACGAACTCATTTGTCTTTAACCTTTCCCCCTTTTATTCAAGGTCTTTCTCCAGTTGCATTGCCCGTTGGCACCTGCTAGTAATCCCTCATTGCCAGGGAGGCCCATCCCTGCGAGTCAAGCCCCACGCTGGGAGGAAGGCAATGCATTCACATGCTGAGTCTGGCTCAGAGAGAGGCCACATTCGAGCAACAAGGAGGGTCCCAGGAGGCAACCCCCCAGGCACCGATTTTACATTTACAATATTTATTTTATTTTATTTTCGCACTCCCCTCACGATGGCTTTTGTCTGTTTGCTTGCTGTTTTTGTTCATTGTTTTTGCTTGTTGTTTTGCTCTCATTGTCTGTTCATTGTCTGTTTATTTTTTCTTTTGGGAACTGAACCTGGGACCTCCCATGTGGGAGGTGGGCAGTCAACTGCTTGAACCACATCTGCTCCCTGCTCATTTTGCTTTTGCTTATTGTCTGCTCATTGTTTATTTGTTTTCTTTAGGAGGCACCAGTAACTGAACCTAGCCATGTGGGAGGTGGGTGCCCAATTGCTTGAACCACATCCGCTCCCACCTCCAGTGTATTTTTTATTTATTTATTTATTTTTTTTATTTTACCAGGAGGTCCCGGGGATCGAACCTAGGTCCCTCCATATGGCAGACAGACGCCCAACCATTTGAGCCACATCCGCCCCCTCCAGTGTATTTTTAATTTCACTTATTGTGCCTTTCATTCCCATTAGATCTGCTATTTTTCTGTGTATGCTTTCACATTCTTTGTGCTCATGCAGTGTTGTATTAGTCAGCCAAAGGGGTGCTGATGCAAAGTATCAGAAATCTGTTGGTTTTTATAAAGGGTATTTATTTGGGGTAAAAGCTTACAGTTACAAGGCCCTAAAGAGTCCAACTCAAGGGAGAAGCAGATGTGGCTCAAGTGATTGGGCTCCTGTCTACCATATAGGATGTCTGGGTTCGTTTCCTGGGGCCTCCTGGTGAAAGCAAGCTGGTCCTCATGGCAAGCTGGCCCACGCGGCATGCTGGCCCACTTGGAAAGCTGGCCTGAGTGGAGAGCTGCTGCAACAAAAAGAGACAAAGAGGAGATACAATGAGGGACACAACAAACCAAGGAGCTGAGGTGGATCAAGTGATTGAGTGCCTCTCTCTCACATCAGAGGTCCCAGGATTGGTTCCTGATGCCTCCTAAAGAGAAGACGAGAAGAGAAGACAAGCAGACACAGAGAGGATACAGCAAATGGACACAGAGCAAGAGAGCAAGCACAAAAACAACAAGGTGTGTGGGGGGAATAAATAAATAAAATAAATCTTTAAAAAAAAAAAGAATCCAACTCAAGGTACCATAAGAGGTATTTTCTCACCCAAAGTCTGTTGCCACTTGTTTTTTATTTTTTAAGATTTATTTTATTTATGTATTTCTCCCCTCCTCCCCTGTTGTTTTGCATTCGCCGCCTGCTCTCTGTGTGCTCTTTTGTGTCTGCTTGTCTTCTCTTTAGACAGCACCGGAAACCGATCCTGGGACCTTCTGGAGTGGGAGAGAGGCGCTCAATCTCTTGCGCCACCTCAGCTCCCTGGTCTGCTGTGTCTCTTATTGTCTCTCCTCTGTGTCTTTTTCTGTTGTGTCATCTTGCTGCACCGACTCTCCATGCAGGCCAGCTCTCCTGCACAGGCCAGCTCTCTGCATGGGCCAACTCTCCGCTCAGGCCAGCTCTCCATGCAGTCCAGCTTGCCTTTCACCAGGAGGCCCCAGGAATTGAACCCTGGACCTCCTTTATGATAGATGGGAGCCCAATTGCTTTAGCCACTTCTGTTTCCCCCTACTTGCTTTTACTGGCCCCCCCTTGTCCCATTTTCCCCAGTAAATTTTGAGTCTCTGATACTGCCCAGATCTCGTCTTTTTTGAGGTCTTTGTATCTCCATTCTGGCAAGTCCTGCTTGTTGGGTGGTGGATGCCATTGATGCTCTTCCCGGATGCTACTCACGGGCTGGTGTGTTCACCCTGCAAGTGCTGTCAGTGTTGATTTGTAAGGATTCATGGTTGCCCTCTTCTCTGTGCTCCAGAGCTTACTGTGGGCTCAGGTTGAAACTAGTCTCTGGGCAACAGCACATTCTTACTCAGTTCCTCCCCTGCTGTATCCTCTTCTCACTCCTCTTCTCCTGAGAACACTCAAAATAGACCCAAGAAACCTTATCTCAGGCACTGCTTCTAGGGAACCCAACCTAAGACATCTATCTGTCTTCTCCTCTGCATAGACCTCTTTTTCCTGCTCTGAAAAATTTACACCTCCCCTATTTCTTTTTTTTAGGAGGTACTGGGGATTGAGCCCAGGACCTCATACATGGGAAGCAGGCACTCAACCACTGAGCTACCTACCTTTCCCAATGAGAGGTTTTTTTTTTCTCGTTTGTTTTTAGGAGGTAGCAGGGACCACACTTGGAACCTCATACATGGGAAGCAGGCACTCAACCACTGAGCTACACCTGCTCCACATCCCAATGGGGTTTTATGATTGGTTGTTAATGTAGCATTGTTCTGGGAGTAGATAACTGAAATATAGCGCAAAAGAATTTTCGGTTAGGCACATGGCTGCCCAGCTAACAGTCACAGTTTCTAGCTTCCTTTGCAGCTGGGCAGGGCCAGGTGATTACTTTCGGGCACAAAAGCACAGCTCTATCACATGACCTCACCCCCTGATTTTGACCCAGGAGGTGATTTGCAAGCTGGATAGAGATATTTCTCTTCTGAGAAGCTAAACTATGACACATAGAGAATGTTCTCAGATAGCGATGGAGAGTCAAACTGAAAGGCAACCAGACTTGGAGGCTGAAGCCCCCATTTTGAACCATTTATGTGCCGATGAGAGGCAGGGGACGGAGGAGGGTGCAGTGAGCAGGGGGCGGACACCCTGGGGGCCCCTAAGAGGCAGACACGGAGACCTTGGTTTCTCACCACTTTCTGATGTCCATAATGTAGTAAATCCACACTGGGAAGGCTATCAGGCTCACAACTCGTCTCTGGGTATCCACACAAATGCTCCCCCAGTACCCCTCCATCTTCTCCAGCTAAGAGATCCTGCCCCATGGCCGCAATGGGGCTTGTGAAAGTTGGAGCCCGTTGGACTTCTACAGTCAAGACTCACAGTGAGGACCCCGGGGGAAAGCCCTGGGAAAATATTTCCTGGCATAGCAGGACCCTGTGGGGCTGAACCTGCGATGGGACCTGGTGGGACCTGGTTGCCCTCTGCTATTCCTCATGGCACCACCTGCTTATTCCAGCAGCATAGCATAGGAATTAGGCATGTGGATTTTGGAGTCACATGGTTTGGGTTCCTCATTTTCCCCATCTGTAAAATGGGGATTAAAAACAGCATCTCAAAATTGTGAGGTTAAATGAGTTAATATGTGTAAAACACTTTGAACTCTATATTGGGGTTATAGTTGCTGATATTGTATTCCAGTGCCTTCACTCTGGTCCCTGTTATTTTCCTAGAGTCCTCAAGGACTTTCAGTCCTGCTGAAAGAGAACAGGAACTAATTGCCTGTCCCAAAATTGGCTTTCTTTTTTTTAACCCCCGTTCATGTTCAGAGTTTGTGGGGCTGACATGATTACTAGATGCTGAACCCCATTTGAGGCTCTGGGGTTAATATTGCTGCCTTCCCTGTGGTGGAATCGCTTGGGGGAAATGCAGAGTCTCTGGAAGAAGCTGCCCCACCATAGCCTCTGCTGCTGCTGGAGCCGCCTGGGAGATGTGTGGGAGGCCAGAGTGACGTCATGAGGAATCAGACCACAGCGACCACAGGGGGAGGTGCCGCTCCCAGGAGACCCTGTGAGCTCATGTGCCGCCCCTCACCAGTCCCTGCTGTGTGAGGCTGTGGCCTGAACTCAGCCTTCTGGCTGCCAGTGGACCTCATCAACTACTCTTCTTGGGACTTGCTGTTCTATACTCTTCCTGGTCAGGAGATGATCCATTTAACAATCCCTATAGGGAGTCCAGCGCAGTGCCTCTTCATGCTCCGTGAATCTTAGCGATCTCCTTCTACTAAAATGTAAGCTCTGAAAAGGCAGAGTCTCTGCTTTGTTTGCTGATTAGTCTCTCCCAGCCACCAGGATCTCAGTGCCCTGCACTAGAGTCAATTTTGCTCAGTAGATGGTTGGTGAGCAGCTGCTAGAACTGGCACTCTGCTGCTGTGCAAAGGCCGTGGTTTTGGGAGCAGGCGGGCCTGAGTTCGAATGCTGATTAAGTGATTCGGCACACTGTTTAACTCTTGGAGCCTCAGTTTTCCCATCTGTATCACGGGAACCTATCTCTTACAGTTCTTGGTGAAGGAGATGTGGGAAAAAGCACCCCCCACCCTTCCGGTCACCCACTCAAATCGATTAAAATGAGACTCCCAAGCCAATATGATCTCAATGATGTCTCCATTTACTTTGGATTATATGTAATTATAAATATTAACAAATAAGACTTAAAAAGGACACCTCCGGATAGGTCAGACGAAAGTACAAAATTGTTTGTATCGTGGGGCTGCAGTTTGAGGACGGTTTCTGCAGCCGTCACACGGTAGCAAAACGGTGTTAAGCAGTGCACGAGAGTCTGCGTCGACGACAGCCAGAGTCCATGCATCGGGAGGTTCACGCGGTTTGAGAAGGAACAAAGGGCAGGACATGCACGGCCCCGGGCTCGGCGCGCGGGCCAGGGAGGTGCAATTCTCGCTCCGGCCGCTAGAGGTCAGGAGGCTACCGCTTCAGGGTTGGAAGACGGGCCGTCGGGGGTTGGCTAGTGGTGGGAGGGCGGGGCGGAGACCGGCGCGGGAGTGGGGGTGGCGGTGGATGCCGCTCCTCGGGCGACCCCCTGGTTACTGACACCTGACTTTGGAATGAAGTTTGTTTGGAAGTCAGATTCCCCGTCTTGGTGGTGCTTGATGAAGGAAGGATGGCAGTTTGGGGTCAGAGGCAGAGCCGATTCTGCAGCTTCCTAGAGCGCTCATTTCCCCCTTTAACAGAGATATGACCTTCAAGGGGCTAGATCGGTGCCAGGTCCTAGTGAAGGGTCCTCCTTGGGGGCCCGCATCCCCCACCTTCCTAGTCTGCTGTCCCTGTGATCCATTTAGAATACCTTTCAGGACAGAGTCACCATTTGCACAGCCAGGTGCTAGAAGGTCCTGGACTGCTGCCAGGAGTCCTGGGTTCTTATCCAGGCTGTGGCCCCTTCCACCACTGGCCTGTTTCTCCATGTGCCAATAAGGATGGCCCCTTCTAGCTTTGCCATTCAGCATTCCCACCTCTGAAGGACATCAAGGTCCCTCTCTGAATGAGTCCCCCAAAAGACAGGGCTAAGATGATACCCAGAGCTCACCCAGACACGAAGTTGCTCAACAATAGACCATCTCCCACTTTAGGCTCCAGGGGTTTCCTCATTCCAGCTGTGTGGAGAGAAGAGGAGCCCTTGTCCCATGGGCTCAGAGGCTGGAGGAGGGGGACATCTGAGTTCTAGGGCCTGGGTCTGCAGGCACCTCTGGGGAGTCCTAAGTGGCACTGATGGTTTCAAAGCCAGGTAGAGGATGAGGAGGCAGGACAGTGTCAAGGCCCCATGTCTCCATCATGCAGGAGAGTTTTACTGAGCCTTCACCTGAGTTATCTCTGCTGAGCCCCAACAGCCCACGGGCAAGGGGACAGGGGAGAAATGGTCCCCAGAAAATCAGATGATGTGGCAGAGGACCAACCTGGGATTGAGTCCTAGTTTGCCCCTTCCCAGCTGTGTAACCTTGGCAAACTGCTTAGCTTCTCTGAACCTCAGTCTCTTCATCTGTGAAATGGGGACAACAAACCCACCTCATAGGGCTGTGAAGATTCATTAAGACAATGCATGTAAAATCTTAACACAATGCATAGCTTTCTTAAAGATGGGAAAACTGAGGCTCCATGAGCAACAAAGGTTGCCAGGTACTGTATGGGGGCTGGAGTCTTGTTTTCCCTGCAAGTTGGGAAAGGGCTGATGGGCACTTGATGGGGTTTGAATCATCACCCCAGGCCTCGGATGGTGATGTTCTTTGTGTCTGCAGCAGCAGATCCAGTCTTCATGCCCCTGTGACCCTGCTCTTGTGGTGTTGGCATTGGTGGGCAGCAGCTGGGGGTGAGCCCTAGGCAAGAGGCTAGTGGGAGCCTCTCTCTCGTGAGCCCAGTGCCCCACTACCCCCAGAGTGTTGTGTCTGGAGCTCTGGGCTGGGGATGGGGCAGGGGCCCTGGATCCTGGTCCCACCTGTACTAGGACACCTTCCCTGTCTGGGCCTGACTTCCCCATCAGTGCAGTGAGGGGTTGAACACAGTGGAGCTCGGCAGCTCTGAAATTACTTGGTTCTGCATTTGTCCTGGAGGCCCGTTGGTAGGCAGGAAAAGGTTTGGGGGCTCCAGGCCTGGCATGCCCTCACCCCTTGCCTGGAGACCCTGACTTGGGGGTGTAGACAGGCCTACCAGGCAGGGTTCCTCTCTCTCAGCCCCACAGAACTTCCCAGAAAGATGACTCTGGAGTGCCACTAAGTACTTCCAAGAGGGACATCAGTGGTCACGCAGGGCCAGGCCACCCAGTACCCAACCCTGAACCCAGAAGGGCCCAAGCAGGGTTTGGGGAGGCTAGAGAAAGGGGAGGGGGAAGCAGAGAGGAGGGGAGGGTGAAGACTTCTTGCTTCTATCATGCTTAAGGGACCCTCTCCTTTTCTAGATTGCAGCTGACCTGACACTTGTGCCAGGAGGAACAAGGGGCAGGGTCTGTCTTCAAGACCCCTTGGGAGAGAAAGAGATTGAAATGGGAGATCTGGGTCTGAGGACTGAACTCGAAGCTGCTCCAGCATCGCTTTCTCTGAGATGCTTCTGTAACTTCCCCATGGCCCGCCGTGAGTCTGGCTGGCCTGGCAGCAGAGATGGGATGGCAGCAGGGCTGGTTGGTTGTCACTGCCTCTGGCCCCCATTCCTGTCCTAACAAACCCTGCCTCTCTGCCCTCCGTCCCCCCAGAGAGAGCCCCTGGGACCATACAGCTCCCCTGGCCCAAACACCTTCTCTCCCCTCCAAGCCTTTGTAGACTGTCCCCACAGCCTGGCCTGCCCTTCCCTTTTGTCTGCCTGGGAATCCCCACTCACCCTTCAAGGCCTTGTAGAAATATCACCTCTTCCAGGAAGCCTTCCCTGCCATCCCAGCAGCCAGCAGTGCCCACAGCACTTGCAGGCCAGCCAGGCTGCTCTTGGCATTTCTTATCCCTATTGTAACAGGTTGTTTCCAGCTGCCCAAGGACAAGCCCCGTGTCTCACTCATCCCCAGGGGCTCGTGGAATCAATAAAGGAAATGCTCCCAATTTGCTCACATTCATTGGGAGCCTCCTGGAACTTTGCCAGACTCCCGGCTTTCAGGACAACTTTTTTTTGCCCAGGAACGCCAAAGATCAGCTGGAGGCTGTCAGAACCTCCTCTGGCCGGATCTGGAAGTGAACCTTCTTCTCAGTGCTATCCTCTCCCTCTCCATGCTCACTGGCCCTTTGTCCTCCCGTGCTCCATTGACTGCTGACCTCCAGAAGGGTCCCAGCCCCCATGGACAGCCCATCCCCTTCCCCTGGGTGGGTGCTGAGGCCCTCCCCTCTTGTACCCCCGGACCTCTGCCTCTCCCTGTCCCTTGGAGGGCAGGGCGCTCTGTGGCCTCCAAGCCAGTCTGCAGTGGCTCTGTGTCTGAGCAGGTGTCCTGGGGCTCCCCCAACGGGGTGGCCCTCGGCGGCAGCTGAGGAAGCCCAGGCCCAGGCCTGTGCTGGGCCCCGGCGGCAGGCAGGGAGGGGTGTGGTGGTGGGAGGGGCCGGTCAGTCGCTGAGCACGGCCCCCGGGAGCTCGTTGGTCAGCGTGTGCCAGCGCTCGATCCGCTTGTCCTTGTTTTTCAGGCAGTCAAACCAGTGCTTCAGACGCTCGCCCTTGGCATTGATGCCCAGAACCACGCCGCCTGCAGGACGGGGGCCGGAGGGGGCAGCTCAGCCTGGAGAGTCTGGGGCAGGGGTTCCCACAGGCCCATTCCTCCGGCCAGCTGCCCCCCAGGGCGTCCCTGACTAGATTCTGCATTCAGAGGCTGGACTTCCTGCCTCGCCCGCTGGGCTCTGAGTGCGGCCAACCTGACCGCCATGCCGCAGTGCTGCGCCCCCGGTCAGGGCCCAAGGGTCCTGCCCTTCCTCTACTCAGGGTGGGGTATGGTAGTGCAAGTTAGGGACAAAGGAATGGGGACAAAAAAGGGAAGAAAGGGCAGCTCCATGTGCCGAGCCACCAGGCCCACCAAGCACTTGGAGCCCAAGGCCTCTCTTTGTCCCTGCTCCACTGCACGCTGCTGTGTGGCCCCAGGCAGGCCTCTGTCCCCTTCTGGGCTGGTCTCCTCCTCTGTCATGTAGGGTCAGGCCAGATAAGGTCTGAGGCCCCCCATGGCTTGTGGGCGGGTGGGCCATGGCCCACCCTCCACCCCCCATTCTCTCCAGAAGCCAGGAAGGAGGGGTTGCACT
This sequence comes from Tolypeutes matacus, assembly GCA_026826555.1. Classification (NCBI taxonomy): domain Eukaryota; kingdom Metazoa; phylum Chordata; class Mammalia; order Cingulata; family Chlamyphoridae; genus Tolypeutes; species Tolypeutes matacus. The sequence goes on along the minus strand of JAKSZT010054053.1, from coordinate 2,359,108 downwards.
CTGATTCGGGGCCACCATCCTGCTGAACCCAGGATGGGCATGTGGCTAAACGCCATCTCCACGGGGTACACTCACCAATGAAATCGTTGGATTTTCCAATGTCGTAATCCCAAACAGTGACCTCCAGGGTCTTCTTGGCCAGGTCCCCGTGCTTGATCTCATAACAGAACTCCTGGGGCCGGAGGGGAGTGTTAGGGCAGACACCACCAAGCCTGGTAGTGGGCAGGGGGCCAGGAGGGGTTTGGGTGTGGTGAGGGCACGTGGGGGGGTAGCGGGCTGGGGAAGGGGTGGGTGGTCAGCATGCGGTGGTGGGTGGGCTCTCATAGGGAGCTGTCCACTCTGCCCGAGAGCTTGGCCAGCACCCTTGGGGCCCCCAGCCTTCCAAGCCCACCTGCCCTTTGTCACTGAAGCTGCTCTCTCAGGATCTACGAGCACCTCCTTATTGCCAAATTCAACAGACGCTTCTCAGTCCTTGTCCCCGACCACTCTTGGGTCTGATTCCCTGACTGCTCCCTTCTTTGTGGAACCCTCTCTCCCACCGGCTTCTGGGACCCTCCAACCTCTGTCTCCGGAAGCTTCTCCTCAACCTCCTCTGCCTGCCCCTGAATCTGCCCGAGGCCCCTCTGTGCTTCTCCCCCTTTCTTGCTCCTTGGGGGACTCCCCCAGTCCCACCTACAAGCAACTCCCAGTTCTGCATCTCCAGCCACAGCCACGCCCCTGGGCAGAGGACCTAGGGGTCCACCTGCCCCGAGACGTCTGGATTTGGTCCTCTGGAGAGCTTTCCGGGCCCCCTACCCCGTCTGCACCACTGCTCCCCTGGTTCAGCCTGGCCGTGCCTCATCCCCACCCCCATGGCTGGGGGGCAATCCTGTCGGCCCCCCCCCTTACCACCCTCCAGCTCCCACAGATATTCCAAAAGCCCACATCCAGCCCCCCAGGGCACCCCTGCCCTGGCCCCACCCCCACCCAGGGGGGAGAGCAAGTGGCCTTTCTAGCCGGTGTCACCAGCCCCTCATACCTCATTGAACTCTGGGTTCAGCGTTTTCTTCTTTACTGCAGTCTTATGTTTGGATTTCTTGTCCACATCTGGCTTCAGGTACCTGGAATTATAACCAAGGGGTAGGTAGGGGATGGGAAAAGCTCTGGGGCATAGATCTGGCCAGAGGGCCAAGGGTCCTGGGCCCTTTTTGTCCTGTCACCCAGATTTCCCCAGTACTACCTTGTGGTGCCAGGGGAGGGGTCAGTGCAGTGGGAGAAGCAAGTGGCTCCGTCAGCAACTCAACTTCTGCTGCCACGTCCATTCCTGAAGTTAACCATGGAATCCCTACAGCCTCCCCAGGAAAGAAGCTTTTCCTTACTTTTGGAAGTCTAATTTTCACAAACCTTGCATTTCCCACTAGAAAAACATTTAGCAGAGTTGGTCCCTTGTTAGAGGTTTCTTTCTTTTTTTTTTTTTTTAATTTTTAATAACAGCTTTATTGAGATGTAATTCACATTCCATAAAATTCATCATTTAAAGTGCACAATTCAGCGGTTTTCAGTATAGTCACAGAGCTGTGCAAGCATCACTATTACCTTGTCACGGCTTCAAGAAAGGACAAAGGCCTTTCGGGCACTAACAGTGATGCTTCTCACAGGGAGAGGAAGCCCAGCTTTCAAGCCAGCTAAATGCTCCTCCATCCAGAGGCATCAGCTCCTTAGAGAGTTGTTGTTGTTGTTGTTGTTGTTTTTAAAAGGAAGCAAGTAAAGAGTTTATTGTAGGGAAGCGGCTGTGGCTCAATCAGTAGGGCTCCCGTTTACCATATGGGAGGCCCCGGGTTCGGTTCCCGGGGCCTCCTGGTGAAGGCAAGCCCGCCTGCACGGCGTGGTTAGCTGACCCAGTGAGCACAAGCGGCAAGGGGGGGATAAATGAATAAATAAAAAATAAAAAAAATCTTAAAAAAAAAAAAAAAAAAGTTTATTGTAAAGGGAAAGAAAGAGACAAGGTGTGTGGGCTCCCTAGAGTTTGAATCAGAACAGCTTTCTTCATCTGAGGCTCAGAGAGGGTGAGCCACTTGCCGAAGGCCACACAGCTAGCCATCAGCATGGCTGGTCCTTGGAAGCCGGCCCAGGCTCCTTTCCCTATGACAGGCTGTGGAAGGGGGCAGGAGGGCCCAAAACTCACTTCTGCAGAACTTCTCACCCTTGTCCCAGGATAGACAAGGATAGACAATTGTGTGATAACACGTGTGCTGGTGTGGCCAGGAGCACACCCCAGTGATTCCCACCACCACCATCTTCCTGGCACAGCTCAGTGCTCACTTGACATCTGGAGAATGAATGATTAAATTCTTAGAAGTGAAATGATGGCTCTAGGGCACGCGGATCTCAAGCTTCTGGCTTCATTTTGCCAAACTGCCCTCTGGAAAGGCCGAGTGATTGACACACAGCCCTCTGTCTGCAAAGCTGAGAACCAATGCCTTAAATCCTTTTCGGTTTGAGAGGCAGAAAATGGTATCACGTTGTTGCTTTGCTGTTTTACTTTGCATTTATTTGTTTTTTTAGTGTAATCTTTTTTTTTTTTTTTTTACCAGGAGGTCCCAGGGATCGAACCCAGGTCCCTCCATATGGGAGACGGACACCCAACCATTTGAGCCACATCCATCCCCCTAGTGTAATCTTTTATCGCATAAATAATACTGGTTCATTATAGAAACACCAGAAAATCTGTGCTGACAAAAACTGGGGGTGGGGAAGAAACGAAGACACGTCCAGGCGAAAACTTGTTCGCAAATGTTTAGAGCAGCTTTATATAATCACCCCAAATCGGAAACAACCCACAGGTGCTTCAGCTGGTGAACTGATCAACAGCTTGTGGTTTCTCCCCACATTGGATGACTACTCTGCAACAAAAAAAGAACACACTGTGGCTACACAAAACCACATGGATGAATTGCCAGTGCCTTCGGGTATGTGAAAGAAGCCACACTCAAAAGGCGACATGCTGTATGATTTCCTTAAGACTCTGAAAGAAGTAAAACTATTGGGACAGAAAACAGATCAGTGGTTGCCTGGGGCTGGGAGAGCTGGCTGGGAGAGCTTTCTGGGATGATGGAAATACAGCATATCTTGATTGTTCTGGTAGCAGCAAGACAATATATGGCTGTATACATCAGTTAAACTTCAAACAGAGAGAAACTTACTGAGAAATTTGTTGTATGTAAATTAAACCTCAATAAACCTGACCTAAAAAAAAAAAGTTGGACCTCTATCTCACACCACATACAAAAATTAACTCAAAATGGATGAATAACCAAAATATATTAGAGCTAAAACTATAAAAGTCTTAGAAGAAAACATATGGGAAAAATCTTCAGGACCCTGCATTAGGCAATAGTTTCTTAGACTTTATACCAAAAGCACAAGCAACAAAAGAAAAAAATAAATAAATTGGACCTCATCAAAATGGAAAACTTTTGTGCATCTAAAGACATTATCAAGAAAGTGAAAAGTCAATCCACAGGATCGGAGAATGTATTTAAACCATATATCTAATAAGTGTATAGTATCCAGAATATATAAAGAATTTCTACCACTCAAGAACAAATAAGACAAACAACCCAATTTAAAAATGGGCAAAGGACTTAAATAGACATTTCTTCAAGGAAGAAATACAAATGACCGATAAGCACATGAAAAGAAGCTCAGCATCATTAGTCACTAGGGAGCTGCAAATCTAAATCCCGAGACACCATTTCACACTCACTAGGATGGCTATTACTAAAAATTAAAAAATGGAAAATAAGTGTTGACAAAGATGCAGAGAATTTGGAACCCTTGTACACGTTGGTGGAAAAATGAAATGGTGTAAGCTATTGTGAAAATCAGTTTGGTGGTTCCTCAGCAAATCCCACTTCTAAGTATGTATCCAAAAGCAGAGACTTGAACAGACAGTTGTATACTACTGTCCATTGTCACATTACTCACAGTAGCCAAAAGGTAGAAGCAACCCAAGCGTCCTTTGACAGACGAATGGTATCTTATTCCAATGGAATATTATTCAGCCCTAAAAAAGAATGACATTCTGATGCATGCTACAACATAGATGAACCTTTTTAAAAAAATATTTTATCTTATTTTTTTTTAGGAGGTACTGGGGATTGAATCTGATACCTTGTACATGGGAAGCAGGTTCTCAACCACTTGAGCTACATCCTCTCCCGCAGGGATGAACCTTGAAGACATCATGCTGAGTGCAATAAGCCAGACACAATGGGACTGATATCGTATGATACCATTTACGTGAAATGGCTAGAATATGCAAATTCATAGAGACAGAAAGTAGAGGATAGCTTATGGGGAGTGGGGGAGGAGTGTGGGGAGAATGGGGGGACTTAGTGCTAATGGTGCAGGTTTCTATTTGGGGTGATTGGAAAGTTATGGTAATGGTGAGAGAAGCCCAACACTGTGAATGTGATTAATCCCACTGAATGGTTTGGTTGGGAGTGGTTGAGAATTAGAGAGAGAGAGAGAGAGAGACACTAAGAGACAATAACAACTAAATGCAACACATGGTCCTGGACTGGATTTAATAATGGAGGAGAAGACCCAAAAGGGCAGTATTGGGACAAATGAAAAAAAATTGGAATATAGACTGTAAGCTTTTTATCAATGTGAAATATCTTGAACTTGGTAACTGCACTTAAGGTGGTTGCATAAGTGAATCTCCTTGTTCTTAGGAAATGTACGTGTAAGTATTAAATGTTCAAGGAGTGTGATGTATATGACCTACTCTCAAATGTTTACAAAAATAGATAGATGAATAGATTGGCAGACAGATGGATGGACAGCTAGCCAGTCAGACAGACAGCTAAATAGATAGAATGCTATATCAAATGTGACAAAATGTTAAAAGTTGTTGGATCTGGGGATCTGAGTATCCATAGCGGGTATGCTGGAGCTCTGTGTATGGGCTTTGTATTATTTTTGCAACTGTCCCGTAATTTTGAAATTATTTCAAGATAAAAAGTTTATTTAGGGAAGCAGATGTGGCTCAAGTGACTGAGCGCCCGCCTACCACATGGGAGGTCCCGGTTCGGTTTCCAGGGCCTCCTGGAGAAGATGAGCAAGACAGCGAGCTGGTGCAACAGGCAGGCGTGGCAAGCTGATGCAACAAGGAGACACAGAGAGGAAAGACAATGAGAGACAACAAAGCAGGGAGCTGAGGTGGCTCAAGCTATTGAGTGCTTCTCTCTCCACATAAGAGGTCCCAGGTTCGGTTCCCAGTGCCTCCTAAAGAGAAGATGAGCAGACACAGAGAGCACACAGTGAGTGTTAACAATGGGGGTGAGAGGGGGTAAGTAAATAAAATAAATCTTAGAAAAAAAAAGTTTATTTAAAAAATAAACTGCCCTTTAGCAGTCATTCCCCAACCTCCCTAACTGCCTGCCCCAACCCGGAAAGCACTAATCTACTTACTGTCTCTGTGGATTTGCCTGCTCTGGACATTTCATATAAATGGAACCATACGATGTGTGGCCTTTGTGCGTGGCTTCTTTCACTTAGCATAATGTCTTCCAAGTTCATGCATGTGGTAGCATGTGCCCGTACGTGATCACTTTTTTCTGCCTGAATAATATTCCACTGCATGGATAAACCACCTGTTGTTTATCTCTTCATTTGCACTGTTTCCACTCTTTGGCTGTTATGAACGATGCTGTCGTGAACACGCATGCACGTCTCTATGTGGACATGTGGTTTCATTCCTCTTGGGTAACTGCCTAGGAGTGGAATTGCCAGGTCATACAGGACCATTTGGGGAATTGCTTTCCAAAGTGGCTGCACCATTGTTGTCATCTGACTGTAAAAGCGACAGAAATCTGGTAGTGGCCAGGGGCAGTGGTGCCGCAGCGCTGCGCTGGTCTCTGTGTTAAGATGTCCCAACGGCCGTGGCTCCCTGGGCCTGCTCTACGGTCTCCCATGCCAGGCCCATTCCTGCTTCTGGGTGCTGGCGCCTCTGGCCACCTCCCCCTCCCCCCCATTTTCTGCTTGGCCCAATTCCTCCCCAAGTCTTCTAGGAACTTGGGCTATTCTCCGTCTCCTGTTTGTGGAAGGCACGAAGCCCTGCTGTCTCAGCCCCACCACAAGCTCCCGCCTGCCGCTCGGCTCCGCTCCCAGCCTCTCCCAGAACAGAGGCCCCCTGGGCTAGCGGGCTCTCCCCAGCACCACTGCGAGCTCATCCATAACACCATGCAGGGCTGGGCCTGCGTGCGCAGTCGCCAGGTCCTGGTGAAGTCCTCTCACCCAGACTCTTGGCCACTCCTGGCACAGGCCCCAGCCCTCCTGTCCCCTCCTCCAGCCTGGAGACAGCTACTCTCTGCATGACCCTGGGAAGATGCTCACCCTCTAAGGCCTCAGTTTCCCCATTTGTGGAATGGGGCTGGCCATCCTTAACCCCTGGAGCTGCCAAAGAAGCACCTTAGAGCATATGCCTGAAGCCTGTGGACCCCTGAGTGCTTGCCAAACTTGGTTGTGCCACGCAGCCTCCTGCCCCGTAGGTGAGGAGGAGGTAGCCCGAGGCCCGCGCACTCACGTTTTCACGTAGGGGTCCGAGTAGCCATTGGCGTCCATGGCGGCCAGGTGTGCGCAGCGCACGATGCCCACCAGCAGCCCCTGCTTCGGTGAGCTGTACTTCAGGGAGATGAGGATCCGGCCCCGCTCCTCCAGGGACTTGTCTTCCGTCTTGTCCACCTGTCGGGCAAGGCGGTCACTCGAGTCCCCACCTGCTCCCACCACTAGCCGAGCCTGGTCCACCCCCTGCCCCAGACAGTCGGCCTCGTGTGTGCTGTCCTGAGTGGCCACAGCCGCATCCCCCATCCTGAGGGGGCGTCCTGAGTTGGAATCTGGCTCTAAGCCCGTGCTCCCACCTTTCCCGCACCTGCAGGACAAGGCTGCACACCTGAGCCCCTCCACAGCCCCGTGGTCTAGCCGCACGGTCAGCAGCTACAGCCGGAGGCCTGGGTGTGTACGGACCAGGAGCCAAGATGTCTTTTACCTCTTTAAGTGCTTGCAAAAGAATCAAATGAAGAATCACATTTTGTAGACACGTGAAAATATGAAATCCAAATTGCAGTGTCCCATAAAGAAAGGCTTTATTGGAACAAGCCATGCCTGTTCCTGTACATATTGAACGTGCTGCCTTCTGTAGGGCTGAGCTCAGTGGTTGCAGCCGAGACATAAGGCCTGTGAAACTGAAAATGTTTACTATCCGGTCTTCCATGGAAAAAGTTTGCTGACCCCTGGTCTAGCTCCTGCAGGCTTCTCCTGGATAGCTCTGCTCGCTTCTTCTTCACAACCTAAACCTGACTTTCCTGCAGCCTCCCGCCTGTGAGACTGCTTCCTCTGCTCAGCCTGCCCCTCTGTCATCAGTGTTTGGGACAAACCTCATCCTTCAGGCACGAGGCTCAGCTGAGTGGCGCTGGCTGAGGCTTGGCTGCCCCGCTTCGGGCTGCCCCAGCCCAGGCTTCCTCCACCCTGGCACCGTGTGGCAGGTCTGTCCCTGGACCAGGGTCCCTCAAGATGGGGCTGTGTCTGTGTGTGTCATTTTTATGCCCCTAGGGCTTGCTGGGCCTGGCACTGAGTATGTGCCCACCAGAAGAAGGGGACGGGGGACAGCTAGAACCCTTGGGGTCAACCTCCTGCCAGCAGCTCCAGCCTGTTTGATTCGGAGAAAGCCAGACGTCTGCCCAGGCCAAACGGAGGCCTGTCTGCCAGGCCAAACGGAGGCCCGTGGATGGTGAGGAGTCACCCGGCCCTGCCTCCCTGAGGGAGGGTCCTAGAGTCTCTCAGGGCACTGGGGTGGGAGGGGGCGGCCCTCTTGGGGAGAACCCAGACGGCAGAGCTTTGACACGTTCCCAGCCCCAGGAGAACTGGGAACAGGAGGGGAAGCTGCCTCCTTGGCCTCCTGAGCTCAGAAGCTGCCCAGCGCCAGCCTCTGGGATCGGATCCCAACGCCGGGCCGTGGTGTCTGTCCTTCCCATCCTTGGCCCTCCTGACGCTCCTGCGTTCACGGCCCATTTCTGCCTTGCAGCCGTGGCTCACCTGAAGCCCTGCTCCTTCACCTCTGCCCACCCACACACTGGCTTAAGTCTCCAAGTAGCCCCAGGCCTTTGCCCACAGCTGTGCCCCTCAGAGGCAGGGGGCCTCCTGTAAACCTCTTTGGAGACGGGACTCTCGTGAGGTGAAGGAAGGACCACCCAGCAGGGAGAATGCCACAGACCCCAACTCCCACTCCCAGCAGGGCCGATGTGGCTGATGGCAGCCTCCGCCCGAGCTCAGGTGGCCGTTCCCAGCGGGCCAGACCAGGCGTGTGAGATTTAACTCTCAGCTACTCTGGCCTGGGGCTTGGCGTGAGGGCCTCACTAAGCGCGGCTCTTGGCTGGTTTGTGTGGTCTGTGAAAATGAAACAATGTAAACGAGCAGGGGTGTTTTCAGCTATGTTTTCAGGGGTGGGATATTATACTTTGTGTTGTATCCTACGAAGACCCTTGCATGGGGCACTGTTCGGTATTTACGTAGAACAAACGAACAATGTTTATAGGTTATGCAGAATCTAAAAGATGCCATGAAAACTTGTCTTTACTGCCAGAGCAGTTGTCACAAACTGCACTCCTCTCATTACTGTGTCCCCGAATCTGGATCCACGAGCTACCAGCAAATTCCAGCGAGGCTCAGCATTGCCTTGTTCAGGCCCCGTACAGACACACACACACTTGCACATGCACACACTCGTGTGTCCACATGCATGGGTGCACACAGTCACAGACATGCTTTCACATCCTCACAGTACTCTTCCACACTCATGCATGCACACATGCTCACACACATGCACACATGCTCTCACACACATGCACATGCACACGCTACTCCCACATGTTCACACCCACACACCCACACAGTTTGTTTATGCCAAGGATCAAAACTCAGGAACACACTATAACAGATGATGTTGCCTTTTATAAATGACATGCATGATTTGGAAAAACTGGGTCACCTGTGGTTAGTGACTAATAATAAAATAAAAAAGGTTATCTCCATCACACAAACGTCTCTGAGTGGGAGAGAACATGACAAGGGAATAAAATTTGACTGACTTATGTGGAAAGAGAAATGGGCTTCCGGTCAGAGGCAGCCGGCCTCAGGGGTGATTTGTTCCTAGGGCTCCACTCGGGCTAAGCTGCTGCTAAGCATCTGTGTCCTGAGACCCCCTGGGCCCCCTGGACTCAGGCACACCGGGGCATGGCCTGGGCTTGTCCCCCCAAGCTTTCCCCAGGCTCAGGCCTCTTCTTGTCCTGGGACACCGGGCAGACTGCGGGCTCAGCGTTTCTTGCCCCTGGGACACTGGGGTCTCCTGACCAACCCCTCCCCGACCTCCCGGCCCTGGGGGAGGCGAGGCTGCCCAGAGGAGGGAAGGAGGCAGATCCGAGGACCAATGGACTGAGACTGCTGGAAGGGCTCAGCTGTGGGGGACAGCCAGAGGGAAAATCTGTTTTGACATCATTTTCAAATAATTGCATCTTCCAGAGAAGAATAATTTTGTCTCCCTTGGGTATCTCATAGCACCTCAAGTCTACTGTGTTCACACGGAGCTCCGAGCCTCCCCCCAGCTGCCCCTCCCGTGGTCCTCTGCCTCACAGGGAATGGCCACTTTGTCCTTCCCGTGGTTCAGGCCCCAAATCTTGGAACTTTCCTTTTCCTCCTCCCCCACCCCTGCCCTGATGCCCAGTCTACCAGCACATCCTGTCCTGAGCCACACGCTTCTCCCCACCCCCGGTCTGGGCCTGGGTTGTACTTGTCTCCTCCGAGCTCGTCTTGCTGCCCTTGCCCTCTTCTCTCTGCCAAGAGCCTGCTCAAATGCAGTCAGACCTCCCCCCTCCCCCCAGCACCCTCTGTGGCTCCCATTGCTCTAGGGCTGAAAGCCAAAGTCCTTCCTAGGTTCTGCATCCCCCATTACCTCCCCGCTCTTGACTCCTGGGCCTCCTCCCTCGCTCTCAATGCCCTGTTCACCAGGCCTCCTCCTGGTGCCTCTGGGCCTTGCACATGCTGTTCCCTCTACCTGGAATGCAATCCACCTGGCTCCCCCCTTACTCAGCAAGGCCTTCCCTAAGCAACCACATATACTGCCAGCCCCTCCAACATGTCTGATTACCCTTCTCTACCTTGGGTTTCCCTTTTCGGCCCTAATCACTATCTAACATACACTCTACTTAGACTATCTATGTCGTTTATGGTCTGTCTCCTGTCCCAGCTTCACGAGGGCAGTGATTTCTGTCAGTATCTCAGCACCTAGACCCATCCCAGGACAGAGCAGGTGCTCAATAAATCGCCCTGGCCCCGCTGGTGCGGCTGGCTGGAGCCCGCGGCCCGCTCACCGGCAGCTGCTTCTCCAGGCAGATGCTGAACGTCTTGGTGTGGTTGGGCTTCAGCTTCTTCAGGGGCACGCGCGTCTCCCCGATGAACTCATTGTGGCGGAATTTGTCCTCGTCACAGACGGAGATCCTGGGTGCAGGGCCAAGGGCACGGTCAGCCCTCCCGGCGCGCGGGGCTCTCCCGGTTTGCTGCCCAACGCAGAGGGCGCTGGCGAGCAGGGGATCAGGCTGGGCAGGGGAGCAGGGAGCAGGCGCCCGGGGCCCTCACCCACCGCAGGGTCTTGCGAATCATGTCTTCATCGGTGATGCCATAGTAAGTGAGGGTCTCATTCCACGTGGGGTTCAGGGTGTTTCGGAGAGTTTTTGTTCTGAGCTTATTTGCCTGGAGGGAGGAAAAATGGTCCTATGAGTAACAAGGAGTGCGGCGGACTCGAGGAGGAGGAAAAAAACAAGGAAATGGAGTCTTCCCTAGAGCCTCCAGAAAGGGCACTGCCCTGACACCAGGATTTTAGCTCAGTGAGATCTGTGTGGGGCTTCGAAGCTACAGAACTGTAACTTAATAAATTTGTGTGAAGTCACTAAATTTGCGGTAACGTGTTACAGCAGCAATAGAAAGCTAAGGGGAGGAGCTCTCCACCTCCAGGCTCCTGGGGGCGGGAGCGGGATTGTGCTGCGGTGGAGCAGGCTTTCCTCCCTTCCCAGAGCACGCCGTCCAGTCCATCCCTCCCCGCCATCCCTCCCCGCCGTTGCTCAGGCTGGTGGCCCTGCCTGGAAGGCCATCTTCTCCTGGAGAATGCCTTCTCCGGGGCCAGGTCTGAGCCGGAAGCCTCCATGCTTGCCTCTGTGCTTCTGTAGATCCTGGATCTTAGATTCTCACACTATTTACCTGTCTTGCCTCCATCTAACTCTGAGCTCCGTGTCCAATTCACGCTGGTGTCTGCCACACCCGGCTCAGGCTCTGAGATCAGACAGCCCTGGGTTCGAATCCCAGCTGTGTCCCTCGCCTGAGCTCTGAGGCCCAGCAGCTTCATCACCCTCTCTGTGTGTCAGGTTTCCCTTTTTGAAATGGGCATAATTGTGCTTGTCTTTCAGTCTCGTGTATGAGGAGACTGTTCCTTAGGAAACACTGGCTGGGAAATTCTCCAGGAGGGGGAGGGTCCCTCCAAGTGAGCGGCCAGGTACTGCTGACTCTAGGGGGACTTGGGAGGGTGTGGCACTGGCTGGGTGCTCTGGGTGGAGGCAAAGGGCTGGGGCCCCATCAGCTGGCTTGGGCTCTGGGTGGGGAGAGCTGTGGGGCTCCCTGGATGCCCCAAGCCCATGCAGGCCCCAGCTGTAGCGGGCAGGCCTGGGGTGGAACCCTCTCACCTTACTGGCTCCTGGTAGAAGGTGCAGCTTGACATAGGGGTCAGCCAGCCCGTTGTGGTCCATTGGCTTCAGGCCCTGAGCAGAGGAGGACAGCAAAGGCTATGAATGGGAAGCCGGGGTCCCAGGTGCTGGCCACGCAGACGTCCCTGGTCCATTCATGGCCCTCTTCAGAGGCCCCCACCCCCACTCCAGGGCGGGGTCACAGGCCCTCCTATGGGACCAGCCTTTCTCTTTCTGCTCTCCTCATCAGCGAAAGCAGGTGACTCACCTTTCCCTGGATGAAGTCCACAGTATCCTGCTTTCCAGCCTTCCTGACTCCTTTCCCTACACCCCAACCTCGAGAACCTCAACACAGCCTCTTCTGGGGAGGCCTCCCCTACAGAGCCTAACTCCACGTGGCCCTCTGTCCACTCACCCACATGCTTCCCTTGGTGGCCTCATGCTCTTGTTTCTGAAAATGGCATGTTTTGCCTTCTGGAATGGCATGCAGGGGGGTAAGGACAGCTGTGCATGTCTGGGGCAGCTGGCACCCCCTGTTCAAGGATGAGCTGCCAGTTTTCTACACTGGCAGGGGGTGGGGGGCAGAGGCAGCTTGGCTGCCCTTGGCCAGCCTACCTCCAAGGGGAGCCTGAGCCTCTTCTCAGTGGGCCAACCCTGCCCAGGCTTTGGAGGAGCTCCCAGTTGGGTACTGAGATTCGAGATGGGGTCTCCCAACCACCCACGTCTCCACACGGTGCTGCTGGAGAAGGACATGGGTCTGGAGCCGGGCTGGCCTGGGCGCAAATCTCAACTCTTGCACTTATTGGCTGAGTAAATGGATGAATTACTTTGTCCCCTGAGCTTCAGTTTCATCATCTGTAAAAGGGGCTAATGCCTCTACCTTGTTAGGGTTGGATGAGAACTAAGGAGGGGATGCTCACATAGGGCAACATTTGCTTCTCTTCCTCTACACATCAGGCCCTTTGGAAGATGCTGGAAAAGGGGTTAGGGCTGGGGTGGGGGAGGTTTGGGCTGGGCTGGGGGTACTGAGCTGTGTCCAAAGCTGTTGGGGCTCTAGCTCTGCCCTGCTCCATGGTGACCGGCTTAAGGACCAACCTCAGCTCAGAGGCCCAGTGTGTGTTCACGGCAATGAGGCAGCCCTTTTGAGCCCAAGTCCCTCATCCTGGCTCCTTGCCCTTCCCCATCAAGTGCCCGAGGGGCAGAGTTAACCCGGGACCCCGCAGAATCTGCTGGTCCAGTCCAGCCTCAGCAGGGCTGTTGCAAGCAGGAAATGTCTTTGAAGACTTGTGTTTTATCTTTGTTCTTGTAAATTTGCCTGTGTTCATTGTAGCTTAAACTGCCTGCATTACTTATGGGTCAGATTTCTTGCCTTTTCACTTGCAAATCTTTGGGTCATTAGAAGTTCTGCCACATTTATCTGGTGGCTCTGGAGATCCCAGCCCTGTATCCTGGGGATGCCCATGGGCTGGGGTGGTGTAGAGTGGCAGCTGGGACAGAAATGATATCTTGCTGAGCTCGAGCCACCATTGCACTTGGCGGTCCCCGAGCGCCCCGAGGGACCATGCACCTGGCCAGAAGCAGAGGGGCCAGAGAGCATTGCCCATAGGCCGCATCCTGCCATCAGATGACCTTGCCCAGACAGAGCCTCCCTGCCCTCCCCCAGCCTCCTCAGGGCCCGGGGGTCTCACTCCAGTCCTCTATGGTGGCAGCCAGGAAAGAGGGGAGGACAGAAAGCTGTTTCCAGGCCAGAGGGCTGCTAAGGGGGGCCTCTCAGGTATACCCCTTGGCTTATTGTATCTGCAAGAGACAAAAGTAGGACCCAGGATGTAGTGGGTGGCTCCCATGGGGGGGCGGTGAGCCGAGCCGGAGCGGCTGCCAGTGCACTGGGGGGGACAGAGCAGGGGTGGCCCCAGCCTTAAGGGAAAGCCTCCCCAAACACCCGCCGCTGCCCTTGGCCCCTCGTGTTCCCCCTCCGGCTTCTTGGGGGTTTTTGCTGGCAAAGCATTCAGGAGAGGGAGTTTCTGGGTTGGGCAAAGCAGAGGCCCCTGCCTGTCTCCCAGGACTGGTGGTACTGTGAAGTTTCCCAGGTCCTCTCTGGATGTGACACTTGTCTGTGTGTGCATGCGTGTGAGCGTGGGTGCGTGTGGAGGGTGTGTGCGGGCACATGCCCCCGGGCTTTGTCATCCAGGTCCGCTTTAGGAATTGAGCACTGCTGGGCATGAGTGTGTGACTCACTCAATGCTCATACTAGCCCTATTTTACAGATGAGAAAACTGAGACTGATCTGTGCTGATGGTGGGTGGCCAAGCTAGGGTCTAGTCCCGGGTCTGTCTGGCCTCCTCCCAGAGCCCCCAAGGGGCTCCACTTGTCAGCCCTGCTTCGCGTGCCCTCCTCATCTCCACCCCCAGCTCAGAGCCCCTGGCTCTTCCCAGGCCTGCTGATGTCCTTTCCCTGCAGAGCTGGGTCTTAGCAGAGAATGAACTAGAGGTGTGTGCACGCACAGATACCCACACAAACTCGTGCATGTGCACCCAGAGAGATACACACACAGATGTGCACACACAAGCACATTCACACATGTGTACACCCCACACGGCTCTCTGGAGTGTGGTAGGGAAGACACACAGCACGGGGAATGGAGAGGAGAAGGGGCAGTGCCCTGGCTGCAGTGCCCATTCCCAGTCCCCAAGCCTGGACAACCTCTACAAAGCTGGGTCGATGGAGAGAGGAAGGGGTCTGCCCGGGCCTTGCTTCTGGTCTGTACCTTGGCACAGTGGGGGAGAGGGGGTGCAAAAGCCTCAAGTCTGTAGCTTGGGTGGGTCTGGAGCCCCTGCTGGGCAAGGCTGGGTGTGCCCTGCCAGTGCCACAGCCTGGGTAGCTCCTAGAGCAGAGGGTGGGGTGGGCATGGGACCGAGGCCTCTAGGTGCCCCACCTGGGCCCTGGCTCAACATGGATGGCATTTTCAGCAGTCCACAGCGGCCCAGCTCCAGGGCCCAGCCTGGGGCAGCACCAGGGACCTGTCCTTCTGGGTGGCACGAAGCCACAGGCAGCTGCTCAGACAGGCGGGAGGGGCAGAGGGAAGCCTGCAGGGTGGGGAGGCAGGCGTGGGGACTGGGCCCGGGTCCACTGTGCCACCCAGGCCCTTTCTAACTACACACGTGCCTTGCTGGGCTATCCGGGCTGCCCTTACCTTGCGAGAGAACATCAATTTTGGCACCTTCCTTCCAGGGGGAGCAATGTGGTGGGGGACAAAGGGGACAGCGCGATTGAGAACACAGATGTTGGCCTGAGGGGCAGGGCCACGGAGGAGTGCCCAGGGCGGGGCCACAGGCAGTGAGGCCCACAGGACCTTTGGCACGGGCCTTGACACTCCGAAAGATGCATTCCCTGGAGTGGGGTCAGCTCCTGCAGTGCCAGCATCCAGACAGGACGGCGGTGCCTGCCATTCCCCCAGGGATGCTGGAAGGCTCAGGTGTGGGGGACTTCATCAGAATCCACCCCCCTCGCCTCAACAGCCCTCCCAGGCTCTGCAGGGCCTCTGTCCCTTGGCCCCACCCAGACTGCCATCCTCTCACGCTCTTCTTGCTTCTTTTCTTTGTTCTACTCCCCGGAAAGCCTTGCTACACAGAGCTTTTTTGGGGGTGGGCAGCTGAGATAGTTTAGGGGAGAATTCCCTCCCTGCCCTGCATCCCACACAGACAGACACTGTGAAGTCTGGAAACAGAGAGGGGGAAGGCCTGAGAGAAGACCCCCGGGCCTCCCCCACCCCCAGCCCACCTCCCCAACCTCGGCCCTTCCTCCAGGACCCCAGAGTGCAGGGGAGACTGGCAGGTGCCCACCTTGGCCTTGCTGATGGTGCAGTGGAGGGCATTGTTCTCCTGGTCGTAGAGCAGGCTGAAGTCCAGCGTGCCCAGAGCAGCTGTGGACAGAGGAGGGACACAGGTCACCGTGTTGGCTGCAGGGTGAAGCCATTCTGCCCACCCCCATGCTGTGGACAAGCCTGCCCTGGGGCAGGTGAAACAGTCTCCCCCGTGCGGCACCACCTGAGCACCCACTGTGGGCCAGCTCTCCCCACCCATTCTCCTTGGGAAGCTGAGAAGCTGAGGCTTGGAGCGGTTGGGGGGCCATCCACAGTGAGTGGTGGGCCTCAGAGCCTGGGCTCCTGACCCCTACGTGGGACTGCCTGAGGCTGGCCCAGTGGAGTGTCGACGTGCACTAGGCACTCAGCTGAAGGTAGTTCTCACCCTCCTGTGCAGCTGCCAACCTGGGTGCCATGCCTGTCTCCCTCACCTGTGAAATGTCACAAGGATTGCATGAGAAGGCAGAGGGGCAGAGCTTGAAGAGGCTGCAGGTACTGGTGTGGTGGAAACATCCCCCAGGGCAATATCCCCTTGGGGACCTGGGCAGGCTGTGAGGGCCAGCTGGGGCTGCATACTGCTGTCCTCAAGCCTCTCAAAGCCAGGGTCAATTCCCAAGGGCTGGGCGGAGGGTGAAGCAATAACTGGGTACAGCCGCTACCCTTGGGGACAATCACACACATCAGCTGTGGCCTTCCAGTTGACATGGCTCCCAGCACGAAGGCTGGGATTGTGGGGATGGGGCAGACCTCGGGGACAGCTCCAGACAGCAAACGTGCATTCATAAGATGTCTACAGAAGTCCCGTTCCTGCTCCCAGTTGCTGGACTGGTCAGCCGATGTCTCATTCATACATTCTCAATTGTTTAAAATATGCCGGGATGAAGATGAAGATATTAATAAGATAGGGCTCTTGTCCCCGAGGGAAACACAGCTTAATGGGAGGAACAGATGAAAAGAATTAGCCACAACAGAGTCTGGTAAGCTATGAGCTATGGGAGAGGGAGGGGTCCAAGGAGGGATGCCAGACCTCCGTGTGAACCAGGGCAATCCAAGAAGGCTTCCTGGAGGAGGTGACGCTTTGCCTGAGCCATGAAAGATGAGTAGGAGTTGGCTGGAGGCACCGTGTGGTTGGGGGAGGGGCTCCCCACCACTGGCCTACTGCAGAGTTGGGGCTGAGTGGCTGGGGAGATGCTTCAGGGAGGGCAGGGCTAAATTTGAAGGGCTTCCTGGTGTGTTTGGGCTCTATTCTTCAGGCCAGGAGCTCCCAATGCAGGTGTAGCTTAAATTGTCGCCTGTGGGCCAAAGCCGGACACGCCCATTCATTTGCATATTGGCCCTGGCTGCCTTCCCACTAACCGAGGCAAGGTTGAGTGGAAGCAACTGAAACCATGAGATCTGCAGGGCCAGAAATATTTGCTATCTGGCCCTTTACAGGAAGAGTTCACTGATGTCTGGTCTAGGGCAGGGGCCCAGGCTTGACAAAGTTTCTCGGGCCCACAGATAAGTGGGCAAATCGAGGCTGTGTGTGCAGATGCCCTTTACTCTGAGCTGATGACTCTGAGTCAAGTTTATCTTGCTCCCAGCTCCTAGCAGAGCGTAAGGCGTGCAGCTCGGTTTAGGTCCTTGACTGCCGCACGGTGTGGGGCAGGACCTGACCTCCGACATCTGACCCCCTGGGTTCAAACTCAGGCTCTGCACGTCCTTGCCGTGTGACCTGTGACAGCTAATCTGACCTCTGTGCTCCGGTTTCCACATCTGTAAAATGGAGCCCGTGGAATCCACTACCGGCACTGCGTTTTAACACGGTGCCTGGGCTGCAGAACGTGCTCCGGAGGTAATTACAGAAGGAGCAAATCCACTGGGGTGATTTTTCTAGATAACTGCATTGTCCCTCTGAGACCCATTCTGCGATGAAGCGGTTCTAAACTGGATCACTGCCTTTCCTGCCTTTGTGAATAGAATATACGAATGGTCACTTAAGCTTTTCTGAAGAACGTGGTTGCTGCTCCAGATGTCACAGTCGAGCCCAGGCACTAAAGGGGTCGTAAGAGGATCCTTCCACCAAGGTAGCCTACGTAGCCATGCTCTTTGAGATTTTCTTCATTTTCCCGTCTCTTTTTTTGCCATCAGCTTGAAACTCCTGTTAAGGGTTCTTGCCTTTGTCAGCACAAACTGTTGATTGTTTCTTCCATGAAACCAGGTAATTATACCTGTTAAAACTGTGTCCAAACTAAGAGGCAACAGGTCTTGAGTGGAGCCTAAGGTACTTTTCTGTGAGTAGAGAATGTGTGATTTCGTGATATTTTGTAGCCTGTGTCCCAGTTCCCATCTAGGCAGTAACACACACACACACACACACACACACATCACTGTGTCTGTACCAACCAACACAGGCACGGGCCCAAGGCTCCCCAGGTCCATGCTTTTGTAATAACAACCTCGAAAGCTGTCAGCTTTACAAGTCAGCAAATCAGTCTGCTGTTCCATTCGGGCCTACCCGTGGCTTGTTTCCCAAGGGCAGGGACCACGACCCATCCGTGCCACGGGATCAGCAATGAGCAGATGGGCCTTTCAATCCAACTCTCTCCAGCTGCTACAGGACCGGCGATTTGGTGTGATGCCACGTGTAAAAACGTGCACACTGGAAATGCAAATCCAAGCCACAATGGGAAAAAGGAAAAAGAAACCCAATGAGAATACCACTTCACACCCACCGGGATGGGCAGCATAAAAAAAAAACAAGTGTTGGTGAGGAAGCTGAGACATTGCTGAAGGCATGTAAAATGGAGCCGCCGCTGTGGTAGTTCCTCAGTGAGTTAAATACAGAGTTACCATACAAGCCAGCAATCCCCCTCCTAGATATATACCCCAAAGGACCGAAAACAGGTGTTCTAACAAAACCTGTACACAAATGTTCATAGCAGCACTATTCACGATAGCTAAAATGTCCATTGACAGATGAACAGGTAAACAAAATGTGGTATGTCCATACAACGGAACATTGTTCAGTCGCCAAAAGCAATGAAGGTCTGATGTATGCCACAACACAGCTACACCTTGACAACATGCTAAATGAAGGAAGTCAGACACAAAGGGCCACATACTGTATGATTTCATTTATAGGAAATATCAAGAACAGCCCAATCCTTAGAGACAGAAAGCAGAGTAGCGCTTGCCAGGGGCTTGGGAGGGGGAGCGACTGCTTACTGTGTACAGTGTTTCTGTTTGGGGTGATGAAAAAGTTCTGGAACTAGGTAGCGTTGATGATTGCAGCACTTCAAAATGGATACAGTGGTGATGCTTTACCCTCCATGATCTCTGCCCGTGTCCCAATCCCACAGGACATGCCTGTGAGGTGCAAGGCTGACTGCTTCCTTTTGGAAACTCCAAGGAGGGGAGAGCAGCCTCTTCCACTGGCTCTACGGAAACCACTGCATAAGGAGGGTTCTGAAGCTGCTCAGTTGAAAAACGACACTTGTTACCACTTCCTGGGAAGTGACAACATGCCTGGTGCTTTGCCACGAGGTGACCGATGAATTTCTTTGAACTCCAATGGGAGCTTTGTAAGAAACAATAGTTCATAAACAGAAGCTCAGTCACAATTGTTTAGGCTTGCTGGGAGTGAAGTTCGTTTAGGGCATTTATGGTCCAAAGTCTTCATTTCCCAGTTGGAGAAATGAGGCACAGAGAGGGGAGGTGACCTGGTCAGGGTGGCACAGCAGAGCTGGACTCAGAATCCAGATCTGTTTTCTTCCATACACATTTTTGTTTGACACTTTATTCATTGGAACTCTTAGGAGGATGCAAGAAATAAAAGAGAAAAGCAGAGTTGCTGGATGGGGAAGGAGGTAGGGACTCAGCTGTTGCCCTGGAGGGCCCCTGAGTTAGAAACGCACCTGGACCTATGGTGGGTGAGCAGGGCCCTGAGGACAGGTGAAGGTGCTTCTCTGTGTGGGTCACAGAACCTTCTCTGCCCTCAGAGCCACTCAAATCATATGCCCTGGCTAAAGTTTACACCGTTGGAAAAATAATGAGGCCTGGTCACTAATGGTCCTTTGAGAGTTGTCACTTGCTTGTCAACAATTATAGCACTTTAATGGAGCTAATTCAGAGAAAATCAGGCTCAAGCTCTTGTCAGTTCCTCCATGGCTGAGCATCTCCCTGCTCTGGCTGATGGAGACTGACAGTGCCATCATGATCTTGGTTTGCACCTGGATTTCCTGCCCTACACACCCTTGGGAATAGGAAATCTGTCCTAATTTTGTGACGAAAAATGTCAGCCTTGCAAATAGTTAAAAAATGGTGGCAAGAACCATAGAAGATTATCAAGCCTGAAATGAAAGCATTTCCTAGTTGGGAAATTGAGGCACTGAGCCAGGTGCTTCAGGGGGTGCAAAGAGGAATGAGCCTACAGCCCTGCTTCACAGGAGCTTAGCAACAGAGGGTTAGGACTTTCTAAATCTAATCATTCCTCTGCTTAAAATTTCTCAAAGGTTCCCCATTGCCTGGCGGACTGTCAAACCTCCTTGGTGTGGCGTTCAAGGCCCTCTGTGATATGACCCCCTGGCCTCACCATCAGCCTCTTCGCCTGGCTTTAGCCACTTGAACCCCCTAGGGCTGGGTTTCCTACACCTCTGTACCTTTGTACACAGCAGTCCTCAGCCAGGAGCACCCTCCCTCTCCTCCTTCCTCCCAGACTGGGTGCCCTCTGTGCCTCCAGAGCTCCCCATTTGAGTTCCTGCCTCCCTTTCCCCGACTGTTGGCCACTCCTTTGTTTTCACGAACTCCTTGACACCAGAGGTCGTCTCAGGCATTCTTGACTCCCCGTGCCCAGCACAGTTGGTGTTGTAATGCTGAGTGAATAAACTATGAGGACAGGTCTGGGCAGAACATGATGAGCCAGAAGAGGCCAGAGGAAGGGGAACGAACAGCCTGTAGGGGCGAGAGCCCTTGGGGCAGACCCAACAGCGATTCCTCCACTTTGTCCTTGCTCTAGACCTCCATGGATATCAGGGGAGGCTGATACCTGACCCAGCCCCAGTGTGACACAGTGGTCTAAGAATGCAGTTCTGACCAACGAGACAGGAGGACAAGTCTTCTGGGGACTTCTGGGAGAGGTTTCCTTGCTCTTAAACTGAATCATGGGAGTGAAACAGTTTCTTATCAAATTTAGGATTTTGTTGCACACGATGCCTGGACTGCCTGGACTTGCAGCAGCCACTTTGGACCATTAGGGAGATCAGTCTTAGAGGAAAAAAAGTTGGCCAAGTGGAAAAACAGACAGAACCCTTACCCCTGATAATGCCGACGAGCTGCTGAATCAATCCAATCTGATAGTTTTTTTTTCAAATGAAAGAGACTCAGCTGTCCTCATGGTTTTAGCCACTTTGGATCTGTTTTCTGTTACTTGCAACCCAAAGCATTCTAGGCACTATAGCCTTGCAGAATGGACTAGGTTTCACAGATGGAGCTCGGGCAGGAGGACGTCTCAGGCAGGGCACTGGCAGGTACAGAGGGGTGGAGCATAGTGTGTGTCTGGGGGGCAGTGAGCAGCAGGAACCAGCTTAGCCAGAGCGCGCCGTGGGTAACGGGGAGTGGAGAGCACTCCCACTTATTCATTATGCAGTTATTAAAATGCATTTCATTGCATTTTCCTCCTAGTGTCATTTTTCTATTAGTTCTGTTTGGAACATGTAAGTTTTGTGCTTGTGTCTTGAGATGACTTAATAAAGGATAGGATTTAAAGAGGGGGGAAAAAGGCCGAGTCAATAAACAGCACTTCACTCTTGGTCTTGGACAACAGAGCAACCGCCCTAATTTCCTTTTGTCAGAACAGAGATAATCCAATAATTAGGACAGCAAATAGCATAACCCTGGCTAAAGCTGTAATGAACCATCTGGCTTGAATCATTTAGGCTTATTCTAGGGATCTGGTTGTCATTGCTGAGAGGGGGGCACAGCCTGAGGTGCCCGGTGGAGGGCAGTCCTGCCCCAGAACCTGGTCCCCCACAGGCAGGAACCAAGGTTTCTGTGCTCCCCAGACTGGGCTGTCTGCTAAGCCACTGATGGGCCCTAGGCCCAGGGTGCTTGAAGGGAGTGAGGGGTGCCCAAGCCGGCTGTGGCTGAGCCACACACCCTCAACAGTAGCTCTTCTTTGGCCTCCTTTTGTGGCCTCCTGGTGAGATGGGGGTGGCCAGCCCACCATTCAAGCTGCAAAGCTTGTCCAGGACTGCCTTGTACTGCTGACCCGGTGTGAGTCAGATCCCTGCCAGGACATGTGGCCTCCCTGAGGCCAGGGCCCAGCCTTGTCCTCTTTGCGTGATTCTGGAGGCTGGGCCAGGGCTCCACGAAACACTGCTGATTCGATTCACTTGGCCCAGACTTGGACCTTCTGGTCTCTTTCTTGCCTGTGAGTTCAGAGACAGCCAAAAGCAATGGCCAGATAGCTCACTTCTTGGCCATATGTCATGCAGTGGGATCTCTGTGGCCCCAGGAGCGTGGCCTATAGCTCAGGCAGAAGCCCTGCCTTGCCAGGCTCACTCCCTTGGGGTAGCAGAAAAAATGCTGGAAGCGGTAACAATGTCCCCACTCCTTCTTCTGGGGGTGCCTTTGGATTCCTTGCAGCCAAAGGGTTGACTGGGGTCCCAGTTAATCCTGTCCAGAAGCCACAGCAAGTAATGGGGTGCGCTTTGCACAGGGTTCCAGGAGCTGGGGTTGGGGAAGAGACAGGGCAATACTCTCTGACCCAATTTTCCCAAGCCAGCAGGAAAGTGGAGGCAGAGGGCTGCTCCCCACACCCCTTGCAGGTGGGGGATGGGTAGGCTAAGGGGCAGGGCCTCAATTGCCAGGAGCTGGCCAAGGGCTGTGGTCCAGGCCTCCGCTCAAATGCACAGCAGGCAGTTTCCCTGCACAGGCCCGGGGCTATGACCCACTGCTGCCAGCGGGCCCCTCCTGCCACTCCTCCTGGGCCTCCCCAGGTAGAGAACGAGGGGGCTGCGCTCTGCACTGGCATTGGTAACCCCCCACCTTCAGCTTCCCGAGGCACGTTTATGCTCAGGCAAAACTCCAGGCCCCTCGCCCGGGGGCCTGTGGGCATCCGAGCCAGGCATGGCGAAGGCGACCTCGCAGCGACCAGGCAGCCTTGGGGAAGTCAGCGGGGGACCCCCGTCTTACAGCGTTCACACCCGGTGCAGGCTCGGGGTTTGATGCTGGTTTTCCAGGTCTGAGAGTGACGCGGCTAGAAGGGCTGAGGGCCTTGCGCGCAGCGAATGCCCGTACCCCTCTTCCCAGCGAAGACGTATTCCGAGTGGGGCTGCGACCTCCTCCCACCTCGGTTTCCCCGCCAGCCCCAGGTCGCGCGGGGCAGGTACCCGCAGGGGCGGGAAAAGACGCTAGGAGCACCAGCCGGCCGGGCCCCAGCTAAGGGGACCCTGGCGCTTGCCTCCTCCCTGGGGCTCCTAACTCAGCCCCGGGAGCCGGGGGGCGCGGGTTGGGGGCTCCTTCCTGCCCGGGGAAAGCGGGTGTAACAGGTGGGCGAGGTCGGCGGCTCCAGCGAGCGCCGCGACGGGGACCACGGACGCGGGAGGAGGAATCGCCAAGGTTTTTCCAAAGGACAAGCGGCCCCGCGGTCTTCCTGGTTCTCGGCCCGCGCGCCAGTAAAGCCGCCGGGCTCTGCGGCCCACCAGGGAGGCCGGCCCTGCCCCAGCCCCGTACCCGCTTCTCATCCTGCCTCTGCCCCTACCCTCGGCCGCGGGGCCGGCCCGCAGCAGGCTCGCCGGGCAGAGAGCGACCGCGCGGCCGCCAGCAACTGGTGTCTCCCCGGGGCGCAGCTCCGCCCTTCCCGGGAACAAAAGCCGCCGCCCGCGCCCGAGCACAAGGCAAGCAGGCGGGCCGAGAGGGGGCGCGGCGCGGGCTCGGGGGAGCCGGGTCCTGGAAATGGGACACCCCCAGGGGACGCCCCCAAACTTCCCACCGCTCCAGTCTGAGTGGTGGGAGGTGTCGGGGCTGGGTCTCCCTGGCGCACGGAAAGCACACAGAGCCGGCAAGGGGGCCGTGACCGGGCAGGGGGAGGGGGTGTGCCGAGGGAAAACCCGAGACGCGAGCGGACCCAGCGGGCGAGGGAGGTCGGGGGTGAGCGCGAGAACCCGACCGAGGGCGGGGGACGAGGAGCCGGCGAGTTGGAAACTTACTGCAGTCGTCGGACTCGTAGCCGTCGGCGTCCGGCTCGTCCTCGGGAGGCTTGGCGGGCGGCCGCGCCGGGCTGGGGCCAGGGCTGGGGCCCGGGCTGACGCCGTAGGCTCCGAAGAGCTGGTCGACATCCTCGTCGTCGTCGCGGGCGCCGTCGGAGGGGCTGCGGCGGTCAGCGCTGGCCGCGGCCGGGCGTGCGGGGGCCTCCGGGGGCGCAGCGGCGCGGGGTCCCGCGGCCGGGGGCAGGCCCCGCGGGAAGCGGGGGAAGTAGTCGGAGATCTGTTTGATGGGCCGGATGGGGCCGGGGCACACGTCGATGGCCATATGCTCCTGGATGCTGATGGTCGCCTTCTCCCCGCGCCGCCGGAGGGTCATGCAGGCAGCGCGGCCCCGCCCGGGCGCGGCCCGGCCCGGCGCGGCCCCAGCCCGGGGGCGGCTCAGCAGACCCGGCGGGGCGCGGCGGGGGCTGCGGGCATGGCCGGCGGTGCCCCCGGACGGCCCTGACGCGGCTGCTGCTTGCTCCGCGGCGGCCGGCGCGAGTGAGTGCCTGGGGCCGGCAGGCAGGGGGCGGGCCCAGCCCGCGTCACCCGGTAGCAACCAAGCAGTGTGAGTGTGCGGGCTGCGCGGGCGGGCGCCGAGCGGAGCGAGCGGCGCCACATTCACTGGTACCCACACCGGCGCGCACGCCGGCCCGGGACCCCGCGCGCGCACACATGGGCGGGCAGGGCCACCGTCCGTCTTCCGTTCACGCACACTTCTCAGGGCAAGCTGGGAGCGGAGCAGGGGACCCACAGGATGCACACTCACACGCGTGCCAGCTCTGTTCACTCTCACAGCACACATGCAGGTGTGCAAGGACACTCCAAGCACATACAAGTGTGTGCAGAGACACTTGGGGGCAGTGTCCACTAGCTCACTTGCAGGACACACACAAACACATGCACAGTGAGTCAGAGATGCTGTGAGCATCCTCATTCCCAACACACACACATCTAACAAGACATACACACACACACATACACCCCTAACAAGACACACAAACACACACAGACCCCCAACAAGACACACCAAGACACACATACTCGGAAATGACCAAATCTGCAAGGGCCCAGTTCCCCAAGCCCCCAAATGTGCCTAGCAGGACACATACACACGCACCCATAGAAATGATGAAGGGTATGCAGGGTACAGCACCCTCTCCCCCATCCCAGCAGGACATAGGCACGTGGGACAGGCTGCTCACTTACTAGCAGGGCATGTACATCCTCAGCTGTGCAAGGACATGGCTGGCCCAGTCTGTTCTCTCTCTCTCTCTCTCTCTCTCTCTCTCTCTCTCTCTCTCTATCACACACGTTCTGTAACCTTGAACCAGTCCCTCCTTTGGTCAATGAAGGGTTGGAAGGCTCCCGCCTCCCCCCACTCCTCAGGGCTGCCACGGGACCCACTAACAATGCAGATTCCAGGTAAGTGAGAACACTGATCAGACCTGAGATAGGGAGAGGGTGAGGGTGGGCAGGTCCCAGGCAGAGGAGACCCTCCTAGGGAATGATGAATCAGGTAGAGGTCGACAAACAGTGTGTGGCCTGCCCACCTGCCCCGGCCTCTCACACTGTCAGATAACTAAACAAATCTCAGATAGCTCAGTCTGGTGGCTGTCCATTTTTTCCAGGAGCACATCTCTGTTGGAATGGCTGCTGCTTAGACAGGTGTGTTCCCAGAATGCCCTGGGCATGGACCGAATCCTCTTTACTCTCTGGCTCCTATGGATATGTCAGAGACACTTATCATCTTGGCTGAGTCCTTTTTGAGCCCCATAACTCCTGTGGAGGGGTGGGGAGCAGAGAGAGGAGAGAGAAAGGCTTGCCCTCATAATTTCCAGCTGTATAATTCTGGGCAGGACATTTGATCTCTCTTAACGTCAGTTTTCTCATCTGTGGAATGGGGCTGATTCCAATTGCACAGCACTGTTGGAAAGCCCCGTCTAGCACAGAGCATGGCAGGTAAGAGGTGCTCAACAGGTTGGCTTTCTTTTCTCCCTTCCCTTTGTAGACAACTCACCAGCGTGAAATGATGGAAATCCACGTGCTGCCTGGTGGTAAATTCTGAACTGGGTGGTGACAGTCATTACCCACCTTTGAAAAACCACATTATACTGTGCCGAGAACGTTCACATTTCTCATCTCATTGGTTCCTCATGCCCAATGAAGTAGGCAGGACATATTGTTCCCATTTTGCAGGTGAGGAAGTTAAGGCTTGAAACGAGAAAGTGACTTGACCAGGGTGACAGCTGGCTGGTGGCAAAACTCAGATTAGAACCCAGGTGTCCTGACTTTGTTGATGCTTCCACACCCTCTTCCCCCCACCCCCACTGCCCCTGCAGAGCTGGAGGGGGTCAGAGCAGAGCTGGAAACCTGGGTAAAACCTTGTTCCTCAAAGCTCCTCTTGGGGCTTTTTGGCCAGAGACAACCCAACTGAGGGGGAGTAGGGGGAGGGAAAGAGAGAAGCCTCTCCCAAGAGCCCAGGGGTCACGTGGGAGGTGGAAATGATCTGAGCATGTGTACTCCCTAAGGACAAGCTGGGATCCTGGTGGGAAAAAAATGCAGTTCTTCCATGAGACAAAGGCCAGAAGAGCCTGTAAGGACAGCCTGACACAGTGGTTTTCTCATTTCCAGGAATGCTTAAGGGATTAGACCTTACACAGGCATGGAAGCAACTTTTTCTGAGCCAGAGGTAGCTGCATCATGAAGTGACTACGTAATGATTGGGGTATTAAAATACAGACACTGAACCGTCATTTCTTAATTCTTTCACTTGAAGAGCAAGAGGGTGTTGTCATCATTTTACAGGTGGGGAAACTGAGGCTTCAGGAGGTCAAGTGCCTAGCAAGAGGCAGACTGGAGATGACAGCCTGGATGTGCTGACTCCTGATCCTGTGCTCTCAGAATGTCAAGGCTATACCCCTTTGTTCACTAACCAGCTCCCTCCTGGCCTCGACCTTCTCTGGGTGTAGCTTCTTGCAGGATCAGCTCACAGTTGGCTCTTGGCTCTGCAGGAGATGGCTCTGGGGAGAGTCTAGGAAAACCAGCATCTGAAAGCCTCAAGCCAGGTCCCAAATGTGCAGTGGATTGGCGTCAACCTCTGGCAGGTAGCAAAGTTGAGGGGTGCTCTGAGGTTTGAAATGATCCAGCTGTGAGCCCAGCGCAGACAGAGTGGGGACCACTTGGAGGGGTAGAAGTGGTGCTATCTGGGCAGGTGTCCAGTTTTCAGAAAGAGGGTGGGCCTGGGAGTCACAGACTTGGATTCAAATGCCAGTATCCACCTCTTCCTAACTATGTGTCATAACTTTGGGAAAGGTATTTAACTTCGGCCTCAGTCTCACCTGTGAAATGGGAGAACAGGACCAACCTTGGGAGAAGGAAATGTGGGTTTAGCTCTAACCTGCCCAGCACAGTGAGTGGTATGGAATGAGCACTCAAAGAATCATAGTGCCCCTGCCCCTCCCTCCCACTGCAAATCACTAGCCTGCGCCTGTGCCTGACTCAGTTTCTCTACCAGTGGAATGCAGTTGGCTGCTTTGTCCCTGGCTGCTGTGAGGACCAACGAGAAAGCACTCTGAGAAGTCAATGTGTTTGCCCAGGCTGGGACAGCCAGCTGGCATGTGTGGGGAGCTTTGAGCAGCTGGATGTGTTCAAACTGCATTAATCACATTGCCTTCTGTTCTTCACACCAGGGTGGGTGGCTTGCAGCTTGACCGGCCCTTGGCAAAGTTAAGTGGGTAGAGTCTGTCCTTGGTCACAGCTTTCAGGCACCCTGTGCCCTCGCTTCTCCCCCCAACCCTGCTTCCCCCAACACCCATACACACGTTCAGACCCTATGGTAGAAGTGTATCCCTCAAGGGATTCTCCAGGTGTCTGTACTGCCGGCCTGTCTAGTCACAAAGTAGATTCCAGGCCCCATTTCAAGGCGCTGACTCAGGCTTGGGGCACACGTCCAACAGAGCACCCCTCAATTGTATTTATGCACAATGAAGGTTGCGAATTGCTGGGTTGGAAGGTGCTGATGGTTTAACTTAATCTCAGTCTGTTTTGCTACCTCCACACTGTCCATGTGTGACCACTGATAACGTCCCAATATTTAGTGATTCTTAACTGGGGAGGTCAGGGCCTGTCTGGGTGGGGGGAGTAGTGCCGCTTGGCAAAGCCCTGCTGGGGAGTCTCATACACCCCACTTTGGGTGTTCTGCCCTCTTTCCTGGCTTAGACCCACCAATTAAAGCCTTTCCTCCTGATGGGTTGCCGGGCGTTTTAGAGGAAATGACCTCTAAAATGCACTTGGCGGATGTCCTAGGTTGGCACCTCTGGACGGTGTCCATGTGCCCTGGAAGGAAGGGCCTTCCCTGGCCCTCGCTGAACACGTGCCCCCAGTCTCCAGCCTTCCCTGATGGCTGAAGCTGCTCTGGGCATGCTATGCAGACAGACCCTTTTCTGTGCTAACAGGCATTTTTACCCAAAGGAGGAGGTGATGGAGGAATTTCAAATACTGTTGCTGTGTGATGGAGAGGGGCCATCCAGGGGTTCTTGTCCACCCATTTATTCATGAATTCACACTTCAAAAAATATTTATTGAGCACCTACCTGGTGACAGGTCCCATGCTGGGTTCTGCAGGGGGCTCAGTGATGAATGGAAGTCCTGCTTTTCTTTAGATTGCAGATGATGGAGGGTGAAAGAGGAAGGAATGTTAGGCGCCATCCACTCTGGCAGCCGCTACCTTCCCAGGCTTTGGCAGGAAAGGCTTGATGGACCACCGACGTAAGCCAAACCAATTTAAGTGTTTGCAGTACAGCTGTGGCTGCTGAGAGACAAACTTGATGTATTAAGTGATATTAAAAATGCAGCTATTTCAGATAATTTATTATGCACATCCTCATAAACACATTACACTCGTCACAGTACATTTACTAGCACTGGGCCTACCAGAGGGGAGAAGTTAACACTTATCTAATGATGCTGTTTTGCAGCTGTCAAATGCTCTGGAGTTGCAGTGATGGGTTAAATGGCTCAGAGAGATGTTCATCTCCTTTCCCTCAGGGGACACCTGTCCAACAATTTGCAGACCACTGGTCTGTGAGCTCACTTGTAGCTTTCCAGATGAGGAGATGGGGATCTAGAGGGATGGAGGGCCTGGCACGAGGTCACATGGGGCAGAACTGGAATCCACACCCAGGTCTCATGACCTCTGGCCCACAAACCCCTGGGGACCACTCAGAGGCTGGGTGGAAGGACAATGGCTTTGTCCCTCCACATGGACCGAGGTCTGGGCTGCCAGCTTGGAAAAGGGCCCAGGTGAGAGGTTCACCTGCCAGGAGAGACTTAGCCCAGGATCAGACTGCCTCTGGCTGGGGATCAGATACTAGGGATGAGTAACGCTGGCTCCTCTGGGAAGCTCCATAAATAACCTGTGGGAACAAGGGGTGTAACCTGAGATTTGGCTACAGCAGGGCACGAGGCAGGGGTGTCCAAGAGGGCTGCGGACAGCTGGAACCCCAGGTCTTGGCTCAGGTGGTCTTTGGAGGAATAAACTGGTTAGTATGAGCAGGAGCTCTAATTAGCAATTTTGAAACCCAGGGCCAAGAGCTGCAAATGTCCCCTCAAACAGCTCTGAATTGATGATGTTGTTCAGAAGCTATTAACAATGCAAGCATTGCCTTCCCATTTTAACTCATTCCACTTTTTAAATTCATAAAACAGTTCAGTCATACAAAACAAAACAAAACAAAAAAAACCCTGGGGGAGCGGATGTGGCTCAAGCAGTTGAACGCCTGCTTCCCACATGGGAGGTCCCGGGTTTGGTTCCCGGTGCCTCCAGGAAGATAAAACATTACAAATGCATTTGAAAGCCCTTATTTTCTCCCTCCATCCCATTGCTCTCCCCAGAGGCCAGCACTACCTTGAGTTTGATAATTATCACTCAGGGCATTTATTTTTGCATTTACTGCATATGTATGCCTCTATAGACAATATATGCTTTTGTGCTGCATGTTTTAAAACTTTATATAAATGGCATCATACTGTGCATATCCTTATCCACCTTTTTTTTTGACTTACTGTTGTTTGTGAACTTTCTCCTGCTGATGTATGTGGCTGTAGTTGGCTTTTGTTACTGTATAACATGCCATTGTTTTGTAAATACACCATAATTTATTTGTCCTTTTTTCTTGTTAATAGACATTTAGGTTGATCTCCATACTTTGCTATTATAAACATGCTGCAATGGATATTCCTATTTTTCTCCTGCCCTATGTGTGTTGAGAGTTTAAGGTTTCCTGGATGGGGAAATGCTGGGTAAAAGGAATAAGTATCTTTAGCTTGACCAGATAGTGCCAAATGCTCTGCAAAGAGGACATAACCATTTCCATTCCCACCAGCCCTGCACGAGAGGTACCTCCACAGCCTCACTAACACTTGCTACCACCAAAACTTTTCAAGATTTGCTTGTCTGGCTCAGCTGATAGATGTGAAAGGATATCTTGTGTTTAATTTGTTCTTGCTAACTAGGTGCTGTTTCATTTCTGCCATAAGGGCAGGCATGTGCTGTCAATAGATAAATGCAGCAAACTGAAAATTGAAGAGTTTGTAATAAGAAAGGGCTGGATAGATACATTATGATTCATTTATACAATGGAATATTATGCTGCCATGAAAAAGAATGAGGCAGCTTTATGTGCACTGATACAGAAGATATACTGATATTTTGATGCGCTGGAGCCTTTTTCATCTCTTAGATTTTATTTTTTTATTTTTTTTTAAAGACTTATTTTATTTACTTATTTCTCCCCATCCCCTTGTTGTTTGCATTTTGTTGTGTCTGTTTGTTGTCTACTGGTCTTCTTTTTAGGAGGCACCAGGAACCGAACCCGGGACTCCCATGTGGGAGGGAGGCGCCCAATCGTTTGAGCCACCTCCATTCCCTGCTTTGCTGTGTCTCTTATTATGTTTTCCTCGTGTCTCTTGTTCCATCATCTTGTTACGTCAGCCTGTGGCGCCAACTCGCTATCTTGCTTGTCCTCTCCAGGAGGCACAGGGAACTGAACCTGGGACCTCCCACATGGTAGGTGGGAGCTCAATTGTTTAAGCCACATCTGCTTCCCTCTAAGATTTATTTTTAATTAAAAAAGCAAGAGGCATCAAACAGTGTGCTCCCTTTGTGTGTAAATGAAAGGATATATGCACACATGTATGATTTTATATATGCATAGAATACCTCTGAAAGAGTAAGCAGGAAGCTGATAACAGTGGTTCATCTGGGAAGAGAACTGGGGAAGAGAAAAACATTTCTGCTCTGTATATACGTATAGTTTTTACCACATACTTGGGTTACCTATTAAAAAATAATCCCACAGTAAAAAAATTTTAATTGTACCATTACAAAAAATAATAATTATTTGAAATTGTGTCACTCTCTGAACCCTGGGCCCCTGAGGCAAGTCCCAATCATGGCTCCATGGTGGGGATGGTGGGAGCTGGGCATCATGACACAGGTTCTCCAGGCAGAACTTGCTGCAGGAGGGGACTGGTGACCCCCACATCCTCCCACGGGGCAGAGATGCCTACTTCTGGGCAGGCTGCAGCCAGCCCCTGCCAGCCCCCTGGGCCTCCCCTTGGCTGAGCACTGCACAGGTCTGTCCCCGCCCATCAGGCCTAGCTCTCAGTCCCGTCCCTGCGCCCCAGATATTCCCGCTTCTCTGTAGACAAAGCCTCCCAGGCCCAACCTCTCCCACCATTTCGCCCCAGCCTGGCCCTCCCCATCCCTTGTCAGTGGAGCCCCCTAAATCCCTCTGAGGCTCCCACCAACACGCTGCACCCCTGCCCTCACTGACAGCCGCCTAACCTCTGGGCCGATGCCCCTGCAGCACGGGAGCCTCTCAGGCCCTATGCTGCCTCACCGCGGACCACTTTCCCCATGCCTTCATTTCAGCCACATCTCCCATGGCCATACCCCACTTCCTAAATCACTTCCATAGCCTACTCTGGGGTGCAGGCGGGGTGGGTGGTCAGACCCCAGAAAGGGAGAGCCAGTCCAACAGGGGGCAGAGCAACTCCTTCTACAGACCACAGTGAGCGCCCCCTCTCCTGCCCACTAGTCCACCCTCCCCACCTGTCCAGAACCCTCTAAGGGCTCCAGGGCCTGAGGAACAGTTTGAAAACATTGGTCCAAGCATGCGAGACCCCAAAGTGGCATCCCTTACCCACAATCATCCATGAACCAGCTTCTCAACTGTACCTGCACTGTTATTTACTTTATATTTTTCTTTAAAGTGACTCACTTAAAAAATGCCTAAAATACCCAGGTTAGCTTTGTCCTAACAATAATACCTGTGATGGAAATTAATGTGCTGGTTATATTTCTCTACTACACACTGAAATAAACTCATAATTATTACAACAAAATATTTTGTGTAAGCAAATGAAGTACCTTGCCTGCCTAGGCCCGCTGACCTTACTATTCCTTAAACAAGCTAAGCCCCAGGCTGCCGCAGGACCTTTGCACTAACCAGGTCCTTTTCCTGGAATAGCCTATCACCAAGTTTTCTTGTGGATGGCTCATTCTTGCTTTCCAGGTCTCAGCTCAAGGCCAGCCGGTAGAGAGGCCTGACAACCCTATCAAAGTAGCTGTGTTCATGTCTTGTTTATTATTTACTGTCTGTGAGTGTCTTGGGACAAGAATCCAGAGCAGTGCCTGGTCCACCGGGATGCTCAATTCGTAATGTTGAAGGAAGCGCTCTGAGCATGGAGACAGCCCCAGCCAGCCAGGCCCCAGCGTGGCGTGGGGGAAACCATGGGGTTACAGCCAGAGTAGCTGGATAAAAGGAGAAGGGAAGGCGGGCAGAGGCTGGTGGCCCAGCCCAGCCCCTCCAGGCCTGTGCACGCTCCCTCTCCAGGCGGGTGGCCTTGGAGACAGCAGCACTTAGACGGAGGAGGGCGGGAGAACCGAGGGTCATCCATCAGCCAGGAGACGTGGAGAGCCTAGTAAATCAGGGAAGCTGTCTGAGGCCCCTTCGCCAAGTGTCTGCACGGCTCCTCCGAGCTGTCTGGGAGCCTGGGTGGCGGGCTGAGGGGGTGCTTCAGCCCCGCGGCTTCCGCAGGGGCTGGGCACAACAAGGCAAGCCCAGGGAGGGGCCGAGATGGGGCTCCCCACCTGCCACCCTTTCCCCCAGGCACTTCAAAGGTGGCTGCTGGCCTTGTACAAACCTCACCCACTCTCATCCAGCCTCATCCAGTTATTTTCTTAAATTATTTTGCAAAGGATTTTAATACACAAAAGTATAGAGACTAACATGACAAACCCAAAAATGTACCCACAAAATTAACATTTTCATTTACTTATTTTTAGAGTTTTTTAACTTAAAAAAATTGTGAACTATAGCACAGGAATTTGCATAAAGCATAGATGCACAGTATAATGAGTAGTTATAAAGCAAACAGCCAAGTCATGAAATAATTTCCAGACCCCCCAAGTCCCAAATGATGTGTCCCACTTAATCTCACTCTCCTCTCTGCCCCATTATATTCCGATTTTTATGCTAATTACATCTTAGCTATCCTGGTCTTTTAAAAATATAAATAAAATAAAACTTTACAGATAAAAAAAATTCCCTTCCTAAGTCCCAATGTTACCCCAGGGGGCAAGCATAAACTGATGTATATCATCCCAGGCTGTGTTTTGATATTTTTAGTACATATATTTATATCAGAGAAGTCTTGTTTTATAGAGTTTAAAACTTTTCAATACTGTATATATCATTCTGCAATTTGTTTTTTTACTCACCTCTAAATGCTTTTTAAAATACAGCTTTATTGAGTTATAATTTGTACACCATAAAATTCACCTGTTTCAAGTGCACAATTTAATGATTTTTTAATAAATTTATAGAGTTGTGCAACCATCAGCACAATCCAATTTTAGAATGTTTATATTACACCCTCAAAGTCTAAATGCTTTTTGTTTTCTCTTTTCTGATTGCTTTTTTTAAAGGAGGTACCAGGGGTTGAACCCAGGACCTCATACTTGGGAAGCAGGTGCCCAACCACTGAGCTACATCCACTCCCCTGAGTTGGTTGTTGCTTTTGTTTTTAAGGAGGCACCAGGAACCGAAACTGGGACCTGCCATTTGGGAAGCAGACACTCAACTGCTTGAGCCACATCTGCTCCCCTCTGATTGCTTTTTTTTTTTTTTTTTTTTAATTTACCAGGAAGTCCCGGGGATCAAACCCAGGTCCTTCCATATGGCAGACGGACGGACACCCAACCATTTGAGCCACATCCGCCCCCTCTGATTGCTTTTTGATACACATTTTAATAGCTTTTCCTTATAAAGCTCCTACTATGTGCCAGGTCCTGTTCTAAAGGAGTGACATATCCTCTCATTTAATCATCACAGCAGCTCCAGAAGGTGAACGCGTTTTAAAGACGATGATGCAGAGACGCAGAGAGGTGGGAAACCATCAGGCCATGAGAACAGCTGTGAACCCAGCAGTCTGACCTCAGGGACCGTCACTTAGCAGTTACCTAAATCCACGCATTTTTAAAAAAATATTTTATTTATTTATTTCCACCCCCACCCCATCTGCTCTCTGGGTCCATTCACTGTGTGTTATTCTGTCTGATTGTCTTCTCTTCAGGTGGCACCAGGAACCAATCCTGGGACCTTCTGGAGTGGGAGAGAGGTGCTCAATCTCTTGTGCGACCTCAGCTCCCTGGTCTGCTGCCTCTCTTACTGTCTCTCTGTGTCTCTTTTTGTTGCGTCATCTTGTTGCGCCAGCACTCCTGAGCGGTCCAGCACTCCTGCATGGGCCAGCTCTCAGCTCAGGCTAGCTCACCCCGCATGCCAGCTCGCCTTCACCAGAAGGCCCTGGGAATCGAACCCTGGACCTCCTATATGGTAGATGGGAGCCCAATTGCTTGAGCCACATCCACTTCCCTTAAATCCATGCATTTTAACTGCTGTATCATGTGTGTCCGGTAAAGATTTTTATCCCACATATGGGGGAGGAAACAAACTGGAGACGCTGAGTGACTTGTCACCATCACTGGGGTGGGGAATGGTGGAGCAGAGATTTGGGCCTGTGTCTGTGTGACTCCAAGCCTGGTTCCCTCCTACTGGCCTGTGCTGCCTTTCTACTGTCATTTCAGAAAAGGAAAAAGGGAGAGAAAGGTGGAGGTTGGGTGGAAAGGAAGAGAGAGAGAAGTCAGAACAAACTTTTAAATTCTTTTTTTCTCATGCATCCATATGAGTACTTACATCCCCACGTATGTGTGTGCATACATGTGTGGCAGTTTCATACTCACAGGTACACACACATTCATACACACAAACGAATAGACAAATGCACACACACTCATACAAACACCTGCACTGATGCATATACACCAACTGAAACTCATGAACACACATGTGCATGCACAGGTGTATACATGCACAGGTGTTCAGACACCTGGCTAGAGCCAGTATTCAGAGGCCCTTTGTTGCTCAGGGTAAAGAGAATGTCTGTGTGTGTGTGTGTGTGTGTGTGTGTGGTAGGTGGCCCCTCAAGGTCCACCACCGCCCTTCAGCCTGGCAGGATCCCTTAGTGGAAAGTCTCTCTGTCAGGGTCCAGGCCCTGGGACAAGCTCTGTCAGAGGCAGGGCCCTCCCCAAAGGGCACACCTGCCAGCTGGGAGTGCCAGGCCTCGGGCCGTCCAAACCCCTCCTCTGCCCAGATGTCCACTGAGAGCCTTTGCTCAATAAAGTTTCAGCGCCAGGAAACTGGGCTGGGCCTGATCTCCAGGGACTTCACGGTGCTGCCCGGCCCTGTGTCACCAGTAGTCAGAGCCCGCACTTCTCACTGGCCTGGAGGCCTCCTGTCCCCAAAGAGCTTTCTTGTCCCTGGGTTCATTTGAACCTCACACAGACCTGCGAGGGGCTGTGGGAACCCCGCTTAAAAAGCAACAACTTCCACTTCTAGGTATATACCCTAAAGAATTGGAAGCGGGGACCCGAACAGACATTTGTCCGCTATCGTTCATGCCAGCGTCATTCATAATAACTAACAGGCGGAAGCAACCCAGGTGTCCATCGGCTGATGAATGGATAAACAAAATGTGGTCTGTACGTACAACAGAATATTATTCCGCCATAAAAAGGAATGTAGTTCTGATACCTGCTACAACTTGGATGAACCTTGAAGACATCATGTTGAGGGAAATAAGCCAGACATAAAAGGATTGATATTGCATGATTTCGCTTATGTGACATACCTAGAATAAGCAAATTCACAGAGACAGAAAGAAGAACAGGAGTTATCAGGGGTGGGGGAAGGAGGAATGGGGAGTTAACACTTAATGTGTGCAGAGTTTCTGTCTGAGGTGATGAAAAAGTTTTGGCTGTGGATGGTGGTGCTAGCACTAATATTGTGGTTATAATTAAGATTGCTGAACCATACATATGGAAGTGGTTAAAATGGGAAATTTTGTACAGCATATATGCTTCCTCAATTTTAAAAAGCAGCAGCAAATGTTTAGTGAGTCCACACCATGTGCCAGACACATTGTCTCGCCACGGGTCAGTGAGATGGGAAACTGAGGCACGCAGGCCTCTGGCAAGGTCCTTCGGCTAATAAGAGGTGGGCTCAGAATTCATTCCCAGGTTGTGTGTCTGCACGACCTGGACCCTTAACCAAGGAATTCCCAGCGCCAGCCTGTGCAATAGCAAATCTGGGGCTGCCAATCGGGAACCCAGGAGTTCTGGAGTCCAGACTCCCAGCCTTGGTGGGAGGTTTGCAGAAGGTGCTAAGCTAACAGGTTCCTGAGGAAGTTTTTACCTGTCTGCAGCAAAAATGGGAAAAGCACAAGAGGACAATGTAGTAAGTTTTTCACAAAGTTAAATTTCCTTAATTTAAAAGGATGGCCCTTTTCTCAGATTTTTCTCCCTCTCGTTTCTGAAACTTTCATATTTTCTCGTTTCTGAAAATTTTATATTTTTATATTTTTACTTGACAAGATAAAATTGTGAGCAGCTCCATGCCAGCCCCCAAATCTGGGAGTGATTTTTCTGGTGTCCGTGACTCCATCCTGGAATTAGAACTTCGTTTTCTTTTGTCTCTGTCCCACCCCAGTTTCATATTGTATTTGCCAAAACAATCTAGTTGAGGAAATCCTATCCAGGATGTTTGAAATCTTTATGCCACCAGCTCAAACTCTGGATTGAGTTAAAAACAAAGTAGAAGAAAACTCTCTCTCTAAAAAAAAAATCCAGCAACTTCAACCTTGGGAACTCAGCCAGCCCCTGGGAAGCAAAGGAATCAAAGGCCTCTGAACAGTATTCATTAAAAAGTCTAAAAGGGAGCTCAGCTCAGAGCTGGAGCCATGCTTCCCGCCTCACTGCATATCAAGAACAGTGATCTGATAAAGCTTGTTTATCTCCCTTCCACCAGCAAACACTCCCCAAGGGCAGAGGGCAGCAGACTCAGAGGAGGGCTGGCACCAGCCCCCATACCCTGGGGCCATTTAGTGTCTCCTTATTTCCACAGGCCCTGGTTTCCAGAAAAGTTTACCGGACACTTAGATGTTGATCTGGGAAAAGAGGGTGCTCCTAGATTCTATCAAACTGGCTAAAATAGCAAACATAAAACCAGAACAAAACCCAAACAAGCAAGGGAAGGGATCAGCTTCAGTTAACTGGAAGCCTCAGAGGGACGGTGAGTCTCACAGAGCACTGGCTGCTGGGGGAGGCGGGGGTCAGACTGAGCCCCCCAGAGTTAGCATTGTTGTGAACTGGCAGAAGCTCACTTCTTGGAGCTGTCCCTCTGGGGCGGGCCTGGTACCCCAGATGGTCCCAGAGTCATACTTATGTGTCCACTCATTGCTTCCTAGTCTCAGTTCCCATCATCCCCTGCAGCAGCTTGCACTCAGAGCCTGGCAGCCATTCTGGGCCCTCTCTGATTATGGGGAGTGGGCCCAGCTAGAGAGGGTGGGTGAATTGAGGCAGCCTTACAATTGCCACTTACTGCCCTTATCGTGAGATGGGCACTGTTCTGAACAGGTGATATACCATGTTTCAGGCATTTCTCACTATCATCTTCCAGAGACTGAGGCTCAGAGAGGCTAAGTTACTTCCTAAGGCCACACAGCTAATGGATGCCAAGGTGAGAAGAGAATGAGGATTTCTGCCCTTGACTCCCCAGCCTCTTCAGCCAGTGGGTGGCAGGTCCTGTTGCCTGGGGTTCCTAGGGATCACAGGCCACCTGTGTGCCCGGCCTGGGATTGACCTCACACTCCATCCACCCCCAGGACTGCACTTCAGTGGAGGGCAGAATGCTTTCATTTCTCTTTCCCCAGATACCAGCTCTGACACCTCCAATTCCCACCGTGATCGCAGTGTCTTCTGAATCAAGCAGGGTATGAGGGAAATCGCTCTTTCCCTGGAATAATTTATCATTTTATTATTTCCATTAGCTGACCCTGTTCGAGCCTTTTCCATGCTGAGTTGTTTGAATTCCCAGCTTGGAAATCCCCAGGCTGGGCAAAACACTGCTTTCCGCTCTAGGAGCCAATGAGGGCCTAGAGGGTGGGGGAAGCCGGGGCTGAGGCCAGAAACCAGAGCAGGAAGCAGGGGGCATTTTAGTTTCTTCTGCATCCAGAGGTGGGTATGTGGAGTTCTCCAGGCTTCTGCTGGGCTGATGGTTGAGGGAAGCCTGGGGGACCCAGGAAGGCAAAATCCTTGGCATGCATGGTAGGGGAAGGTCTTTGGAAGGGAGCCTCTCTGGAACTCCAGAAAACTAAGGGCTCCTAGACAGGCCCTGGACTAGGGCACAGAGTAAGAACGCTTGAGGATGCTGATTTCAATTCTTGACAAGCTGAACATCCTCAGGAGACCATGTAGACATGCGAGCTTATGAGCATGGGCCTTGGGTTCAAACCCTTGCTCTGCCACTTGCAAGCTGTGCTGTCTTGGGAAAGTTACTTCACCTCTCCCAGCCTTAGTTCATCTGCGGAGTGGGGAGAATGGCTTCTACCTCCCAGAGTTGCTGTGAGGATTAGCCAAGGTGAGGTATGTGAAGAGCTTAGTCCAGCATCCAGCCTGTGGAACATGTGACCCAGATGTTGGCATTCCAACTTGACCTGGTTTGCCCAGGAAACTTCCTGGCTTTAGTATGGAGGGTCCAGCATCCTGAGAAGCCCATCAGTCCTGGGCAAAGCTGGACAGTTGGTCACTCTGGCTGTGGTCTCCTGCTCCTAGGAGCCAGGAGAAGAACCTTGAGCCTCCTTCGGTGTCCTGGAGAAATCTCAAGCCTTGCCAAGGTTTCTTCCCCCCCTGCCCCGAGATGGCGCCCCTGTCTGCTTGGTCATTGTCTGCTCGCTCTGTCTGCTCGTTGTGTCTGCTCATTTTCTTTAGGAGGCACTGGGAACTGAACCCAGGACCTCCCATGGCTCCCCAACCGCTTGAGCCATATCTGTTCCCTGCTCGTTCTTTCTGCTCGTTGTATCTGCTTGTTGTGTTTGCTCATTGTGTTAGCACAATATTGCATCAGCTCATCTTTAGGAGGCACTGGAAACCGAACCCGGGACCTCCCATGTGGGAAGTGGGCACCCAACTGCTTGAGCCACATCCGCTCCCTGACCAAAGTTTCTGCAAAGTCTTGGGGTTTCTGTTCTCGTGTCACCCTTGGCTGAGCTAATTCTGTGTTGGGGATGGATTGCTTCACCATCTACAGGCATGTGGGGGTCTCCTCCCCATTTTACATGTGTGTGGCCTGGTGCACTAGTCCTGCTCTTTCCCCACAGTCTAGGGGAGTGCTTTTTGTCCAATCTCTTATTTAACAGGGAAACTGAGGCCCGGGCTGCCAAGGTGGCTTGTCCTACTTGTATGTGTTCAAGGAGAGTGATGCTCACAACTGAGTAATTTATTTTGAAACACTTCTGTGTGAATGAGTTTGAGTAACTTCTGATCTGCACACACAGTTTAGGGTTGGCTAATTACCATGTGAAGTAAACTAGTTAATCCTCATCCTGCAAAACCACTTTAGGGTTGCTTTAGTAGCATAAAGAATGTTAGCAGTATTTTTGATGGGTGGAGTTTGTGGGGCTTAAGTGGGGGCAGGAGGCCTTGTAAAAACTTTGGTGTGGGTTGCTGAGGCCAGCTGGGGCACCCGGTGACCCCCTAGCAGTGGCCAGCCTAAGGGGTAAACCAGGTTGGGGGTGCTAAGAGGGCAGTGAGGGAGTGAGCAGCCCAAGGGCCTGCAGGCCAGAACTTTCACTCCCCGGGCCCAGGCAGCAGCTGCTTTTGGGCCTGGAGGCCTGGTCTGCAGGCAGGGTGTTAATTGAGGCCCAGGGGGTGGGGTTCTTAGCGCTGGGGTTTGCTCGGAGATTGGCTCTCCTTGTGGACAGGGCCTTCAGGCTTGAGAAGCAGCCCCTGCCTGCTGAGAATGCCTCCAGTGGGGGGAAGCTGAGTGGGCCTGGGGATGAAATTCCCCTCCTCAGGGGCTGGGCTGCTGGGACAAGAGAGTGCTGGAGCAGGTCATGGGGGTCAGGTGAGAGGCTTTCTGGGAAACTGTCCCCAAACTAGGGCCCCAGGTAAAAATCCCTTACAGCTCCCAGGGAGCCTTTCAGCTGCTTTGAATTGAGTGAGCCCCAGGCAGGGGTCCCCATGGCTTGTGGAAAGTGTAGGTTGGGGCTCCTGATCAGCTAAACCCTGAACCTGAGAGTGTTACCAATCATCCATCCATCCATCCATCCATCTATCCATCCATCCATCCATCCATCCATCCATCCATCCATCCATCCATCAGATAGAATTCCATCCTTCTGTCCATCTGTACATCTTCTCAGATTTCCTTTAGTTCACGTGTCCACACATACTATCCATCCATCTTTCTCTCTATC
Source organism: Tolypeutes matacus (assembly GCA_026826555.1). Lineage (NCBI taxonomy): Eukaryota > Metazoa > Chordata > Mammalia > Cingulata > Chlamyphoridae > Tolypeutes > Tolypeutes matacus. Next base: position 2,318,375 of record JAKSZT010054053.1, on the reverse strand, counting down.
CAACACTCCATTAGTCCAGCAGTTCATCAGTCATCCATCCATCCATCCATCCATCCATCCATCCATCCATCCATCCAT